>CM056824.1:13937972-13960472 GCA_029853015.1 Chelidonichthys spinosus | reverse complement strand
TTGTGTGCCCAACCATTCACCTTTTCTCATAAGTATAATGCCACACGACTGTACATCCACTTTTGCGACTGAAAGAATAGTTTCTTTTAACGCTGCATTACGCAATTCTTTAGATCAACAATGGATCAAATGACTATGTGAAATATGTCGCTTGTTGTGTTGATCTGCAACTCTGCAGCTCCTCTCAGCTCGAAGGAGCTTTTTAGTTTCTTCCAGCTTGCTGTACTATGTTGAGTCACCCTGGCATGTTCTCGTTCATTAGAATGTAACGCCAAGGGGTCAGATGGGAATGTGAACCTGTTGTTCATTCCCAGCGCATTTATAAAATAGCATATAGGTAACATTAGCAACTATATGGTGAATACTTTGATTTTAGCAGCTAAAGCGCCAACTGGCAGAGAGGCAAGTAGATGCTAACACAACTGCTAATAAAATACTATTGTTACTCTGTGTCTGCTGGATGAGTAGATAAGCAACTGTTTGCTTACACCTCCTCCATATTAACTAATAAGGCAAAAATGACATAATGCTGTTTACAACTAGTTCCACTGCCCCCTAGTGGCCAAAAATAATCAGTGGTTGGAGGTTTCAGATATTAAGACAGATGTAGTAGTTGCTGAATTAAAATGTTGCAGACTATTACTTTGAGTAGCAAAAGCTTGGAAATAATGGAAGGACCTTTAGAATAATAGAAATAAAGCCTAAACAGTGTGAAGAAGTGTTAAAACATAGTGTTGAATTATCTTGGAAGACACAACAATACACAGTCGAACCACATCACAGGCTAAAGTAAACCAAGTTCACCTCCACACCCTCGTGCTGTTTTCTCTCGGCCTGTTTCAATGAAAGAGTGTTACCTGACATATTGCAGATGAAAGATTCACACCGGTGCACATATTTTCAACCCTGTTATCATCGACAGTTCAGAAGTTGCCGTAGAACATGTTGTCGAGCAGAAGGCACCGTGCAGATTCCATGTCAAATACCCATCTAACCACTGTCTTCGGCTCAGATCCAGTAACCGCAAATTACAAACAACACGGAATAAAATTGGGCAGAGAATGAAAGCTAGTTCTTTTAGATCCCAGAAGACCAACATTATACTGTATTTTTATTTCATGAAGAACTACGTTTCTTAGATTTAGAAAGTCACAATAATTTTTTCTGTTAGTTTACAGTGGGTGTTACCGTTAAGATTTTCTTCGGCCACAAAACGCTGCCAGCTCATGAAAAATAACTCCCTTTAATGTCCTGTACACATATCATCAGGCCATCATTGGCAGTGAAAGTGTAACTTGAATTAATTTAGCTGACTGAATTATGCTTCTGGGTGCAACAACAAACTCAGTTGAACCTGCAGGTGTTATCTCAGAAAAAAAAAAACAATCAGGAAATGTTCATTGTCATGATGAACTCAAGCAGAATAACCACTTAAGCTGGACATCCTCTATCTGACAGTAAGTGACTTAAAGTGAATTTCCTCTTTTACACGTACCGTGTGAAATCTCTGGCCTCCTATTCCTGAATAACAAATGACTGAGGAGAGGAAGTCATCAAGTCATCGCTAAATGTGGGAGAGTATTTTAAAAATTCAATAAGACATGTTTACATTATACATCAACCATGCAACAACACTAAACAGCCATGTTTGCAGAGAGGCTGCATTAAGGAATTGTTTTACGTTAATCTCTGCTAACATGCTCTATAATGCTCACAGTGATGGCTCTTGTTTAGCAGGCATAATGTTCAATATATTAATCAATTCAGGCTGTGTTTTTCTTTTAACACTTCCTGTCATTTATGCAAGCTTGCTGGAAGTGAAATGGCAACTTAAACAGGAGTGGAAGTGCAGAGGAACAGGTATTGGGAAGTTAACTGATGGAGGGAAAAGAAGGGTTTAGAGATGGGACAGCAGGCACTTATTCCCCCACGGTGCTCCACCCTTGTGGTAAAAATGAATTTGTGTGGCCTCACGACATGTTCGTTCAATTGTATGGATTTACAGACAAATTCACTCTTGTTTTCTTAATAGGAGCAGAAGCAACCAATCACGTAGCAGACAGGGAGGGGTTCAGAAGGGTGACAGGACAAATCTGCCAAGACAGAAGGGAAGTTTTAAAGTGAAAATGTATTATTGATTTGTTTCTATAGTGAATATAAAATGAATAATTCACAAGTCAAGTATTATTTCCAGTTTTTAGCCCAACATATAGAATATTGAATGGCCATTTGAAAGCTTTGGAGATGCGGTTAGGTACACTTTTACACTTTTCTCAAGCTTTTTCTTTGGTTGACCCTCCCTACCAACTATACAACCACCAGACTTGGGTTTTGATTAGATTCCCAAAGGAAAATTCAATTTTGGGGCACTTTGAGAACTACACACAACTTCTGCCTTTGTGTCTGTTACACAAAGATTCGGCTGCAACAGTACGAATAACACATTAAATTAATGAGGACACATGCTCATTGCTATGGACTTAAGCACAATGCCACCACTGGGCCAATCAAGCCAGCGAGGTGAGTGTATTTCCCATTGATATTTGTCCTTCAGGTCTCATCAGCAATATGAAAGCTGCCATTTATTTAACCAGGAAGCTTGAAGTCATGACTCACAAAAAAAGATTATGCATCACAATCAGTATGTACCGTATTCTTGAAATAAATTCACACCTTGAGGGGTAGTCTAACACCGCTCAGTCTCTGGGGTACACACACACACACACACACACACACACACACACACACACACACACACAGTGTGGAAGTAATTAAAGCAAGTGGAGCTAAATTGAAGTATATTGAACTCATCTCTCACACGCTCCCGCTCTGTCGATAGATCACTCGCCAAGTGCTATCGACCGCTGCAAAGACTTCCCTCTGCAAAACACACCACTTTGCAGTGTGTGTGTGTCTGTGGTGTGTGTGTGGTGTGTGGTGTGTGTGTGTGTGTGTGTGTGTGTGTGTGTGTGTGTGCGTGTGTGTGTGTGCGTGTGTGCGTGTGCATGTGTGTGCATGTGTGTGTGTGTGTGTGTGTGTGTGGTGTGTGTGTGTGTGTGTGTGTGTGTGTGTGTGTGTGTGTGTGTGTGGTGTGTGTGTGTGTGTATGGTGTGTGTGTGGTGTGTGTGTGTGCGTGTGTGTGTGTGCGTGTGTGCGTGTGCATGTGTGTGCATGTGCTTCTGTGCGAGTTAGTGAATGGGAGAATTTAGAGAGAGGGAGAGACAGAAAGTGATGCTCTGTGCAGCAGAATTTGCAAAGGCTAATTTTAGGATTGCCCTTCATGTGATTCTCACTCTTATTCTCATCCTCCAGCCCGCCCCAGCCCCCTCTTTTCTTTTTTCATATTTCACTGTCACCTCATCTGCCCTATCCTCTTTTCCCACCTCCCTGTTTTCTCCTCTTGTGGGAGGGGTAATGATTTTAACTAAATGAGAGTCTTGCACTTCCCCACCCCACTAGATTAGCGGATCAATAGAACAGCGTTTGTGTGTTCATCATGGGGGACATGCCTGTGTGTGTGTGTGTTTGTTCAGTCCACACAGTCTCTATAGTCATCATAAATGCCCAATACCCCAGGTGACTCCACACTGCACTGAGGACAAAGCCCTGCTGATGAAAAAAACGACAAGAAAAAAAATGACGGCAGAGATTTTCCAGAAACGGCAGGGGAGCAGAAAGCTATGGATTTTTTACTGAATAATCGGTTGGAATTCTCCACAAGGTCTCAACATGACTAATGTGTGTCAAACACGCCATCAATGGCGGAGGAGAAGGATGCCTGTTCTGTTGAAATGTCTTTCCCTGTGCTTGATGTGAATTGAATTGGAGTTAAATTGATTATCTCCTATTTGTGATCAATCCTAAGTGGGTTTGCATCTAGTGGCTCAGTGCTGTGTCGCTGAGCTTCCGCTCCTCTAAATTTATTCTGTTTGCCCACTTCCCCCTCTCTCTCTCTCTACATGATGATTTTTTTATTCTTCATATGGATAAACAGCTAAGTGTGGGACACATTCCTTCCAAGGAAAGTTGGGGTGCAATTTGCAGTAAAGTTTCTCGTCATTAGACCAATAAATTTTGCATCTCAGGCACAGTAACTATAAGTTGCATAACCATATCCATGCCCTAACCACTGCACCAATGAGCAACTGTGGTTTAATATAAGAAATCCAGAAGGTCTGATAATAATATTTAGTTATTTTTACCAAAATTTTAGTGCTTCTTTGCCTCAGGTCGATTCTGTGTTCTAAAATAATCCTTATGTGACCATGACCATAGCCTCTCCCTATGCTGCATCTTTTATCTTTGAACCGGCCACTTGAGGAAGTGCTATATGATCATATGTTAATATGCTCAAAGACACCACATCACTTCATTCAAACAGTTAAATATTGCACAGCAGGGAGATCACGAGGAGTAGTGCACACCACATCACTTGTGGTCTCACCTCATTCACTCGTAATAACCACTTGTATGGCGACCACAAAATTATGGAAATAGTGGAAATAATGTACAACACAATTTGAAATGCAATACCAACACTAATAAGCCAGAAAAGCATGTAAAATGTCCACAATTGTGTTGCTGGTCCAGCTGGGAAACGCCAGGATTCTTAAGGCGGCTTTAGTATCTTATCTTCATCGATGGTTTTGTCCTTATTTTTCTCATTTGTAAGTCACAATGCAGTTCTTTCAGGTGATGTGAAATGTTGACCGTTTATATTCATGTAAACGAGCATGTGCAAATGGATGTAGAACAGGCAAGATTTATCATTGTTTTTTGCCTGCTAGTGTGATAAATATCAACATTCTTATTGGTACGGATGAAGTTCTTCATGTTAGACATTAAGAACTGGTTTAATACATTCTTTAGTAAATGAGGCCGCTGCACTGTTTACATCCATATTTACATCAGCTAGAATCCTGTTGCTGGTGCATTTCTACATTTCTTATTGCTGTCAATCACTGGAACACCTGTGCACTTTTCCATTAATGTGGTGTGTAGCCCGCATGCTTAGCTCATGTGAACATGAAATACAGAATAAACAAACAGGAACCCCTAAATTAAACATTGCTCCACTCAAAGTAAAAGAATAAATAAATAAAAAAAACTCCACGGGTTGCCTTTAAAATCTCAAAATGATTGCAATTTTCTTTTCTTTTTTAATGATTTTCATAATGTGAATTTTTTAAATGCAACTCATATAATTTGATACAATGATGCATAGTGTCCAGCAGAGTTCAAACAGGCAGTCAGTGCTGCCTCACCACTATTTAATATAGATTCATATAGATGATGCAGTCTTATTGAGCAATGAAACCCGAGAACATTTGGCACAAAGACACACACACACACACACACACACACACACACACACACACACGCAAACACACGTCCATGCATGCTCTGTGCAGATTTCTGTTCAGCGTTGAGGACCTAGCACAGCATGGTGGTTTCCTACTGTTAGTGTGACAGCTCTTAAGCCTCACACATGAAAGACTGACAGGAAAGTTTTCTTACACCTTTTCTCAAAGCAAAAAGTGTGTGTGTGTCTCTCTCTCTCTCACACTCTCTCTCTCTCTCTCTCTCTCTCTCTCTCTCTCTGTGTGTGTGTGTGTGTGTGTGTGTGTGTGTGTGTTACTGTGTTCTCAGCTGGGAGAGGTGTAGACAACAGGCAGGCTGAAGAGTTGCCAGATTTTCAGAACAACAACATGGCTTCACAGCATGAGGCTCAGCTGGTCTGGATTTCTGAATATTTCTGGAATTAAAGAATCCGAGTGAGTACAATACATCATATGCTCTTAATATCTTAATATCTAAGTCAACCATCCCAAGACATTTGAGAATGTTATAATGGAGATGGGCCGCCTCACCTGAAGGCTGGCCGTAACATCCACTTACGTCGTAACATGTAAAACACTCATCAAAATACACATAAGTCTTCAGAGGAAAAGAGCAGTGATGTTTCACACAACAAAAAACACATATTTAATGACAGTGCTGGCTATTGCGTAGGCAGACTTCAATTTCTGGGCCTGTTGGGAGCAGCATAGACAAGCTGAGAACAAAACTCTCACTGTATTTTCACATAAACAGAGGAACGTGATCATGAATTTGAGGTGGTGCTTCTTGGCTATTAGTCCAATATTCACCTTCTTTTAGCTCTGTGTTTGGTCTCCACCAACTCCTGAGGGAAACGCTCCACTGTGTCCACCAGCTAGTTGCTAACTGTATTTAGCTGCTGTTTGGTGCTGAGTAAGTAATGTATAGTGTATTTTTAATACCAGTGTGCAAGTCAAACTGTAAATTAAAACCTAAACTGAGTAATTTATTTACCACTTAATGTAAGTAAGATACCTTGGTTTACAATAATAGGAGGATTACCCTAATATACTAGGCTGGGTGAACCCTGCCTGAACTTCCGGGAAATTTGGATTTCGCTCGGCAGTTTAGGCTGGACACCCTCAGGCTTACTTTCGCTGTTACATTGCCAGAATCTTTGGCTCCAATCAGAAACGGCCATTCTCTCCTGGCTATTCTCTATTGGCCTGCTCTGATTGGTTGTAGGACTATCCAATTGCGTACGGAGTCATTTGAACGATGCCCATTGATCCCGCCTCTTGAGCAGTAGAAACAAAGCGCAGCTTCCCCAGACTAATGTTCAATCTTAAAAGATTGACCTTAGTATGGTGAAAACCAGACTACTAATATACAACAGTGCGCATGTACAATGAAATCACCATGACTATAATGATTACGATATCACTCATTGGGCTTGTTCTTACCAGTCACAGCTGCTGTGTGAACACAAACACGCACACAAATACAAGGTATCTGATCATGTCTAATTCCGTGGCGGCGTCACCTCTGCCTCACCGATGATTTCCCTTTAAATGAAGAGAGAGACCTCAACAAAGAAACGGGGGGAGATCGCGAGGTGCTGTGATGACAGTATCCATACCTGAGGGGTTACGACATGTGGAGGTGACAGACAATATTTGGAAAGGCATCTGTCCGTGTGTGTGTGTGTGTGTGTGTGCAGAGAAAAAATGTCAGCAGAGCTATGGAATGCTTGTGTTATAGCTCAAGAAAGAATAGACAGTAACTATGGCAATAGAGACATATGAGCACTGAAAGAACCATGCAAACACACACACACACACACACGGTGTTATCAGAAGATCAGGATATGAGTGATCACTGCCTTTCGAAGCCAGGGAGTTTCCTTTCCTGGCCGCTGCTCTATTAAATCAGTGTGTGCGTGTGTGTGTGTGTGTGTGTGTGTGCACCTTACCACTTCCAAGCAGCTTTGACCTGCCAGGAGAGAAACAACCTCGTCACCTCAGGTCGTTCTACTCACTCATGAGCGCAGGCAAGCACATGCACTCACACACTCACCCTCTTTCTCTCCAGAGAAGCAGTGTATCATATTTTTTTGCTTTTCATTGACCAACCTTGGGAGTGAAGTATAGCAGTGTTCAACCTATCAAGAGCCCCATTCAGTAATTCCGTCACTTGTCATATCACGATACAAAGCTGTAAATGACACCCTGATTCACATGCTGCAACACCACAACTGTGATTAATGAGGGCAAAGCCTCTGACCTGCTGACAGGCGAAGCACCGAGAAGAGCGGATAACAAACGAACAGTATTGTTGAGGAGAAATGTGGTGCAGCAACAACATGACCTGTTATAAGTGTTGTAAATTTGAATATTTAGTATTCAGTCATTTATAATTCAGAAACCTGAAAGGCTTGCATCATGACTTACATTCCGACTTGGCAAAATGACTTGAGACTGGACGTTTGAACAGAGATGTGACCTTGGACATGACAAAGCAGTTCTGGATATAAGGACAAAAAACTGGGACTTAAAAGTTAAGATGTTGCAGTAAGTAAGACAACATTTTTGCCGTTCCTCTACAACATAACATATGAAGCACAGAGAAACTATGCACAGCATTCCCCTCATCATTTACTCCTCTTTCCACCCTCTTGCTCCAGTCTGGTTCTCCAGAGAGGCTGAATCCAGGCCGATCCGGCCCAGCTGTCGTGCATTGAGTCTGGACATGTCAGGACGTGTCCACCCCCCCATGAAAATCCATGGAACCGGTGATTTATCTCTTTGGGACTTTGGTGCACTTTAATCACTGACAAGAAACACACACATACCACACGCACACACGCACACACGCACACACACACGTTGACAGGTGGGGTTTGTATATACAGTACAGTGTGTATGTGAGGGAGTAGAGTTCAGTCACTGTGTGTACTTGTGTCAGTGTGTGTGCATTTTAGAGCATGTGTGTTTTTCTGAGTTTGAAGGAGTGTGTATGTGTCCCTATACCGATGCTTGAAGTCAGGTGGGCTGGTACATCTAGGGTGCTCTTTGAAGGTGTGTACATGTACACACACACACACACACACACACACACACACACACACGCACACACCCACAAACACACACACACTGACCAGCTGTTTCTCTCTTCCACTGCTCTTTGATGTCTCTTTTTTTCCCATCCTATCCATGGTACTTGTGTCTCTCTCTCTCTCTCTCTGTCTCTCTCTCTCTCTCTCTCTCTCTCTCTCTCTCTCTCTCTCTCTCTCTCACACACACACACACACACACACACAAACACCAATCATCATTTATTAATTGACCTTTTCGCCATATAGTCCTGCTAGGTTAAAAACTCAAAGAAAAGATGCAACTATGAATCTGACAGCAAAGTAACAGCACAGTTTAGGCAAACAATGTACACGGTGCCACAAAGGACAGTGCAAAAGAGCACTGCAACCTAAAAGGACTAAACCAGTCTCATTCTGACTTAACTCCATTAGCTGAGATTCCCCCGTCTTCAACACAGCCAACGAGCCTGAAATTCACACAAGTTAATGGAACGAGGCGGAACTTTCAGACAATGGTTGACCTCCTTTATACTTTGGTCCCGCCCTCTGAGCTGTCAATCACAACAGAGCCAAGAGAGCCGCTGAGCCAAATTTTAAAACGCTTGGAAAAATAGTTTCTTATAAGAACTGAATTTTTAACTCTAATTTGTGTTAGAAGGGGGGTTTTAATGACGAGAAAATACCTAAAGAAGGGAAGTAATTTTGGTTAAGCGTTAGAGGTTTATCCAAACTAGTTTCCTATGTTGTCAATGCGCCAAATCAATCAGTCTAATTAATACTAAAATCTGCCATTGGTAACTAAAGTTGTGTTGCTTGACATGGTGCGTGCTGCTGTGTATACCATCAATGTGTTTTGGACTTCTGCTGTCTTCTGACTATCTGGTTAAAATGATCTGCAACATGACAAACCTTTTGCAACAAGGGAAACAGAGGAAGTTGAAACGTCAATTTAGTTTTATAATATTATCAACAATGTGTTTTGGTATTAGCTTTGTCCCAGTATGCGCACCATTTTTCGAAAAATAAAAAAAGTATCTTGAGATACAGCAAACAAGAACAGTCATTTCACACACACACACACACACACACACACACACAGATCTGTCTGTCTGTATGTCAGTCAGGTATGGTAATTACTGTTTGGATTCAGCCCTCTGCAGTAGGTATGTGTCTGCAGTAAAATGTACAGAACAATGCAGAAATCAACACCCAACAGCTAACTTTTCTTTCATAAATGTCACTGCTGTTGTTGTCAGGGACACACTGGCACTAAAACAGGGATCAGTGTCATAACCACTCATACTCAGTCTAATTTGACACACGCAGACGTAATATATGCACCTTTATGTTCACTCTTTCAATAAGGACATATTCTTTTGTATATTAACAGACATTACCACACAATGCTGGTAGTTTTACCCTGTTGTGTGTAAATTAATACAGAAGATTCTTGACTAATAAAAAATCGTGTAGTTTCAGTGAAGCATTGCATTCAAACCTGTTGCATGATGTTGGAGCCTCAGATAATCAAAAAGCTTCATTTTTAACCCAACATTTTTCCCATGTTGTAATCTTCTTCCAACCATCTTCCCTTCGCCATTAAGTCCTTCTAGTGTTACCTGGCCTGTCTGTGGCCCAGCGGAGCCCCAGAGCCCCGGCCTTTGTCCGGGCCGGGCAGCAGGTGAATAGGATGCCCATGCGAGGGGCCTCTCAGCCCAGATACACCTGATACCTGGCTCACATCCCCACAACAACACCCACCCAACCCCTCCAAAGTCCCCACTGGACCCCTAAATCCCCCCAATTCCTCCTCCTCTTGTCTGCCTGCCAGCTGGCTTCTTCATTCACAGACACAGACCGAGAATGAAGGATGTTATTGTTGACGGTATTGGCAGCTTTGCACCCCACAGAGTGTGTGCTATGGGGGCTCTGCCCTGTCGTCTGAGCCTTATATCTGTGTGAACTCTGTGTTCACCTTTGAAGTTCTCTAACATGCATCTCCTCGCACCCTCCGCCCCTCCCCGTCTCTCCTCCTCTGCTTTGATGCCCTACGGTGAGTTGGCTGATCCACAGATAATGCCGTTCAGTCTCACATGTTCCTGCTACATATTACGGGGGGGGGGGTCAGAATACACAGTTCAGGTGCAGAGCAAATAGAGGACTTCCATCCTATCTGTATTTGTTTATTTGCGGATTTACACGTGTGAGTACGTAGATTAAGTCCTAAATACAGGCAAATACTTGGGAAAAGTCTTTGAAAAGCCCTGCACGAGACAGGGGGGAACCAGAATGGATGGATGCTTTGAAAACAGTCCCAGTACGTTTGTTTGCACTTGATTATTGGTGTGCTTTCACCACAAACCGTCTATTGCTCTCACTTTTTACTGCATGTCACCAATGTGCTGAAATGGCTCTGTTACTTTGAAGGCACAGCGGTGGATTAAAACAAGCCTCACATTTGCATGCCGATGATAGTTTGACTGGGCTGGCTTGAGGACAATACAGTGAAACCTTTTCATTGCTTTTTACTGCATTTACAAACAGTCGTAACCATCACAGGAGTTTCCCACAATGCATCTGTCTTATATTGCATCTCCATCCTGTTTACTTTTTTTTACCAAACATTGTTGTACCTGCGCAGTCTGGACGTCATCCTGTGTGAATTGAAGGGGCTGAAATTGGAAAAGGATTGCAAATTATCTGCATGCAGTAACAGATGTAATTATTTAACTGATATTTAAAACAAAAAGAAAAACACCACTTCTTCAGTTGACAAAATAATTTTGATCAGATCACACAGTATTCCTCAGCAGACGGAGTTGTCCCAGTTGTTTGCCTCTCATTCACGTTTGCTTTAACTTGGAAACAGTAGTTCACAACAACAATAATAACAATAGTAATGATAATTATAATGCAATGCACTCACCAAAAATGATAGAAGGTTAACATAAAAAAAAAATCTGGACACACACAAGAGAGCTGTTGACTTTTGTACATTTTAGATGACAAAACATCCACAAAGAAAGGTTATTAAATGGTCAGTATTTGTAAGTTTTGTACACAGACAGCAATTTATTAACTTCATTTTATCCAACTTCAACTCCTGTAAACATTTTATATTTTGACCGATCATCAGAGAAAATGTGTATTGATCATTCAACCCTGTGTGCCAATAAACATCTGTGTATTTGTGTGTGTGTTTGAATGCATGAGTGTCGGTGCACATGTGACTGTGTGAATGCCTGTGTCCGTGGGAAATGATAAATGGCTTGTTTCGATCTCCTAGCCATTGAGACCTCAGTCCGTTTATACAAACCAAGGAGTAGGGCTTTGTCAGCAGAAACAAATGATCTATCAACACACAAACATTCTCTCTCTCTCTCTCTCTCTCTCTCTCTCTCTCTCTCTCTCTCTCTCTCTCTCTCTCTCTCTCTCTCCACACACACACACACACACACACGCACACACATTTTGCAGCCATGAGTATGATGGATTGGACCGGAGGTGTGTCTTGTCTCGGTTATTGATAGGCAGGTATTGGAGTGGCAGCATGAAATATTAATAGAGTGGAATGAGAAGGAGAAAGAGAAGGGCAAAGGGAAAGAGATGTTTGAAATAATGCAACGACTGTAGCCAGGGGACGTGACAGCATGCAGGCCTGATGAGTAGCATGAGGGAAAGCAAGCATTCACACACTGCACGTGTGTCTGAGAATTTAAAATATGTCTCATATCAGAGTCAAATTCTTTGTTTTCTCCATGGAAATTCCCTCCATCTTTGATACATTTCATCTACACAAACACACACACTTAGATCTCTCTCTCTCTCTCTCTCTCTCTCTCTCTCTCTCTCTCTCTCTCTCTCTCTCTCTCTCTCTCTCTCTCTCTCTCTCTCTGTAAAAACCCACATCCTGTTGTGGTTCTTTTTCTCTGCGCTGCTTTGATATCTGAGAACCGCTGACTTACGTGGACAGACAAAGCACACCTTTGTCTTTAACACACTGCATGAGTGTTTGTCATCATTTTTTTGTCCAAGTTATTCCTACTATAATGATAGTAACACACACACATGCACACACACACACACACACACACACACACACACACACACACAACTTAACAACTACTACACACGTGCCAAGGATTTGTCCTCAGTATTACACTTTACAGTAAACAGCAAAGGTTGAAACATAACTCAATTATTAGATGCAGAGAGGACATATTATGCAAAAGTTGGTGTGTGTGTGTGTGTGTGTGTGTGTGTGTGTGTGTGTGTGTGTGTGCATGTATTGATGCAGCACCGCACAACAATCTATACTAATGATTTCCCATAGACACCTCAAGTTGATCTGGGAACCAGGGAGGATGGGAGGGAGAGAAGTCAAAAGAGACGAATGAAGAGATGGAAGGAAAGAATGAAGGAGAAGGACATTATGGGATGGAGAATGCAGGGAGAATACGGGAGGATAAAGGCCAGTAAATCTGTGATTTTCAACTGAAACATTGTCACACAGTGTTCAATAAATTATGTGCTCATATTTGTGTTTTTAGGCACAACTTTGTTGAACATCTGGTCACCATTTATTCCAGTTATAAGCCATTTATAGCAGCAATGTTTGAGTTGCCAGGTTGTGAAGAACAATTCTAATGAGTTTCCCGCTTTACAATGAGACTGTGATAAGTGTTAGTAAACAGTTTGTGATAAATGGACTTCAGCCCCAATGCCTTATTAGTTGCAACAAAAATCTCAAAGCAAGTGAAATGATGTATTAATCCTTAATTTTGCCATATTAGAAAGAAGCATCAAGCAACCACCTGATTATGTCTGTGAGCTCTGAGTTGATGCTCTGGATCATAGTTATAGTCTATAGTTTTTGCATGTTTGACAATAATTATATGGTTGCTGATGAAAAGCCAATTTGGGCTAAAATGATGATGATGAAAATAATGACGTAAAAATATTAAAGACACTATTCTACAGTGTGGTCAGTTATAGTGTGTGTGTGTGTGTGTGTGTGTGTGTGTGTTTGAAAAGCCTTGAACCTGCACAGTGGTATTTCCTCCATTCACCTCACATTGTTCAGACTAACAAGGAGTCAAAGACAACAGGCCAGGACAGAAACACTCCACACCCTTCGGGGCGTCTCTGAGGAACCATAAGCACTTCCAGGTCAAAAGGCCAGCAGGATGATCTCATGGGTAACAAGCGCAGCTCACACACACACACACACACACACACACAGCAGAAAACTCCATATGAACACGTCATTGATTGCCACGCCACAAATTGTTATAATGTGTTAAACAAGTAAAACTCTTCAACAGTCATACTCTGAAGGACATTCTGACCTCAATACTAATGACAATATAAAAGTAGCTTGAGAGCATGAGAACAAATTAAATCATCCATCTCTGTTAATTCTCTTTGTGTTCCCACGCCCAAAAGAGGGAAATCATTTAAAGTGAAGCAGGGATAAGAAAACAGAGGAGTGGAAGAAAAACTGTCAGTGGGGAGTGTCAAGACAAATGGAAATATCCTTCTTTTTTCTTTCTTAAACGGTTTGATTTTCACTTTTAAATGATACTGGACTGGTTGGAAAAGCACTCACACAAGCTGTCCTTGAGCAAGGCACTAAACTGGTGCATATTCAACAAACTCAAATGTCAATGTCCAGCCATCTTTCCACTCTACAAGCCTTTTTTTTTTTTAAATCCACATGTTCTCAGTTAATTGTAGATCTCTATGAAAACTTCAATCAAAAAACATTGAAAACATTTGGAGAAATGTAAATTGTTAAAGCTGCATTACAGTAATGCATCTATGGCTAACGTGTACTGTCACAAACACACAGCAAACTCAAAGCAACAAGCTGTTTCTTCATGTTTCTGTCCATCGGACATATGCAGCTCAAACATTCACTCTTGCCATGATTTGGTCTTCTGGCTTTGAAAGTTACCATATCTTCAATTGTATTCATCAGCCGCTCTGTGACTTTCTGTCTCTGCGGTCTGTCTACAGGTTAGGCAGTAATGAACGGTGGTTATTAGGGCTTTGTGCTGCCTGTACGGATTAATGAGAACAAGACTAACCATGTAGAAAATGTGTTGCCCTCAAACCAAAAACAATTAATGAAACAAGGCTAAAACACTTGCAGAGCTACACACTTGAGTGGACTCTTTGTAGGTTTCTTATAATGGGCATTTTAATTATGGAATCATTTAATTTAATCTAAAAATACACAATTACGGTTATGTTGCTTTGGCCCATGTGGACATCAGTGTTTTCCCGATATTCATTCCCTCTGGAAAAACAACTTGTATAGGTGGAAAACTGTATGTATCCTCACATGTCAACGGGAGCTTTGTGTGAGACAGCAAGGTGAAAGAAAGGAGGTTTAAGGTGCTGCATTGAAGGAAACAACCATGATGAGGGTTATGACCAACACTCAGGGTGATGGTAAGGTTAATACACTCACAGCCATGTGACCCTGTGTGTGTGTGTGTGTGTGTGTGTGTGTGTGTTTATCAACAGGAAGTGATTGTAACTCGGGGGGAAACCTCCACTTCACCATTGTTCTGCCCTTCCTGGTTGTTACAGAGGAAGACGAGACTCCATCACTGCCCCACTTTCCCTCTCAAACTTCTGTTCTCTCACTTATTTGATCTTTTCATTTTCACCTTTCATCTATTTCACTCTGCAGTGAAAATACAATTGATGAATGGTGTTTTAGAAATACAGAAGAATTCATCACATTTACCATGTATTGAAAGTTGTGTTATGCTGCCATCTATTGTCTAAAACACGACATAACAACTTAAACATATTGACGCTGTGAAATGAAGGATTATTGTTACTCATGTAACTATTTCAATCCATATTGTATATTTTATTTAAGCTGTTTGGAAATTAATATTACTATTACTTCAATAGCGAATATACTAAGTACTGAACAAAGTCAGGAGTTGATTGTGTTCTTTTCTCTCCTGCATGACATAAACTGATCAAACAAGCACACATTATACTTAATTATAAATATTTATTTGTTTTAAATACTTTATTAATAGGTTTACAAGCAAATCCTCCTGTGCAGGTTCAACCTTAAACGAAAAAACAATGGCCATTAAGGAGCAAATATTATAGTAGCCCTACAGATTGCACAGTACTTATAAAAGTAATTATAAAAACAAACATTTAAATACCATTCTTCTGACACATGTGCTGCAAAGAAAGGAGTCTTGCTAGACTGAATTTAAAGCTGTTGGCCTTCACACGAGCGCAGCTGCACGTGCAATAATCACAGCTGATCAGATCCACCTGAGTCTCTCGGGCTCTTCCCCTCATAACCTGCCTGCAGAGGGATTCATTACGTTTTCATCGGTCTCAGTTCCAGCGCAGAGAGCACACGTGTCCGCCGTGCTTTAACCTTCCACCATGCCCACCAAGAACGTCACTGACGAGCGGCTCTCCAAGTTCAAAAACAAGGGGAAGGATCCAGCAGTAAGTCGGTGTTTGGATCTTTTGATCGTACGTATTAATAGGCCTCGGTTTAACCGATCTCTACCTACCACAGAAGCTCCGGGAGAAGCGGATATCGAACTGCGTGGAGCTTCGCAAAGCCCACAAGAACGAAAGTTTCCTGAAGAGACGGAACATAACGCTGTCGTCTCTCCCGGACGAGGAGGCCCTTTCTCCGGGCTGCTTCGCCAACGACAATGTCGGTACAGAAACCGAGTACCGAGTACCTTCAAACCAGCGGAGCCTCTAACGGTGTTTCTGTCATTTTAGGAGCTCGTTTTATCCATCGAGGATATCATTCAGGACGTGAACACCGACTGCAAGGTGTCCCAAACACGAGGTTGTCAGGCAGCCAGGTGAGCCATCTGGAGCCCCGCCCCCTTAAAGTCACCAAAATGAGTGCCAATGGCCGTTTAACACATGAATGTATTGGGCTACTTGAAGACCTCTCCAGTGTGTCTCCCGTTTGAATCTAGTGGTGGTGGGGAAAGCCTAAAGTGACTTGTATGTCCTCAGGAAGCTGCTGTCTCAGGAGTGTAACCCTCCCCTGAAAGAGATCATTGATGCTGGTCTGCTGTCTCGCTTTGTGTCCTTCCTGTCTATGGATGATGAGCCCACTCTGCAGTTTGAAGCAGCTTGGGCCCTCACAAACATCGCCTCTGGGACGTCTTGGCACACTCAACAGGTCAATGGGACCGGCATGGGTTCATACTTGTGTAGTGTTTAGGCGATGGACTCGGGATTCCTTGGTGGCTTTAAAGTTCAACAGTATTTGTGTCTCAGGTGGTGGAACATGGGGCCGTACCAGCGTTCATTTCCTTGCTGGCTTCGCCAATGTTGCACATCAGTGAACAGGCAGTCTGGGCTCTTGGAAACATTGCAGGTAAAGTGTAGATTTGAGGTTTTTTTTTTGAGGGGGGGGGGGATTAATTTTTGGCTGTTTAAAAGACAATGACGCTTGCCACGTTCTTCTGTACTTTTTTTTTTTTTTTTTTAAACCATCAGTCATGTACTTCCTAAAATGCCCTTTTTATTGCTTGTTTTATACTGCCATGTGTCTCAATCACTGGTCTAGATATATGCTTGGATAAAGGGCTTATTTCAAAATACAAACCTGGTACGCTTAATCTCCATTTTTCCCTGTGGGTTTCTGTAGTAACATCACACTTGTTACAGGTGACGGCGCAGCTTATCGAGACATCCTGATTGAGTGCAACGTGGTTCCAGCCTTACTGGCCCGCATCTGCCCAGACACGCCGGTAAGTCAAAACGTGTTGGGAGAACATTGCTTTAAATTTAGCTGCTTTACAAATCCTAGGAAGTTTGAGTGACTTACATTTTTGACATCTGATTCTACGTAGATCTACTTTACTCTGCTCTCTTACACAGGCATACTCTTAGTAAATCTTGGAGAACAATCGCTGTGTACAATTTGCCAAGTTCCCCATAACTCTTCCTCAGCATTTGTGGCAGATGTCTAACATTTTCTGCTGTATTATTCTTGTTGGTCAAAGTGTGTTATTGCTCCCAGATTGGCTACCTGCGTAACTTGACATGGACGTTGTCCAACTTGTGTCGCAATAAGAACCCGTTTCCACCCCTGTCTGCAGTCCTGCAAGTAAGTGAAATCCCAGCTCTGTAATGAATGGCCTTGCAGATCCGAGCATGGCACCCAGTGCCACAGGAGATGAATTCCCAGACCAGAACGGTGCCACGGTGATTACTAAATGTGCTTTTGTCACTCCTTCAGGTGCTTCCTTCTCTAATCCAGTTGCTCCATCTCGGTGATAAGGACATCTTGTCTGACGCATGCTGGGCAATCTCCTACCTCTCAGATGGAGACAATGACCGCATCGACGTTGTAGTGAGAACGGGCATTGTCTCCCGGCTGGTGGAGTTAATGAGCCATAAGGAACTCAGTGTTGTGGTACGATGTCATTCATTCAACCCTCCCAAGTGTTCTCTAATGCCACACACCGTATAACGTTAATATTGTAAAAGATCTTCCATCTGCATGTCACACTATGGTCTGTCACTGCCTTAGCAGCAGTACATGCTGTTCCAAAAGGGCACCTCCAAATGTTTGAGTAAAGCATAGCCATTTCTAAGTTTTTTTTTTTTTTTTCTCGACGCTATGTTCAAGTTGACCATAAGCCAGAATCTTGCACTCCCGATGGAGACGTTAATGTCACCTGTCTGACCACCAGACCCCAGCTCTGCGTGCCATTGGGAACATAGTAAGTGGCTCAGACGTGCAGACTGAGGCGGCAGTTGACGCTGGAGTCCTGAAAGCGCTACCTAAACTGATGAGGCACCCGAAGGCCACCGTGCAAAAGGAGGCAGCGTGGACATTATCAAACATCGCTGCAGGACCCTGTAGGCAAATCCAACAGCTCATCACCTGCGGCCTGCTAACCCCTCTGGTGGAACAGCTCAGAAATGTGAGAAAGCATGACCTTCTGGACTATTTCTCATGCGTCTAACATTTACTGGTCTTGTAATGCAGTTTTTTTTTTTTTCCCCAGGGAGACTTTAAAACTCAAAGGGAGGCAGTGTGGGCAGTGACAAATTTCACCAGTGGGGGCACTGTCGAGCAGGTGGTCCACCTGGTGCAAAGTGGGGCCCTAGAGGCGGTCATCAACCTGTTGCAGGTCAAAGATGCTAAAGTGATACTGGTCATACTGGAATCCATCAACAACATCTTCATGGTGAGGGTCTGGGTGGGGAAATGGCACCGAACTATACAACTTGCTACAGTTTTGATGGAGATTGTCAGTGGGCAGATGAGCGACGGTATCCGTTACATTACGTGACTTTCAGGCATCGGAGAAGATTGGTGAGACGGAGAAACTCAGCCTGCTGGTTGAAGAGCTGGGAGGACTGGACCGCATTGAGCTGTTGCAGGGCCATGACAATATTCAGGTGTACCAGGCCGCTCACACGCTCATAGAGAAGTACTTTGGTGGCGTAAGTAACAAGTGGAGACAAATTGCCTGCATTAATATTTTAAGACTACATTTTAAGGTTTGACAAATTTGGGCAGATTTGCAAGATCTTGCAGGTGGATTTGTGAAATTCATGGAAACTTTGCTTTAAGCTCATTCTGTATCTGAAAATGAGGAAGCCATTTCAGAAAATTTACAAAATGTCTTTTCAGTTTTGAAATTAACTTTTTTCTTTTTTCTCTCCTCCTCCCTCGTAGGGTGATGCCATGGGAATTAAGGTCGACAGTACAGAAGACGCATATGTATTTAAGACCTCTGATGATCAGGGAACATTTGAATTTTAAACTTGTTGTTTTGAAAGTAAATAAATAAAGGTTGTGCATGTACTGTTGGAAGTATTTTTGTGTTGGTTGCATTGAATCAATGCCCAGAGTAAAATTTTTGTTGGACATTA
Source organism: Chelidonichthys spinosus (assembly GCA_029853015.1). Taxonomy (NCBI): domain Eukaryota; kingdom Metazoa; phylum Chordata; class Actinopteri; order Perciformes; family Triglidae; genus Chelidonichthys; species Chelidonichthys spinosus. The sequence continues at coordinate 13,941,145 of CM056824.1, read as the reverse complement.
TAAACTGTCTACAAAGTGGTCTATGCACCAAAAAGCAAACTTCAGAATTGATTTGTAGCAGAATAAACATTGCGTCCCATTTCAAATATCAATTTCAGGAGATTATTTAATTTCCCGAGCTGTAACTTAAGAAGATTAGAGGCTTGACAAACAGTTAAAGGGACTTCCCATGAAAGTCTGTGTATTTCACCAGAAGTTGGTTTCACTTTTTTTTTTTTTTTTTTTAGGAATTGCTTAACTCGTGCTAAATACTTGTAAAGCTGATGGCAGTAGATAACTGGAATGTTTTAAGTGGTTTGAATTTGACTGTTTACAGTGGCTTTTCTTTTACTTTTAAAACAAATTTAATTTTTTTTTACCTGCCCTGATGATAATGGACTACTCGCTTATGGCTGGCAGACTATATGTACCGATGGAAGTCATTACACTAAATGTCAATTACCAGGTTTCACTGTGTGTGCTTCAGGGCTTTGTATTGGAATTACTTAAAGACATGTGGCTGGTTTGATTTAACCATCATTGGAAATATTTAGATCACTCCTGTTATAATGCAACATTTTTGTAAATCCAAGTTTGTAAGTAAAACTGAAACCATGTCCATGGGTGGATCCCACTTAAAATAAGTGAGAGAAATTTGCTTCTTTTGTAATATGGGTGAACTAAATCTTTAACCTCACAACTTCCATCTTTTGGACTTAATGAAATAGATTTTGTGGCTACCTAAAAATATCTGGGGAAAATCCTTCATGAGTTGAGTTTGGTTTGCCCCCGAGTCGCTGCTCTGATATAAAGATGACTGGCGACACAGGTCTAAAACCTCGCTGGTTCTGACGGTCACAGCTCCTGCTGCACGCTTACCTGGTAAGATCAAATGGAATTTTTCTTCAGTAATTCTTTTTTTTTTATTAAGTAAAAATTTCTGTTGCTAAGGGATTTATAGGCTATAACAGAAGGGGACAATAAATGCCTACCTGTTTGTTTTTTTCTTTAGGTATTTTCAATCATGTCGAAGGATAGTGTGTGGATGTTCATGGTCCTCTGCTCCCTCTGTGTGAAGATAAGAGCTGTGAACACTAATACTGTAAGTATACAGATAACAATGCCAATAATCTCCACTGCTGTGTCAATACAGAGGAAAGTGTCCCAGCATTTAAAATGATTGATGCTTTGCTGGTTTAATGGTTTCAAATGCATAAAGTCTGAAATGGCTGAACTAAACTGCCCCCAAAATCCTGTGATCACATGTTCCCTGGCAGATATTCTATATAGAGCTGTATAATGTAAAATTATCAAATTGCATTGTGGGAAGGTAGGATGCAGATTTTTGAAAGATTGAGCTGGAGAACGTCCAGGCCGTCCCTATTTTAATTATATTTCTTCTTTATTTACATAATGTAGAATAGTGAATACTTTTTTTAGGTTCACATTTACTTTATATTTAGTAGATCCCCCACTTTTTTAACACCATTTGAAAGAATCTAGACAGGGTTATTACAAAAAATGCATTATCTCAATATAAAAACGTTTTCCACAGTTGCCTGAACAGGACACCATAAAGGCCCTGTTGAAAAACTCTGAGTTCCAAAAGGGGGATGTTGAGACTTCCTCTTCGCTTGAGGCTACGTTGGATCCATCAGGTCTGTCCAGGCTCCTTACGATCCCCCTGAGCCTGTCTCTGGACTCCGTGGATGACATGTACTACGGCTGCTCCCAGAGGATGCTGATCAAAGTGAAACGTCACTTCCTCCCGACGAGCACCAGGGAAGGTCTCCACTCCACATACACAAAACTGTGTGCCCTCAAAGCCATGAAGAATAAGGACATCTATGACATGCTGTCCTGGGACCACTTCAAGGCTCTGTGCGCCTACACAGCGGGGTCGTACAGCGACTTAAACATGGCGGTCCACAGGGGGAAGGCCTCCTACAAATCCTCCTTTGAATTCCATGCCCTACACTTCCTGCTCTCTGATGCCATCCGACTGCTGAAACTCAACCAAAGAAGCTGCTTCACCACCTACCGGAGAAGCAGACTGCTCTTCAGCGGGGAAGTTGGACAAACCATCCGCTTCGGCTCATTCGCCTCCAGCTCCCTCAGCAAGGACCTGCGTCAGTTTGGGCGCAGGACCTGCTTTGAGATAGACACATGCTTTGGAGCCTACCTCAAGTCCTATTCAGAGTTTGACTCGGACGAGGATGAAGTCCTGATCCCACCGTATGAGATGTTCAATATTGTCTCTGTGGACAGGTCGGGAGTGAATGATTTACAATGTGAGGCTTTCTACAAGCTTGAGACTGCTGGGGTTTACAGCAGTCTCAACTGCCAGGCCGTGGAGCCGTTTAAAGGCAGGAGTGTACCATTTTAATGCTTTATTGTTTTTATACATCAGTTAAGCTACTGTCACGAGGTCAGGAGTACCCTCCTGGCAGCATTTCTATTCTGCTATGCTTCAATGTCTTGATTTTACTAAAACTGATTTTTTTTTAATCTTCAGAGTTCCCTTTGTTCATTTAGTATAATTTCTGGAGCTTTAGATTGTATGTCATGATCGAACTCCTTCCAGCTGTCAGAAAACCAACATTATGGAGCTCATTAGTGAGGTTCTGGAAAACCCAACTTTTATTTTTAGCCATAATGTCATCACCATCATAGGTGGTCACAAGCTTTGAGATTGTGAAATAGTGGTATACTATCGTATCAACTTTGTTAAGAAAAACGTTTTATTTGCGTAATGGAGAAGTGATATACACCCAACACTTATGGCATAAAAGGTGTTGAGAAGTCAAGTTTAATATTTAGACTTGACATGATGGCAGTGACACATGGTAAATGTGACCATAATCTGCAAGAACTCCAAGTCTTGCGTCTAAAAACATCCATCCATCGACTACCGCTTATCCTGTATTCAGGGTCACGGGGGGGCTGGAGCTGATCCCAGCTATCATTGAGCGAAGGCAGGGTACACCCTGGACAGGACGCCAGTCTATCACAGGGCCAACATGTAGAGACAAACAACTATTCACACTCACATTCACACCTACGGGCAATTTTGAGTCATCAATTAACCTATCCCCATCCTGCATGTCTTTGGACTGTGGGAGGAAGCCGGGGAACCCGGAGAGAACCCACGCTTACACGGGGAGAACATGCAAACTCCACACAGAAGGAATCCG
>CM056824.1:12912972-13327972 GCA_029853015.1 Chelidonichthys spinosus | reverse complement strand
TAATGTGTCGCCGCCTGCTGACCACCAGGGCTTTTTATTATCTGTCACACACCTTCTGAATAAGGAGAAGAGCAGAGCCGTGGAGAGGAGAGGATAGGAGGAAAGGAGGTGTGGCGCTAAAAATGCAATGAGGAAAGGAGGAGAAGAAGTGACAATAGGAGGAGTGGTGACAAACGGAGGAGAAGAGAGCAGCGGAGAGGGAAGAAGGAAAGTCGAGGGTTGGAGATCTGAGGCAGTTGACAAAAGGAGGAGAAGACAGAAGGAATTGAGCAGAAACAAGGTGAGGAAAGGAAAAAGACACTTGGTAAGCTTGAGGAGAAGGGTGAAGAGAGAGTACTGTTAATGTCCATATATATATAGGATGACAGGTCAGAGGCGTGATCTCATCATCATCACCCCCGCACTCCAATCTAGTAGATAGCTGAGATTAAGCAAGCAGGATCCCACCAATAACCAATAACCTGGCTCTGTATGAAGACTACCAAGTGAGTCTGCTAGAGGATGAATGCAGTACTACATACCTACATACTACTACATACCTACTGCTACTATAACTGAGACAGCAGATCAGTGGGTTACATAGCAGCTTGGCTATACAATGAAACCCCGTGGAAATGAGAGAAGTTAGCATCAGAGCTACAGAAAGATGCAAACTTGTGCCAAGCACCGGACACACAGCTTGCAACATGTTCTCCACAGAACCATCTAAAGTGTACTCCCAATGGTAGTGTAATAACACAAGAATAGACTAAAACAAAACCACAAAGGGCTGAGACTGAACAATAAACATAAGGGAGGAGGAGGCAACACATAACACCAGCTCAGTGGCCACTGGAGAGCAGGCCACAGCAACCTCCTCCAACAAGACCATCACAATGGCAGACATCCCAGAGCTGAAGACCTGGAAAGCACTAGGCCCTGACATGATCCACAATTACTGGCTAAAGAAACTCACCACCCCATGAACACCTGGCAGCAAAAATGAACCAGCTGCCGATGGATGGGACCCACTCAGAGTGGTTAACCTAAGGCTGGACAGTCCTGATCATGAAGGACCCCAGAAGGGAGATATTCCTTCCGACTACCAGCAAATGATATGCCTCTGCACAACATGGAATCCCCTGTCAGGCATCATTGCAGCTAAGATGAGTGGGCACATGGATCAATACATAAGCAGGTCCCAGAAAGGATTTGGTAGTTACACCAGAGGAGCCAAACAACTACTGGTTGACAAAGCAGTCATTTGAGACTGTAAGACCAGACAGACCAACCTGTGCGCTGCCACACACACACACACATGGGCATTTACTGTACAACATCAACAGAACACCTAGAGCCGTCATCAAGAACTCAATGGTGCTGTGAAGACTACTCTAAAGGCCAACTAATAGCCAATTGCACAAGGCATTACCAAGGAGATGCTCTGTCCCCACTGGCATTCTGCATAGGCTGAACCTAAGAGTGGCTACGGATACTGGTTTCCAAAGTGGAGTAGCCATCAGCCACCTCCTCTGCATGGATGACATCAAGCTATATGCTAGGAATGAACAGGACACCGTCTCACGGATCCACATCACCAGAATCTACAGCAATGACGGGATGTCATTCGGGCTAGATAAGGGTGGTCTGATCATATCCAAAAGAGGCAAGATGATCAACACTAAAGGGGTTGAATTATCAGAAGGCAACATAGCAAATTTCCAGGACAGCTACCACACCAGACTGGAACCCAGATGCAGACTGTGCACCTGGGGCATAATAGCAAAGTGGCTGGCACAGTGTACATGTCACAAGATCAAAAAAGAAGCCTCCCCAAAAAAGGTGGTTGGGAATGACCAAGCCAAGATTATGTGGGACCTGTCCCAAGAGACTGGAACATCAAGAAAAAGAGAACATGAGAAGCTTGAAAATGCCAAGGGCTGAAAGAGGAGCTAGAAACGATGTGGAGAGTTAAGGCATCACTGGTAAGTGTGGAAATTGGAGATCTCCGGGCTGTAATCCCCAAACTGGGACAGTGGCTACAGCAGATTCAACATCTGAGATATCTGTCCAGACGAGCTCAGTCGTAAGAACAACTATACTGAAGAACCCTCAGGCTCCCAGGCCTTTGGTAGATGACCTGGGCTTGAAGGAGGAAACACAACACCGCCCTGGGGCGAGTGGGGAATTTTCTATAAATCTGCAGACTTCTGCTCTCTTCATCAGTTGCAATTTACTCAAAAACATTTTTCCTGCTGTCCTCCTATATAATATTAGATATGATAACTGCAGGCCAGGCAGGTCAGAATGTTCCCTGTTCTCCCTCTGCTAGCCAAGTGGAAAACAGCTTGCCATGCTGTTACAAGAAGGGGTATTATCACTTCGCCCAATCACATTCAGCTGGAATGTGAACCACAAGAAATATCCATTCATTTAGCAATATTCTGTAAGTCTGCGAAGCTCAACCGCTTTTTGTGTTTGGCTGCATCAATTTTCATTTCCAAAAACAGAGTGTGAAATAAAAAAAATATATATATAATGTATACATGTTTTCCAGCCATATATGCTTAATGTGAAGTGAATGGTCAACAGGATGTCCCAGAACTAACGGATCTGAATGAGAGAAAATCAGAATTTGGAGCTGCATTTACAGTATTTCTATCAAGATTGTATAGTTGATGCACGATGGTTTCATCCATGGCTTGATGAAGATTTCTGCCGCAAAGCTTTACTTTACAGTACTGTGATGTCCTGTAGACTTCAAGTGCAGTGAGCTTGTGTTCAATTGAATAGATTTGCCTATATGCAAGTGGTCACAGATCCTCACACATTTGTGCTGCATTACAGAGCTTGGGTACTTTTCTCTCTCTCTCAATAGGCCGATAGATGGGCCTATTGAAAAGCACAGAGAACACAGAGGAACATTTGTTGAGGGAGTTGGTCAGAGATAACGAACATCATATTAATGAATGCCTCACTCATTCTCCCTGCTCCTCCCTCTCTTTTTGTCTGACTCTCTTCCTTGCTTCTTCTCTTTCTTCTCTCTCTCTCACTTCCGAACTACCACCCTCGCTCGCTCCATTTCTCTTTTGATGTTGCACTCTCCCAACCTCTCTCTCTCTCTCTCTCTCTCTCTCTTGCTTGTGCTCTTTTGCTATTTTCTGCTCCTCTGTAACTCGGGGACCTCCACCACCTCCACCTCCCTGATGCCATCTCCCTTTCTTTTCTATAAACTTTGTGCTGTCGGGCAATTAATCATTTTTCCGAGGACTCATTATTTTTTATAAGGGAGCGACTGACATCAGATACGGGCACCGAGTCCTGTGCCAGCTGGATATGACATCACCCATCTCTCCCCTCCTCCTCTCTCTCTCTCACTCTCTGCCTCCAATCCTCCCCCTGCCTTCCTCCTGCATTTCAAAACACCACAAACACTTTTTTTTCTCTCCCTCTGTAACGTCTCTCATCTACTTGACTTTGTATTTGCTGCTTGCCCACATGCAAGTACAGAATCTCTCTTACTTTGGACTTGCCACAGCTGTTCAAATACAAAAAAGATAGATAAGTACAAGCACTAAATGATAGTTCCCTGACAAAAATGTCCAAGCATTTATCACCTGTAAAGCACCTTTTCCCATTTGATATTTTGTCAAATAGGTACATGTGAATGTATCACAATTGCTCCTCCTTTACTTCGTATCGCCCCTTATTCCTTCGTGACAGCACACTGAACTATCATTTCACCCGACCCACCACTTGAGAACCATGATGCAGCTGTGCAGTGGCAGCTACTGATTTTATCAGGCTTCTCTCTCTCTCTCTCTCTCTCTCTCTCTCTCTCTCTCTCTCTCTCTCCATCCTTCTGCTCTCTCCCTCTGACAACACTAGGTTGTGATCAGATAGGAGCTTTTTTCTTCTGCATAAATGCAAAGTGCAGCTGTTTGCTTTGCTCGCTGCAGAGACCAATAGCCTATGGGAGCGTCAGAATTTCTTGTGTTACCATGCAGCACAAAGTTTGACAGCAACTTGTGAGTTGAGCATCAGCCAGCAAGTCCAAATAACACTGGGGATGCTGGAGATGAGGCATATAGTGAGTGCTTTGCTTTCTATTCACAGAGGATGAGGTGACATTGGCCTCAGTGTCCTGGTTTCAACAGTAAATTAATGAAGCAGGGACAATTAGTATGCTGGAAATACTGTCTTGATCACAGGCCTCCCCACCTACTTTAATATAAACTAGCATTATATCGTAACACAGATGTGCCACATGACACTTGGAGTGATGGTTTGATGAATGATACAGTATAAATGTTTATTTTTTGTTTGATTTTAATTCCATTGAGAGAAATTTTTATTTTAGAGGATAAAAACTAGAACTAAAAACAAGAATGTTATCTCTCCAAGACAGCAGACTTGTCGCAGTTTTGAAAATGTTAGTCTATTAGGCGATTTGTTGATTTAAAAGAATCTGCAACAATTGCAACGTATTCCTGCCAAAGATATGGCAGTCATTGCTTCTTGAATGGGAATATCTTCTGCTTTTCTTAATTGGATATCTTTGGGTTTTGGACAAAACACACATTTTCAATGTGTCATAGGGGAAAAAAAGTCTTGCAGTTCTAATTATACTGTCGCACACAAATACTGCAGCAGTTAATTCAGAAAACAACTCGACTACTCATCCCTAAATAAAACGTTTGCCAGATGCAATCGTTGTGGATTATTAATTCATGTGACCTTTCCATTAAAAAGTTCAGCAACTTAAGTCACTTAAGGCAGTTCCAAAGAAATCATTTGACAAATTAACTGGCCTCTGCAACCAGGCCCCACATGTCTGGGGTTGTTTCCATGATGAAGTTGCTATAGAGCGAATGAACTGTGGTTTAACAAGACGGCAACACCTACTTATTGTTTCACGGTGCATTGGCTTTAATATTCCAACGTGCGTTTCGTTTCATCAGTGTGTGCATGTGTTTGTGTCTGTGTGTGTGTGTGTGTGTGTGTGTGTTTGTGTCTGTGTGTGAGAGAGAGACCTTGCACAAGTGGACTGCGCTATCAGCACTATGTACATATGTATATATATGCATATGTACATGTCATTTTGCAATCCTGTGTTGAATAATGTCAATAAACCTGAACTTTAAACTACATACAAGCCATATAGTAATTTTTTGTTATGAAGCTGTTGTGGCGATGCATTATATTGAAAAGTATAAAGCAGTCAGTGCTTACAACAGTTTTACAAAGGTAATAGTAATGTTTATTACAATGCTAATGAACTACATTACATTAGTCACAAAGTGCTGAGGTGTAATTTCATGGGTAGACAGGGAGACATGTCACCCCCAGTGATTTCACATAAATCATCCGTCCCCCCTTAATTAATTGTATGAAGAGTCTGCAGTATCACCACTCCAAGATCATATGAGAGAGAGAAACAAAGAGATCGATTCTGCAGTCCTTGGTTCAGATGTAACATTCATTCACACTTGAGACAAATAGCAGGCCAAGCTTCAGAGCAGTAACAGGGGGGAATTTTTACTTAGCCTTCTGACTCATTTCAAGTGTTCCAATCACACATTGCCACGCAATGGTAATTACATTTAGTAAACTTAAAAAATGTCAGCATGTAGACTGAAATAATACTGAATGACTTCAGATGAACAATGATATAACTCTGATCGCTGGTGTGTTTTTTAGACCTATTTATGCATTCAAATCAGTTACAAAATAATCAGAGACAAAGGGATTTTTCATAAATCCATTGCCTTTCAGCATTTTAGGTTTTTTTTTTTGCATTATTCCGGTACTGCAGAGATCCAAATTAGAGCTAGCATGGCCTTTCTCCAACATGCTGTTCAGGTCAGGATGCCATGATAAGTGTTTAGTAATATTTTATGCAGTGTATTAAAATTAAGTAACCTATTAGGAAAGTCTTTACTATAATTATAATGGCTTCAACAATTCCCAATACATCCTCCATACATCGTCCAAAAGTATGACCTAAAGATGTAAATACAAAATAGCGTGTTTCTGTGACCATAAACAACTACACAACCCAGAGGCCCCTGCGCTTCTCTCTCCTTTGATTGGTAGAGACAGCATCCAATCACTTGGCGGAGACGTGTCCCGCAGTCAGAGCATCCTTCCGCCATGGCGTCTGTCAGGGCTAAATCCTTCGTTAACCTACCGGTCCTGTCTGTTTTCTTCCTCTTGCTGCTATGTTTGCCGCCCGGGGGAGGGCAAAAGAAGAAGGAGGTAACGCTCTAACCGCTTAAATTAAAATTTCAGCGAATATTACTGTGCTGTTGAATGAAATGACTGATCAATTTGAATGTGCTGCTGTGTGTTACGGCGGTGAGCATTCGTCAGGATAGACAGGAAGTGTCTCGCAGCGCTGCTCTTTTGGCGACATTAAACGCTTCTCGTATATGATGTAGCGTAAAACAAAGAGGCACTGCTTACAAGATGTCCTTTTCCGTTTTGTGGTGGAGTATTTTCTATGTGCTTAAGGTGTGTTTGCTTTTTGCATAATATCGCCAGCCTTTGTGTGATTTGGCGTAACGTTAGGAAGCTAATGTGGCTAGCAAATGGAGTCTACGGTATTCTGTAAAAAGTCAGTTTCGTCTGGGGCCATGAACGTTACGATATGTTTTCTGCATTAATGTTACTGCAAAACAGTGCCGTGTTGTCCCCAAAAGGGGGCTTTATTTTGAAATCCGCAAATGCCGGAAGTGTTGTCATACTTTACGGAAGCTTACAATACCGGCAATAATTTTACAATAACCAGCTATATGCTAGCTGAAATAGGTTGCTCAAGCACACGACAGTAGCCTATAACTACTACCGGTTTAGTGTAAGACAACTCTGTGGTCATGTCAATTACGTGGCAGTCGGTAACAGGTATGCTTCACCTGAAAATGAAGCTCTACTGGTTTGTCTGCTCGTGCTAACGTGCCACTGGACGGTGTGCTGACATATTGTGTTTGTTCGCTTGCTTCGTATTGAATCGGCTTAAATTACATTTAAATATGCCGTTATTTTTAGTAACTTGCTCTCACAAATGCACTATATCGGCGATGTCGTCTGGTTGTCTTCTAGTCTTACAGCATGACGTGTAACATTTTATATGGGAGGCCCAAAAGAGAATTAATCTACGACCCTGACAGTGGAAGTTCAATGTGCAATTTTTTATGATCGAACAGGGTTCTTTAGGATTATTATTCAGATTAAATAATGTGCTCATGTGTGATGTGATCATTTTAAAACAATCTAAACCAAAGCTACTATGTTTGTATCTTTATGAAACATGCATTTTATTACCTATAATTATGACACATACTACACTATTCATTTGCTTTTTCATTCATCGCTTTAATGGTAATAACATAGTTGCTAGTAGCAGTAGTGATAGGACACTAAACCTATAGTTTTAGTCATGTGATCGAACAGAGAGAAATGTATTTGAATATTAGATAGGCCTTTGTAAAAATTGCAGATTCTAAGAGTAATCATTTCTTTGGATTAGGTAACCTATGAACTATTATAGATTTTAAAATAAAAAATAATATATGAATGCATTTTTAAAAACCATGACCATTTTAATGAATGCATCTGAAAACATTTCACAGTCCCAGGACCCCACTTTGAGAGAAGGAAAAAAGGAAAAATCCATCGTCCTTTTTATGCAGTAAAAATATTTGTTTCTAAACAAATGGTAAGGTTTAGTGTTTCTTAAATTAAGTGATTCAGAACTTCAAGTGTAATGTCATGGTTATTATTGTGGCCAGGATAACATATCGTCCCATGCTAATGTGTTTGTTTGTCCAACCCACTGCCTTGCTTGTGTTGCAGCAAAAGTGCAGCCTAGCTAAACTTTTTGCCATCCAACTTTTTTATTTTGTGCCTTTTGCAGTGGCACATCCACACACAGTGTTTGGGGTCTAGCTAATATGGAAATCACATTAGATGACAGTACACAAAGCTGTGCCAGTGTCTGGTCTGGTTCAGGCATTGTTTAGCCAAATTTGGTAGATGTGAATTAACCCTGGTGAGCTCTCCTGTTCTACATATTCTATAAGTGTGCAGGTAGATCACTTTGAGTCAATAGGTGCACTACATTTGTAAATCTTTGTATCCTGCCATGCAGTCATTCTGTGTACAATTATTCTGCTTTTTATGTTCTTGTGTTTGGTGAAGGCAATTCTCCTTCCTCATGGACAACAAGGCTCTTTTCTATTCCCAGAAAAACTTAACTGCTTCAACTGATGAAAAGAAAATGTCGACTTGGTTGCAGCCTTGATTGTTTTCATATTTTCTGATGGATCAAGGACTTTAAACCAAATCACTCTGCTGTTGTACCTCTACTGTTGCACAACCTCATCTACACCTTTCTCGCAGCTTACTTAGCATATGAATAGAAAATTGATTGAGTGGGCAAAGAGCGGAATTAATAAATGATGGAATGCGTGGACAAATACATGACAAGTGAACAAATATTTGAATGAATGAATAAAGAATTGAACAGGTCCACAAATGGATGAAGAAAGCTGACTGGGTGGAATAATATACTGATGAATAAATGGACAGATTAACCACTGGAAAACAAATTTGAATGAGAGAGAGAGATTGTATGAATAATTGAGACTGACATATTTGCCCTCTAGTTCGCTGTAAACACTTCATTTTCTTCTATCACTAATGTTGATGGCTTGTGAGGTGCATGTGTAATGAATGTCTCCTACCATTGGAGCGGAGCTGAGCAAATATGAGCGCACGATTCTCACTCCTTGTAGAGTTAACAATAGGAAGAGGCCACTTTCTCTGATAATACAGTAACAACAACTTTAGCGTTATTGATTTTCCCACTACTGTGAGAGTGAGCTATATAGACAGTTTGATATGTTTATGATAATGTAAAGGCACAATTCATTGTTTATGTTTATTTCCTTTAACAAGTGACAGATTAACGTCAACACTTGAGTCTTGAGTGGGAACCAGATTTGAATCACTTTATGTAAGATGTGTACGCGTGCGTATGTATATGTGACGAAGTGGTTCGATTCCTTGCAATCACCACTTGTTCCCTGTGCTTGTCTAGTCTTATTTATTTTACACACTGCTGTAGTTATTTTCATATTGTATTAATTTTCAGTTATTCGCTATAATTTTACCAATGCTTTTGTATAACTTTTCAGCACTTACTATCTCGGGTTGGTTTGTGTTAAATTTGTTAATTCTTTTTACATCTAGTATTGGTTTCATTTAAAGCAAACACACAACCACAGTTTAGTTACAGTGAGATTCATTATGTTGCAGGTTTAAATAGTTCATTGTTTATTTCTTCATACTCATCTTTTCTTTGTTCCTTTGTCTGGTCCACCATTCAGTAATGTTTGGGGAGGAGCTGCCGACCATTTCCTCTATATTTATGGTGTTGATGATGTCATCATTGACTGATGAGTGTTTCCTTGTGTTGTGTGTAGAGATATTTTAATTGGGGGAGTTGCTTACCTTGTTAAGTGTCCTTTAATTGTGTAAAGAGAACAAACTGAGTTTAAGGCTACGTTTACATGATGACATCTGAACAGAAGACGCAAAAGTGGCATTGTGTGTTCACTTTTTATTATGCGTTTAGACAAGCGTTTTTGGGAGGAAATCTGCATGCATATTGGAATTCAATTGGGTATGCATGCCAGGCGGCTAGGTGGTGCTGTGATACACATTGACATGACACCGCCATGTCTGAGCGCATGTGTAGAATCTTCCTTCTCCTTTATGCGCAGATCTGAGCAGAGTTTTGCGTCTTGGCAGTGTAGACGGAAATGCTACGGCGGAGCGTATTCAAGTTTTCCACTCTGGAGGGTGGTTTCAGATTTTTGCGTTCTTAAGCCCCAAAAACGCTGTCACCGTCTAAACATAGGCATTTCCGATAAAATATTTTGTCGTTTTTACCTTAAGCGTCCTCTTGTAAACGGGGCCTAACTTTGTGGAGATGTTGTAGAAATGTTTTGTAGGCCCACCCCTGGAATATATGATGCAGGCAGGTGTAGATTCAGAGCCCTATCAAGGCAGTGGCATTTTGGCTGCTGAACGGGAGGACAAAATAATTGTTTCATTTGGTACAGGCGCTACCACAAACGTGCTGTTTCTTTTGGTACAGGAGCTGCCCCAAACATGTGCTGTTTCATTTGGTACATTTTGTATATTTTATTATATTTATATTATATTTTGTTATTTTGCTATTTTTCTTTTGAAAGTTTGCTTTTTTATTTTAAACTTTGTCTCACTTACATGTGTATTTGGCCACACTGTAAATACATACACACTCATACAAGACACACAATATGTTTAGACAATAGGTTTGTCCTTGCTGCAAAGTTCATATTCAGTGAAGAAGATTGTCTTCATTTGACCAGCATTTTGCATTTGTTTAAATATATCTGTCTATCATCAAAATCCTCCAGTATTCTGTGAGTGAATAAAACCTTCAGCAGTTGCAATTCAGAGTTTAAAACTTCAATTTTACAGTTATTAACGAATAATCTCCTATTTTTAACATTTTACCCAGGGGACAGCCTGCTGACATGACAGCTTTTTGCAGCAATGCCTTGAATCACATTGACAAAATTGCACCAGGGAGCTGCCCATTATAGCCATAGTCTGCTGTCAGGCTCTGACCGGCTGAAGGACACCTGCATTATCTAATTAGTGACTAGAGAGAGCATTTCTAAATCACTTACCTGGCAGCAATGTTTAAAGCTATTATTAGTCTGCTTTCTCTCATTAACAAATGCCACTATCTTTTAACCATTGAGTTCAATACTTTGTCCACCAACATTTAACTTTGGTCCATCCTGTGTGACTCCAAGTAGCAGCTGCATGTACATCACACACACACACACACACACACACACACACACACTTTCAGTGAGCCACAGGAGAATTATTGAGAGGTAATAATGGGAGAAATGTTCTTTCCCAGTTGCCTGCCTGGGGGCAAGGTGGAGGGAGCGGAGGAAGATTTGCTAGAACTGGACAAAATGGTGATGCAGCATTTTGCATTCATCTCACCAACTTCTGCTCTTCCTTACTGGCCTTGCCACTTCAATCTTGAACTCTAAACTTTAGAGGTGGGAGAAATAATTGATTGTATGATGTATAACAATGCTTTGTTGAATGATTTTGCTTCGATGCAGGAAAGTCTAATCGATTATTAATACAACAGACTGCCCAACCTCCGGAGTTACTGTAAAATTCATGCACAGTGTTTGTTTACATTCAATATCGCGGGAAATGGCAGAGCAGCTGCGACCGAGAAAAGAAATAAAACCACCGGCGGCTTTTCTAATAGCTGATGTCTGGGAACACTTTGGATTTCATGAAGTCGATGGTAAAGAAGAACTAGACAAGACGTGTTACTCGGCAACTCCACCAATATTCAAAAACAAATCGCATGTTTCCAGCACAAACTAATGTTTGCAGGGAAAATACAGCTGTGCCCAACCAGGAAAGTATTGAACAGACGTTTTCAAGCTGGCACTGAATTCTGACAGGGCCAGAAAGATCGCATCGTCTGTGGCAGGCTTTATTGTAAGGGATTTGCATCTTTACTCCGTTGTAGAAAATGAAGGCTTTCGTTTTCTCCTGCACACCCTGCAACCGAGGAACGTTTTCCCACACAAGGCCGTACCAACGCTTTACAGTGATACCAAAGCTTAAGTACAGAGTCACTGAGTAATGCCAGTCGCGTGGCAATAACCTGCGATTCGTGGATGTCCGCTCCAACAGACTCCTACCTAACTGTGACTGTTATATTAGTGACGACTGGAAGCTACCGTCGTGTGTGCTCCAAACAAGAGCAGTGTATCAGCGACACCTAAATCACAACCAAAGTTTTGATACCATTTTTAAAGGGGCAGTTGTGTGATTTACCATTTACCATTTAAATCTAATAGAGAGATGCATTGTCATGCATCGAGACTCGTTTAATCTAATCAAATGGTGAGGTGACTGACGATTTCCACCATGACTAAACTGTAGGGCTGGGCTAAAGCCCAAG
Source organism: Chelidonichthys spinosus (assembly GCA_029853015.1). Taxonomy (NCBI): domain Eukaryota; kingdom Metazoa; phylum Chordata; class Actinopteri; order Perciformes; family Triglidae; genus Chelidonichthys; species Chelidonichthys spinosus. Next base: position 13,315,932 of record CM056824.1, on the reverse strand, counting down.
TTATGCTTCCGCGTCGACACAATGCAAGGGGGCTTGCGGACCCCCCTTACGTCCAATGCATGGGCCTGACGTGCACCTCCCAAGAATCCTAGACGCGCGTCGAGGCGACGCAACACCAACGCAGCGACATCGGCTGTGATTTGCCCGCTAACTACATACGCTGGAGACCGCTATCCGGTTTCCACTCATAAACACCGCCATTTAAACTTTTAATAGGCTACTTCTATTGTTTGCACCTTGTTTTATTGTTTGCACCTTGCCACTTTTGCACAATGAAATAAAACACCAAGTTCTGAAAAATTGTGGATGTTTAAAGCCGGAAAGTAAACAAATAGGCTATAACGAGGCTAACGACGATATACGCCAAGAGTCTCGGTCGGTCGGTCAGTCTTTACAAAAAACATAGCGCCCTCTATCGGTGTGGCATTGAATTGCATTTCGACACGTAAACCCAACTAAGAACCATCACGGTCTCCCAGCAACTGCGTGGCCATTGCGTGATCACTACGTAGAAGCATAACCGATCCTTAAAGGTGAAAATTTAAAGTTAATTAAGGCCTTCCTGAAACATTCAAATTGGTGTTTGTTGCATTGATATTTCAATCTGTTGTCAGTATTTGAAGGCATTGTGTGTTTGTCCTTTGTTTCCTCACCTTGGTTGTGTTGTGTTGTGGTTAGAATGACATGGCAGACTAGAGCATGGCTTTATTTCACTGGTCTACTAAGTGAATTTGTACTCTGCCTTTGAAGTGTGCAGAGACACTGAGAGGAAATGGGCTGAGACAGAGAGCAGAAGTGAGTTCTGATATTTAAAAAATTGGTGCCAGGCTTCAGGTTCAGTTTGAATGAAATGTAGAAATAACTTTGATGTGTTTTGGTTTACTTCTGTTGACTTATAGTGTCACTGATCACATAACAAAGAGGAGCCGAACAGTTTTTTATTATAGGTTTTCTTTTGGATCCGAATTTAAAACTTCTGTCAAGTTAGGAGTTTTGCCCTGGTGGCATCATTGCCTCATGAATTTGCATCGTAGTAAAAGCTTCCCCGTAACTCAGGAGTTACATTTGCTTTGTGAACACCCTTTTTAGTTGTGTAATGTAAAATTAATAGCATAATCTTTGGTCTCTTTTTTCATACTACAAAATCAAAAGGGACCATGATGCTGTTGGGAATCTAATAAAATCTAACAAAGGAATGAAGTAAGCACTAGAGATTTTGAGTTTGCATGAACAGAGAAGAGAAGAAATGGGCTTCATTACAACTCTGAGGGCACAGTAAGAGGAGGATGGATCAGAAGCACTGCTAAGAGCAAAAATGTAAGAGAGGAACAAAATTCCCAACAGTAAAGCTGGATGTTTCCTGTGTAGGCCATCACACCATAGGTGACGGGCACCTCCTGTTGGGTCTACACCAGTTTGTGAACAACAACCTGATATGGTGATTGCAATATAGTCTCTTATTCAGTAACAAAACAATGTCCGGGACTCCCCATCACTATTCACATCACAGTGAACGAATCAAAGTTACTGTGCATAATATGATAAAGTTTGATGTGGTCACTATCAAGGGTAAATTCCATAAATCAACGCCTATATCATAGTTGCACGGCAGGACTCACCTTCACACTGAAATACAAATCTAAAGTTTCTTCTCTCGCCCGATGCTCACAGGGGTTTGATATCTTACTCTTGTCTGCATGAAATCACATCTTTGGCATATAATTTGACTGACAGTAAGGTTCAGTTGAGGATCGGCATGGTCACACTTCAGCTCCGCTTAGAGGGCAGAGTCCGTCGACTGCCTTGCTTCATAAGTTTGCAGTGAAATTTTTTATTGGCACAGTACAGCCCAACTCATTGCAGCAAGGATGTGGTGTATAACACAGATGGAAAATGGTATTACTGTCAGAGCCAGGCCCCAGAGCAATGATAATGGCAGTTTTTGACCAGTGTTATTCATGCCCTGTAAAGTTTAATGTTTAAGAAAGCATAGCACATTTTCACTTTCCTAATTTTCCTAATGAGGGTAGATGTTAGGGGTGGGAATCTCTTGGCATCGATGCAACTCAATGCATCTCGATGCAACAATTTCTTTTGTGTACATTTCCATGCATGATTTTGCCTGTTCAGCTGCTTCTTCTTCTCCGTTCGGCAGACTGGCAGTAATACAAACTGCGGAAACAAACTAGCGCAGGCATTTAGGAACCGAAAAAAATTATCGAAATTCAAACATCGTTCTGGAACCGGTTCCTATTTGGAACCAGATCGCGGTGCCCAACCCGAACTACCAGTTGTTGTTACTTCGGCATACTCTTTATCCATATATTGTAATTCAATCAATGTCATTTTTCAATAGTGAACGCTGCTGTGAATACAGCTCTATGAGATTCACCCATCCCCCTCCGGGAAAAAGGTATGAATTCAGACAGGGCATCGTTTAGTTTTTGGTGTATCTGGGACTTCCACAACATGTACAAAGCAGTAATAGTGTTTATTTCAGCCATGAATGATGAAACATTATCGTTGCTGCATTTCTGAGTTCCGTCTTTTGTGTTCCGTAAACAATACTTTATTAATTAACATTTAGAAAACTTGACATTTTTTAATCGATGCAGAATCGTCCATGTCTGCATTGAAATGCATCTAAGAATCAATTTTTCCCCCACCCATAGTAGACATGGATAAATAAAGATGAAAATGGAGACAGAGAAAAGTTAAGGAGAAAGTTGAGTCGATCAAGATTGTGGCAGATGTGGGGGGAAGAAAAACATTAATTTGAAGCCATTTTTAAAAAAGGACAAAAAAGAAGTTAGTGCAGCAGTGGCGGACTCCTGCCATTTTAAATCCTGTCACATGCCCCTCAGGGAATGGAAGAAATAGTAATGGAGAGAGAAAGAATATTTATACGCCTTCAATACTCCCTCCTTCATCATCCCCAGCTCTGCTAGATATTATATCTAGCTTGTGTTGTGTTTCTGTCTTAAGGCTGACTACAGCACAAAGAAAGAACCAAGGTAAGCACTTCCTATACCTAGGCCTATGGAGTCAGGGGAGGTAAAGCGAGAAAAAAGTCCAGGGCAGCAGGTCTGAGGCAAGGAGAATTATATATCTAGAGATTTATATATCTACAGAGAGGTAGAAATTCTAAAGTAGTGTGCTTGCTACCACACCCAGGGACCAGTCTAATAAGTGGATCGGAATAATAAAAGCCTACCTCTGCACACAGAGGCACAATGAACTACTGGGTAGGCCCTTTGGGGTATAACCCAGGCCACTTGCTGAGTTTAGACCGGGGCTTATGAAGCTAAACACTGTACAAGCACTATTTACTCTTGGTTTTTCTGTCTGACCTCAATATTGGAGAAGAAACTACTGTTCACAGTTTATGCAGACTTTTGCCCGTTAATTTTATGGTATAGGCAGGTACTCTATGAGAAAAGATAGAATCTCCCCACTAATTGTTGCCATTAAGCACCCACTAAATACATGATTGTTACCATGCTGTAATGTGGATTGTAGGTCATCTCAGGATGTAGGTGGTGTTGTCAGTGAAAGTGTGTGTGTTAGTTGATGTCATTTGTCTGATGCAAGGCACCATACTGGTTTTGGTCTTAGTTTAGTGCTACCAAATGTTATCCGGCTTTGTCTTTACATTTCGGTGTCTTCCGCAGTCTAGCCATTACCACTGTCAAGACTCTCACAAGCCATGTTTCCATTCACAGAGTTATTTATACATATTTTGAGGCATCGCCCTCGAAAAGCTGGATGGAAATGGCAAACATTTTTCCTCAGACGGCGGAGAAAATGCTTGCTTGAGGTTTGTGCTTTTGTTGCAAAAGAGTTAATTTGATAAATGATTTACAGCCTTTGTGTTGATATCTTGGTCCTACCTGGTATTGAAAAACGTTTTGTACCGAATTTTGGTACTGTATGGTCGAAAACATACATACCAAGGTGGTCTAAAGGGCAAACAGGTGAAGTGAAGATATATTGTTGATGATATATATATATGTTGCTTTATAAATAGCTAACGTGCCTACCGACACTTCAGTGTTTTTAGTTGAATTAGACCAGAGAATATTATGTGAAAACAGATTATCGTTCTCTGATCATCATTGTTCGGTGTAAGTGGTGTAATGTAATGTATCCCCGGTGCGTTTCATGTGGAGAGAGCACTTCTCCGGACTCAATTTTTAAAAATCGCTTTTGCTATCGGGCTTTTCAGCAAACAGTCAGAAACCAGCTTTAAAACCAATGTATTTTCTTTTTAAATAACTGCGGTGCAGTGGAAGAGTGGAATGTGGATTTTGAAAAGGGACTGATAATAAACATTGAGAAAAGCAAATTATACATATTTCAAGACACTGTTAAGTCTTCAATATGACACGATTGATTGATTATGTTAGCGTAGCCTACAGCGCCAACTTCTGACCAAACAATGCTGTAGCCCAGTTTATTTACTCCAAGGCAGTTCATGGAAATGTGTCCAATTCACGTTTATTTCTGGCTTTATTTCTGTCTTTTGCCAAATGGTTCTATTCCTTTTGGCTTTTCTCTGTAGCTTCGCATTGATGCTCTCTTTAGCACCAGTGCTCACTGCCGTTGACTGTCAGTGTCCTTTCCCTCATGAAAATAAATGTGAATGATTTCAGGGGTTCAAGGCGGATGAATATTGTATCCAAACCCCTTTCCCTTGTGTGTTGCCAATACATCCCAAACTGCAGCTATAATGGTGCCATATTTTGCGCAGTGAAATGTTTCAATGTTCTCCCACTAAATTCAGGGGTGATTTGTTTGGATCTCGCTCATTAGCCGTAGTCATCTGAATTATTGATGCAGGAGTGTCAGGCCTGCTTTTCCAATGACTGATGGCCTGTGTTCCTAAGTCATTTTCCTCCACTGTTATTCCTCCCTCTCCTCCTCCTTTTTGCCTCCCCTTTCCGACACTTCTATAACAAATTTTCTGAGTGGCAAAAGGTCTTCCATCCCCTGCTTTGCACCTCCTTGTCCACCCCTTTCCCCCGTTGTCAACTCCCTGGTGTTTTTTTCTTTCAACCACCTTTCGCTATGCACCCCTTTGACATTTCTATAATCATGTGGTGTCATGGAATGATATTTTCTCTTCTCTTTTACCTTGTTCCCTAATTTTTTCCTACATTACACCCTTCCCTTATTTTCTTTGATTTCTTCTTCCCTCCCCTTGTCACTTGCTCCTAACTCTTTGCCATTTTCCTGACATTTCTGAGGCTAATTTCTGGGCCAGTCCTATTAAATCTGAGAGAAGTGCAGCGTGTTTCCTTGTTGTTGTGAGCATTAAGTTCTCAATGCCATTCATCAGATGTATAGGCACTTACTCTTTCTGAAATGTCTTTCCCTCTTTTGCTTAGTAAGGCATTGAGACAGCCATTTCCTCAATCAGGGAGCCAGTTACTTACTCTAAGCCATTCAGTTATTTATACAGCCAGTCTGTCATTTTATTCCATTATTACCTTTAGTTTCCCATTTACTCCAGTGTAAGTTAGCCACAATCAACAATAGAGGCCTCACGATTTGAATCAAATAACATTCATCTGTTAATGATTCAACAAATCATCTTAATTTATCACAGCCTGCATTTTCCACACTGCTGCACATGTCATTTAAAAAAACAGTCTTTAATATAAAAGCTGCATCTTTTCAATATTTTCAATACCAGTATCTGTACGTGACCCACGTCAGCACATCAACATAAAAAAAAACATCTGTAAATACTTCTGTAGTGCGTTTCACCTGTGCTGTAATCCGCCAAAATAGCAAGAAGTGTTCACAAAGCAGCTCTAAGACATGCTACTTCCTGAATGCCTGTGGCATTTTACACTGCGTGAATTAGCCCAGCAGCTAAAAGCCTTTTTCTCACTCATCTCTCACTGCATTTCTCAACGGAACAATCATGGTTGTGCCTAAACCGGTTCAATCTGTGCACAACTGTGATAATGCTGCAATCTTCTGTGTGAAAAAATCTAATGTATCACTCGAGAGCGTCAGCTATGGCAAGTGCAAAACCGGGAAAGGTCGATATAATCTGTTCGGTCTGGTCTTTGGCTTTGTATCAGACAGGTTTGAAAATGTTAAAACTGGATCGAGCCGAGAGGCCGCTTTATTCTATGTAATTAATTGAAAAATCTGGAGGGCCGACTACCGGTGTGTAGTCATAGCGATGTGGACAACAAGGATAAATCAAAGAATTGCTCTCAAATGACGCATACCACCACAAGTATGCACGGTCGATGCAAAGCTAAATGTAGTCAATCAATGGATCTACTGTTATATGTGATGCACTGTACGCCTATCATGACATGAACCAAGCAAGTAACATGGAGATCTTTGTCATTTCTAGCATCCATCTCATATGTCATAAACATGGCATTATCCTCTCAGTGAGTCATTGAAGCACTCATTTAATAGTGTGTGACTGAACTGAAACCTGCTTAAACCTCAGTGTTGTCTCTCAAACTGCTAATGGCTAATATACCTCTCGTCTGATCATCCATCTCCACCTTCCTTCATCACTCCTTATCTCCAGAGGGAAATGCTGTAATCTCTCCATTGCCCCTTCTCTCTTTATCTTTCTCTTCTGTCACTTCTCTCCTCTTCTCATCTCATTCCATTTTCTTTCTTTATCCCTCAACTTTCCGCCCTCGCTCTCCAAGCCTGTACTCAGCTCCTTGCCGTCGCCCCCTACACCACCACCACCACCACCACATTGACAGACCTTGCTGTATAGCTGATATGAGGTGGCATATTATACGTGTGTGTGTGTGTGTGTGTGTGTGTGTGTGTGTGAGAATGGGTTTGTGTGTCTGTCTGGCTTGTGGCTGATAAGACGTCTCACTCTTATCCGCCCAGACAGACCTGTGTCGCTGTGACGGTTCACAGGCCACACACCAGCTCAAATATGTACGCACAGCTTCACACATACAAACACACCAGTATGAACAAGTAGACACGTTAATACGTGTGCACACACGTACACACATACACACAGTCTTCACTGTGCACTAGGTTGTTGGATTGGAAGCCATATAGTGGAGCTGTGTGTACATGTTGGCTGTCACATATATCTGATGATTCTGTCTTATTAAACTCTTAGTCTTTCTGCTTCACTGGTACAAAGCCTGTTAACACTCTGCACAGGGCTAAAGAGAGAGAGAGAGTGTGTGTGTGTGTGTGTGTGTGGGGGTATAGCGAGGCTGAGATATGACTGCCTTACTGAAGAACTTGTTATGAGAGGTAAGTACAAATGACAAAAGTAAAGTGAGAGAGGAAGATTTCTTTTTAGAGTTCTGTCTTTCCTTGTTTGACCCCATGCACAAGGCTCTTGAGGTCAGAGTGAGTCCATGTTAGGTAAAGCTACACCCAAAACTAATCAGACTGGTTATGAATTATTGAATAATGTTAACATAGTATTTTGAAAACATTTATGTCTGCCGGTAATGTCAAGATGCAGCTGGAGAAGAGTGTGGAGGGCTGGCGGTAAGGGGCTGACATCCGTAACCCCTATTTTAAGGTAGAGAAAATGAATAAAAGTGAAAGCCCCGAAAGAAGATGTAAGAAAGTTTGCCTGTCTAACTGACAGGTTATTCATGGTCACCCAATACGTTATTAAATACACACACACACAGACAGCACACACACACACACACACACACACACACACACACACACACACACACAGGGCAATACGGTAATATAACATGATGAACTCAAGCAGTTTAGCATAAAGCTGTAGTCAGGATAAATGCTAAATGCCATTTTGTATTAGACCTGGGCTCTTTCTCACTCCATCTCAATTTCTCACTTTCTACCACTCATTCCAACACCTGTTTTTGTCTTTACTACTTTTAACTCTATTGCACTAGGGACAAACAATATTTAATTTGCTCACTGGTCAACATCTATGTATTCTGAAACGTAGTATCGACCCATGCATATACGTTTCTCTTTGCTTATTTCCCTCACCCAGACATAACCTGACACAGCTAGAGCTTTGACAAACCCAGTATTTCTGATTAATTACCTACAGGTTAGGTACGCCCACATGAGCCCACAAGCCCTACAAGATGAACTAAATATACTGTGTGAGATGATCTTCTCCCCAGTGATCACATTTCCTTGTACAGATGTGCCTCGACTGGCTGTATTAGTTAGATTATGAATTGGCTGGAAAGGCCTGGGTTGTAGGTGGCTCTGGGATTCGACTGTGACCTTTAAAGCATGCCTCGCTTTGACCTTGCCGCTTCCCGGGGCTGTGGACTTGGTACTCTCTTTGCCCTCTCACCCTGTGGGGAGGAACGGGGGTCCCGGTGCGACTGTCAACCGGTGCAGAACGTAAGGTGCCTGCGGTGATCTTGGCAGCCCACCTGACCCCTCTTGAAACATGGAGCCTGTTTCGTTGACCATGCTTTGTGTGTGTGTCTTTTTTGCTTTCATATCTATACGTGTGAGTTTATAAATACCTTTTTTTTTACTAGAGCATAAAATGTTTATAGATCCAGCTCCTTTATTTAGCTCTCAAAGTGCATCAAGAAAAGAAAAGTAAAGAAGTACATTTGGAGTGAAAATGCCTGTATTTTTTCATCTCGCATAATGTATTGTTTCTAAGCCCTCAGATTGCTAGTCTCATACAGTGAGGGAATCAGCAAGTCTGCTACAATACAAACTCTTCAGCATCATCAACAGATAAACACAAGCACACACTCACATTACTACTTCGGTAAGGGTTGTTTTTGAACACCTCCATCATCACTTCACTCATCAAGCCAGTGTGGGGGGAGTTAACCAATGTAAGGAAGTGAAGCATTTTGTGTTTGTGTGCAAATAGATGGATGATTTCAAATGTCATCTTTTTTTATTGTTGTGCTCAGGGAATGCCATCTTTAATCAAACAGGTAAAATCCAAGTGTAGTCATGACTCCTCATCATTTATCATCAATTGAGTTGTCTGAGTCTTTCACAGCCAGAGGGTTGCATAAGGGGGAAAAAACACTCAACACTTCAAAACAAAAAAAACAAAAAAATCACAGACCATGTCAAGGATGGAGCGATGGCGCCCTTGCAATATAGATAATGAGGTAGTGAAAGAGGAGGAGTAGGATATGTGAAATATGCAGCCAATGACAGGCAATCAGAAAAGTGATTGAGTCCTCACCCCTGCTAGGTTAAAGGTTTTTTGGGGACAAGGCAACATAAGTGCTTTTCCCTGATGCATTATCTCCATTTCTTGAGACATTTTCAACGGTTTTTGCTGCAAGAGGACCTACAGTGTTTCCTTGGAGTAATACAACATTTGGTATCTCGAGTATGGTTGCATAAAATCACGACAAATTTGTTTTTTGGGAGAAGATTAGTATCCAAGATTTGCCACCGCCCCCAGCTGGTCTTCAGTAAAAGTCAGCTTTTACTGCCTAATTCTACTGTAGTTTGAAATAAACAGAGCGAGTAAGAGAAGGCTCTTTGAACTATGGCTGACAGGTCATGTCTTTAACGAGGAGCTTGATTTGTAATGATTGTTGCACCCCTTGTTTCAACTGAGCAACTGGTGGTCATTCCCCTTCCCAGCAGTTAAGATTATTCACCGGCCAATTAGTCTCACCGGCCGAGCTCAGAGCCCGATATGATTAGCCAAACTAGCTCACCGTTTCCCTTGTGAGACCAAGACCGCTCTTTGCAGTTGTCGGTTAGACAGCTGCAGCTTGCTGGGCTTGAAGGAGTTACATTGCTGTCATCACAGCCCATACGGCTGCATACAGAGTACTTGGACACGGGGTAAAGCTTTAATGCATGCATTCTTTCCGGGCAATAAAACAAGAAAGGTTCTGGACAGCAGCTTTTCTCTAGTGGCTTTATTGCTGGCTAATCCTGCAATGAGCACTTTAGTCGGCATGCCAACCCATTCAAGTCTAACTGCTTATCAAACCAAGGTTGTGATAAAATGTCAGTGCTTGAGTGGTTCTCATGTGAGATATGTAGGATGTCATGTTGTGCAAAGTCTTTTTTATAATATGTATGAACAGAAATCTTATCAAAAGCCATATTGGATGCATAATGGCAGCCTTTATAAAGCAGTCTATGTCTAATTTATTACTCATGGAAGATAACTGTATGCTTGACAGCCCTATTTCCCCCCACACTTTGCACACCACTTTAGTTTTGTTTGTCACCATATTTACCTAAGGTAAAATTCTATTTTGAGGGTAGTAAATGACTAATCTTTGTTTCCTCTGCGAATTGAAATGAGTTATATTTTCTCTCTGTGGGGGAGAGAAAACCTCAGCCGTGTGAGTCATTGAACCAATCGAGCCTTAAGATGCATCTGAATATAATAAATGAAACCAAATTGCAAGTATGTTTAATATATTCATGTATTTATAAACCCTTTGGAGTTTTCAGAAGAAACACTTTGGAGAGAGACAAAGGAATGAACGTGACAGACAGAGAAGACTGTGTGAAACATTGGCGCTTAGGAACTGCTAAGATTATTAATTGTGGCACAAGTTTGCCAAACAGCACATTTTGCTCTAAATTCTCTGTCTTTACATAGCAGCTGTCATCCTTGTGTTGTCCCTTTACACCCAACGTAAGAACATTTTGTTTGTAAGAAACGGCTAATCCCACAAACTGCACTCTGCTAATGGTGTTAGGTGGCACACCTGGGTTAAATTCCTATTTCAATACACAAACCCATGTGGGTAATTAGTGTTTCACGTATAATTGTGATATTTTTGGAGATACTCCTCAGAATTGCATTCAAAAGTGGCTGTTCCTCCGTGTGTAATAGGTCTAGTGAGACTGGATGCTCACCTTGCACAAGCAAAAAATAAAATATGAATGGCTTACGAGGCCAATTAGGAGCACATTAGGCTCACAGTTATTAGGCGCTAATACTAGTGTTATTTCCAAAGGCTAATGAGATGGCATGCTAGGCCAATTACACTTGTATTTCTAATATGCTTATACGTGCATTGTGCGCCTGACCCTGACTTTGACCATTAAAAATGATGTCTGCAGGGCAGCCAGATTGGCACGGTGTGCAGGTGCACGGAGCTACAAGACGGAGAGAGAAAGTGAGGAGTGAATGGATGCTTCAGAGCTAAAGGTCACACAGCAGTGACACACACCGCACACCTGGGAAGACGGAAAGAGGAAGGCGACTGACCTGGTTGTCAGACAGGCTCGCAACGTCATGACCTTTACTGAGCCCGAACTCCTCACACTTCCCCAGTTGTCTCTGGCTTTTGCTTTACACATAAGCCAGTAGTTGCAACCTTTTGTATCCCTTTTTGTCTCTTCTCATCTTAAACTCAAATGGTTGTTGTTACATTACTGTTGGCAACAGTTGTGAATTGAGGTCAGTCTCTGTACCTGGAAACAAGGATGTGACAGGGACTTTCCCCTTTCCTTTTTTTTTTATTGGACAGCGCTCCCCAGCGGTTAGACAGTGTGATCATTGACACTGAGAAGTGACAAAATCCGAAATGTGTTTTATTTTTGTGATGAAATTAATTTTTAAAGAGCAAGTCCCTCATATGTAAAATTGGCTTACATTTAGATACATAAGCAAGGGATGACAGAGTAAATGTCCCTAATCTGTGATGTTCTGTCATATCCCCTTTTTCATCTAACAGCTCACTGTAGCTGGTGTTTTTGCTTTGCTTTGCAACTTTCCTCCCTGCAATATTTAAAAGTTATCTGCTGACAACCAAAGCTCAGGAAAAATGTCTCTATCTATTTTTACACACATAGGCATTAGCTGTTGCTATAATTGCTGACGAAGGCTATATGAAGCTATAGATCTCTCTCCATAAATTCCTTACAACTGACTGGTGCAACATTTGTGAATTATTATAATTTTTCTCATTAAAAAAATAATCTTACTTTCGTGAAAAACTGACTTTGCCACCTGGTTGTTGATGGAGATTAATTACAGGCTGTCTGGTCACGATTAGACACTGTAATAAGCTGAACACCTCGGTGTGTGTGAAATTACTGCAGCATTGAGGTAATGATCGCCTAAGACAGCAAAACTCCCATTTCATTATGGGTAGCAGAATAAGTCCATGTGACAATCTTACCCCCCCAACTTCTGTTGTGCACTTTTAGGGGATCATATGCTAATGGGACCTTTTAATTGTTGCTTCAAAAAACATTTAAACACAACACACACACACACACACACACACACACACACACGTAATTGGAGGCAATACGGTATGTTAAGTGTTAATACAGTGTGGTGTGATGTAAATACATATACCACCACATAATAGGCTGAGGATTTAGCCACTCTGCCTGTCAGAGCTGTGGACACACACACACACACACACACACACACAAACACACACACACACCCCATTCATGCCATCCTTGACTGAAGTACTCTTTGAGTATATTTTTCTTCCTAATTCCTAATTTGATGTAAAATGGATTAAAAAGGATGTGGCAGAACATCAAGCTGTGCTGCTTTTCCTCTTTTCTCTGCAGTGCTTAATTAAACCATGAGACCACCCACAGCTGGCCCTTGCTACCAAAATCACTAAGCAAGCTGAATGTAAAATGTGGACCTTTTATGCCTGTATAAATTGATCAGATAATAAACACACATACACGTTCAAAGCTGAAGCTGAGCAGGCAGATGAACACTTTGCACACACACACAGCCACAGTGAGAATACAACCCCAAACATGCCAAATCTTAAGTTTTCGTGATTACTCACTCACAGATAATTGAAAATGAAGTTGGAAAAAAGTTTCTCTCCCTTTACTTTGGCCCCCTTCAGAGAAAGAGAAAGAGTGAGCTGCAGTAAAGATAATAACGCACGTAAAGACTTAATGCTCACATGTCCCCTACATCGTGATGAATTACTCGGGGAGATGAAGGAGCCCATATGTTGACTTTGTGTTCTTTTCAAAATCAAGAGAATGACTCTTTGCAGCAACCAGCGCATCTCCAGGGCTCCATTTATGTACTCTCTCTCTCTTTTTCAAGATTGCCACTAGTTTTCAAACTGGTAAATAGATTTCTCTTTATTTCTGATGTTGATTTTGACTATTTTGTTCCTTTCCTCTACCAAGGGCAGGAAAGCATGAGGTTGGTTATGCTTTCGACTTTCTAAAGTGAGATTGTTTTTAGTTTTGACCTGAAGTGGGGAAAAATATCTTCAAAGTCAACTGACTTACCGCACAAAAGGAACATTTTATAGTTCTTAATCCTATAAATGTGTACCTCTGCACCAGCCTTGTAGAGTAGTGACATAGCTTGCCTATGTTTCCTAACTTCACCTCCCTGGTTCAAGGGTACCACCGATTTTTGGATATCAGACAAAAAGACATGCATAGATTTCCCTGCCCAGTCTCTCTTTTTTTAATATTATGCTATTTGGTCTTGACTTCCATGTCTATGATTATCTACTTTTTAAAATGTAATTTGTTAGTTACCCAGGTTCCTCCTCTCTTCATCCTTTTTTCAAATGTACTTTCTTGTCTTCCCTCCTTACCTCCATCTCTTGGCTTTATTGTGGGCAGCACTATAGTGACCATATGCTCCCTGAGTGCTTTCATCGACTCCCTATTGTTTTTACAGTAGGGCTGCCCCCCCTTGCCCTCTGTGTCCATCCCCAGTTGTTATTGGGATTCCTTTATAACAAAATCAAACTGCACTGATGCCCCATAACCCAATTGGAGCTATATGCCTCCCCAGAGAAATGATATCTGCAAAGACAGGGAAACTAAAAATAAAGGGGAAAGAAGGGGTGAGAAGAGGTCAAGCAGAGTAAATAAACAACTAGCCTCTGCATTGTATCCCTTCTGTGACAGAAGTAGAATAGAGTACACTCACATGTTGTTGATGGTTCAAATGTGGGTTTAGTTTGGCCACTTTCTTCTTCTTATCTCCTTCTGTGGACGGTGAATGAGCAATGCTCTTCATATTACTTCCTTAGGCTGTACGAATGGATAAAACCAATACATTTATTTACAAAAGTTCCACTAGAGAGCAGCAACTTGAAATAGAAGTGCTAGTCTTAATTTAGTTTGTGCTCTTCATTGAGATTTCTTATAAAGTGCATGAACACGATAATCACACCTCAAAGCCTATTGTGTTTTTATCGTCTTCCCCATTTGAATTTAGCTTGAATATTCAGCTTATGTCTCCTCTGAACTGGCATTTAAACCATCTGGCAAAGTTTACTTGATGAAATGCGCAGAAACCCTAAACCAACAAACACAAAATACTTAACCGGCACACTTGGGAAAGGAGATGACATAAGATTTAAAATGTGTGCCTGAGAGGTTTGGAGAGAGACTGTAATCTGTAAGCAAATAAAAAAAATAGAAGACAGACAACTCTTTAGATATTCTATAAGCATCGTGGAGGTAGACACAATCTCTGGCACTAATGGGGGGAAAGATAAAAAAAATAAAATAAAATCACTAGAGGGTGACGGGCAGGAAGGACAAAGGTGGAGGAAAATGCATGTATTTCAAATAATTGTTATTGGGCAGATAAGCTGACAAATCCCCACCCCCAACCCTTCTATCGACTAGTCGTGGTATTTCTGGAAATTGCAGATTATGAGCTGACAAATATGGAGCTGGCAATATGAAAGCATTTTTGTCTGATTCAGTAGAGGTGAGAGATGGAGATCACAGCTTTGACAGGCAGAGTGGCTAAATCCTATTATGTGGTGTGTGCTTACATCACACCACACTTTATTAACTTTATTTAACATATTGCCTCCACTTATTTGTGTGTGTGTGTGTGTGTGTGTGTGTGTGTGTGTGTGTGTGTATTTAATAACCTATTATGGAGACCATGAATAACCTGCCAGTTAGACATGCAAACTTTCTAACATTTTGTATGTGTGGCAAAACGCAAGCTTGACTTATGATTGTTAGTGTGGAAAGAACTCTGCAGCTTATTATTTTCCTTGGCTCACTTGTACAACTTCATCGCTGCTCTTTGACATCTTCATGTCCCCTCCGTCCCTTAAACTCCCTCCTTCTCCATACATCTCCTTTCTTCTTTCGCTTCATTTGCTTCTCTTTCGCTTCACCTTTTTCCCCTCTTTTTTTAATTTCATCTTTCCTCTCCGTTCTGGCAAAAAAAAAAAAAAAAAAAAAAAAAAAATATATATATATATATATATATATATATAAAAACATCTGTCTTCTGAGTAATGGTGCTTTTCCTTCCCTTCTCCTTTGCTCTGCCGTCCCGAGTTTACTCTGTACATTTGATTTACTCACAGAATGTCACCAAGTCATCTTAAAGGCACTATGATTACTGGAAATTGACATGCTTTTGCTATTGTTGTTTTTTATTACAAAGTGTGTGTGTGTGTGTGTGTGTGTGTGTGTGTGTGTGTGTTGTGTGTGTGTGTGTGTGTGTGTGTGTGTGTGTGCGCTTAGAGAGAGGGAGGCAGAGAGTGGGTGAGAGATGGGTCTTTGTTCCTTGTTATACGAAGCCAATTTCCAGTAATCCCCTTTCAATGGAGAATTGGAGGAAACTGTATAGGAGTTTGATGGCCAAAGCCGAGACCCATCCACTTACAATAGACCTCAGTTTACGCCGCTCAGAGCAAGGGGTTGTTGATTGTACAAATACTGTTAGCTTTTCATGGAGACGGTTCGCAGATCAAACTCTTGGCTGGCTGGGGAAATCATGGCTATCCCCATCCAGCAAATACAAGGCACTCAAAGGTGCAGCATACGGGGATACTGAGCATTAATAACACAAACAGCTATTTGCTATGTAAAGATAGATAGTAGATAATGTAGTTGCTGCCCCTCTGTGTGTGTTGTGATGAGAGCTTTTCCTTGCTTTGTTTACATAGATGGGCTGGCCACGTGGGCTTCTAGTGCGTGTCGGTGCATGTTAGCATGTCCTACTGGCAATCTCACTGCTGCCGGTCTCTACTGCGCTCATAGGGCCATCTTCACCCACCTCAGGTCAAAACTGTTAGCTCTCTCAGCACTTTTACCGTAGTTTGCACTGTTGTTGCTGTTAGCACTGTTGGCTGCAAGCCACTGGCGCAGCCGTTACCATGCAATGGACATTTTTCGCATTTTTCGCATCAGTGCACGAGTCAGTCCTGCCTTACACTTCATGTCTCATCCTTTTCGTCTCTTATTTTCACTCCCCACATCGTTTCTTCTACACACTCTGCTTGTATCCCTTATCTGTATGAATTTCTATTTTCCTTTTTACTCTGTTTTCTCATAGCTCGCCGTAGTAACTTTGCAGTCCAAGAAAGTGCGAAGGTCGGGGGGTTGCTGAAAAGAAGATAAGAAAATGAAGGAGTAAAGAATTGACCTAATTAACCTGAAAAGCGAATGCGAGGAATAGGGGAAACGGGAAACTAGATAGAGATTTGCACCACAGTTCAGTGCTACGGTCTGCTGCCCAGGTCTTTGACCTATTGTGACCTGTGTGTCTGTGGCTGTGTGTGGCTGTGAGTGATAGAGGTTATGACATTCATAGAGTGAGTAACAGAAAATCAGATGGATAAATCAGGATATCTGCACTCCATTTCTGCATCTTATACACACACACCCTAGATGTGATTCATTTTAGTGCTCTCTGTGCTCAGTGGGGTAGAAAATAAATGTTTTTAATGGTCCTAGGCTTTTTGGAGTGTGTATTGTACATGTTTGTGTGTGTGGCTCAAGTAAAGTAGGGAGTCACTTGAAGGTCTAACATAAGGTATATAAACAGCTCTGTGCACGAGCTGCTCCTTGGGAGCGTTCTTAAATACTTTATAGTTTACTTTCTTGAAACAGGAAATAATGACTACCATGCACTCTCAACCGAAGAGAGACATTATATTAGAGACAGTTATTATTACTGGTAGGGCTTTTTTATGAGGTCTGATGATGCTAGTTTGACGTCTTTTCAGTTTTTCTTACTGTTTGCTGTGTTACCTTGCTGTTTGATAATGCAAATTCAACACATCCTTCATATTTACATGTTAAAATGGTAAATTCAGCAGTTTGTGAAACATTGGTAAAAGAAAAATGCAAAACATAGAAAATGGCATATCGCTGCACCGTGGTGTAGTGGATAGCACTGTCGCCTCACAGCGAGAGGGTCTCAGGTTCGATTCCCGGGTCGGGCTCGGGTGTGATCATCATCATCCACCATCAGTTTTTATGCTTTATTCATGCTTATTGATTCATTTCCACGAGTCCATGAGAATGCATCTAAAGTGGCACTTTTGTGTGATTCATCGTGCAGAATTTTTATTTACCTGTTGACTAAGTAAGCAACTTGATTTGTTTGGTCCTGTCCAGCCCTGCTGTCGATAGTAAGTAATAATAATTAATGACACTTATTTTATTCTACAGCCATTATTGCACTTCAAAAGTATAGGGCAACAGGTGAAAGAATACTCTAATGCTGTTTAAGCATAATATGAAGAAAAGAGCCTATGTTGTATAATGCAAAAGTTAAAATCCCAATTTTAGATGGATTACGATGCGTCTATTAGACATAGTTTTTGAACACAGTTTATAGCTTATACTTCAAAACATGCACTACATAATAGCAAGTTCTCTCTTTGCAGCTGCCCTGCTCTCTATTTTTGTTCAGCACCTTTATCATCTATTACAATTCCCTTACGTGCGTGCGTGCGTGCGTGCGTGCGTGTGTGTGTGAGAGAGACACATGAGAACGGCACTGTGCATCATTACTGCCAGTATGATTGGCATCCAGGACTGACAGCTCTCCTTTTGGGGCTGAATGCACATGGGCAAAATCTTGTTTCGATAAATTAAAGACAAAAAAGTAAAGGTGTACAAAAGAGCATTTTGCACTTTCTCTCGGAGTACACACCCATGTGCGTGAGTGTGTGTGTGTGTGTTGTATTCCCGGTGCTGTTTCTTAGTGAATCTCTTATTACACATGGCCCATCGATGCTGGAGTGGGTACTGTATTATCTGAAGTGAACGAGCAGCAACACATTACTGCTTTTGTGTGTCTGTCTCACTTCCTTCACTATCTCTTCTACCTTTTCTCTTTTGTTTGTCTTTCTCGATCTCGTCTCCAGGCAGTTTACCTGAGAGATTTAGTCTACAGCCTATTACTGTGTGTGCGTGTGCGTGTGTGCGTGTGTGCGTGCGTGCGTGTGTGCGTGCGTGCGTGCGTGTACGTGTGCGTGCGCTCCCAATTAGCAGTAGGAGTGAGACGCAGTGCTGAATTATTTAGCTATTGCCTACTTGGACCAAAACTAGCAAACTACTGGGTAGACAGAGGGACAGGAAGGGAGCCGGAAACGTACTGAACACAGACTAGCCGAGGACGCTGCTGCCAAATTCGCTACCCCGTATAAGTGGTGTCAATTCATTGGGGATTTGAAAAGGTGCAACCACAGTGTGTTGTACTACCAACACGATGAGAAGAATGACTCGTATAAACCCGAAGCATGACAGTGATGTCAATGCTATTAGTTTTAACAAAATATATAGATATCAAGACTTACCTTGTATTGCATTCCAATTTCTCTTTGCAGTAAGGTACTTGTTTTAAGACACAGGTTAAGAAAAAGTAAGGAAAACAATTTCTTTTGTTTTAGATTTAGTGCCATCTGCTTCACGAACAGTTCTTATCGTGAAAGTTGAAATATGCCTCCCATACAGATTTCTTGCTGGACAGTTTGATCAGCAGTTGGAAAACAACAAGTGTTTCATCAACAGTCTTCGTATTTCATCACTCATCAGTTCAGAGCTCAAGTTTTCTTGGCATCTACCAGCATCATCTTTGCCAGTGTCCTGCTGAGAAGTTGCACACACACACACACGCACGCACGCACGCACGCACACACACTAAATTATTTCTCCACACCACCATATGAGTTTGCTATTAAGCATTTCAACTGAAGAACCTTGCTAAGGCACCAGCTGCTGAATGCTGTGTTGTTGTTGTACCTTGAGCGCTGTGTTCCGCCACTGACTCTGTTGTGACCTTTAGCTAAGCTCGACCAGATTTAATCAGCGGCAGACTCCTACAGTACACACACACACACACACACACACACACACCCCCTAGACTGCTAAGTCAGGGCTCCTTTTCTGTAAATAATGGTTAGGTCTGTTGTATTGCAGATTCTTTGTTTGGATCCCATTAGTCAAAGCAGGCCAGAAGTCAAACCTATTAAAATTTAGATTTAGTAACTGGCATCCAGCAACACCTTGCTGTGTGTATCAGTGTTGGACTTTCAAAGCAGCCAGCATATACTGTACGGCTCCTGGCTGGGCCCTGAATAATTTCAATATCAGAATTTTAAGAGACATTGGCAAGGTGATCTTAGGGAAATGTACAAATGGGTCATTTTAGAGTGTACCAGAATATCTTTGCAGCGTCTCTGTAAAGGAGCAGGAGCATTGGTCAAAGAAGTATTGCAATCTTATACTTCAGTAAAAGTCCTGCATTAAAGTAAAAGTCCAAGTATTAGTCGCAAAACCTTCTTACCATTGTTCGTTATATTGACAATTTATATTTATATGTAAAACCTCAATCTGATAAACAACTAGTAACTACACGTACCTCCAGAAAGTGCTTCAGTAAATGCCTTGATTTGGAATCTGCTGTCGCTTAGCATTGTGGGACTCACAGGGATAATCATTCTGTTTGAAAAAAAAATCCTAACAGGATGTATTGTCCCACTGCCCTTGTCTGTGTGTTCAGAATCTGCTGTCAGAGAAGGTTGACCAGATGATGGAGTGGTCGTCTCGACGTTCGGTCGTCCGGATGAACGGGGACAAATTCCGTCGCTTCGTCAAGGCCCCACCCAGGAACTACTCTGTCATCGTCATGTTCACTGCCCTGCAGCCTCAAAGGCAGTGTTCCGTCTGCAGGTATGAACACCCACCGACACACCAGTGTTCCCTGTGCATATCATTATCTGCATATGTCCTACCTTAACCGCCATTCCTCTGTACTTCTGCAAGTTTATTCATTGCACTGAAGTTCACCAACAGTGGAAGAGTGAGCCCTCAAGTCATATACACCACACACACACACACACACACACACACACACACACACAACACACACACACACACACACACTAAATGTCCTAGAACTCCTCTGATATTTCACGTACTCTCTTTACACATACACATCAACTTACACACCTTGGAAAACACAGAAAACAGCATTACATAACCAAAACCTGTGAGTCACATTGACATTTGGATCAAAAGGACTCCAAAGAACAAGGCCAACAAGACCTACTTTCCTGCTTGTGACCTCAAAGCATTTTATGCATGAGGGATAATGGGGGTAATTTCCAAAAATCCTAATGGCAAGCTTTAAATTGGATTTTTATTTTCAAAACCAGACTAGCATCATGTCAATACAAGTTTGATTTTAATTTGTTTAGTTGAGAGTTTAAATGAATTGCAATTGAATCAAACACTTAGAACTCCCTGACAAGCCGAGTAGTTCAGCACCATGGACAGCTCTGTACAAAGTACTGGTTTTCAAACTCAAGCTGACTCTGTAGCTGTTCATGGTCCTGGAAGCTACTTCAGATTAGTTTGTACAGTCATAAGAGCAAGTATTAGTATATTCAATACACTTGTGTCTGATCTACAACACTAAAAAGAATACTGCAGCGTGAGTAATAGTAAACAAATGAGTAAATACAAAATGGTTACTCAGATGTCAACATTGTCATATATGATAACATGCACACTACATTCTACTCACAAGTAAGTGTACAAACAATATCTGGATTAAATACAGCGTGCACACAGAGGGAACCAACTTTATTCCTTTTGCTTTTCTCAGGTCTTGTGGGTTGTAGTCAGCGCTACCCTTTTTGGTTTTATTTTTAATTGTTTTACTTTAACTTCTCCAGCTAGTTGATGAAATGAATATTGGGCTTCTCCATTCTGACCCTGTTGATAACATCAACCACTCTCCATCACTCACCTGGTTGGATAACTTATCACCCATGGCAGCACCCCTCACCACTCCCCCTCTGTGTCTCTGTGTACTTCTGTGTCTCTTTTTATGTCACCGTGCCTGGGATAGCTGTGGCCGAAGGCATTATGTTTCTAATCCCACTGGTCCTCATGTACGTGATATTTCAGGACTTTTATCCAATTGGCTCAAACATCTGGTTGGACTCAAAGATGAACTGATTTAGAATTTGCTGGTCAAAGGTCACAGTCACCCAAACTCACATTTCAGTCAGGACCACTTTGTCAAAAATAATCTTTATTTATTTGCACAAGTTTCATTTGGCGGTATGGTACTGTTCTGGGACTCCCTGCTCTTCCACGCGCTTGCGTGGAAAGCCTGAGGCAGGAAGAGCACCTTCCTGCCCTTCATGAGCCCTCATGAACGGCATAAGCAGGGAGCGTAGCAGCAAGAAAAACCCCAGACAGAGCAGACCAACAAGAACAATGGTAAGGTACATAACAGATGACAGGAGGAGCTGGGGTGGAGGTGGGTTGAAAACGCCGGCAGAGGAAGCAATGAGGGAGGTCAGGCTAGAGCGGTTTAAATAGCGCGCTCTGAATGCAATTTCCCAATAGGAAGCGGGTACAGGGAGTCAGCTGAGCCGTCAGCTGATCTCCTCGGTTTTGACAGCTACGCTGTTGCTGCTGATTTAGAGCTTGACGTCGTGGCCTGCCAGAACTAACGCTACGCTTGACACTTGAACCAATACCAACAAACTACTGGGTAGACAGAGGGACTGGGAGGGAGTCAGAAACTTACTGTGCACAGACTAACAGAGGACCCTGCTGCCATTATGCGTTACCCCGTATAACTGGTGTCAGTTCATTGCAGATTGGAGATTTGAAAGGGTGCAACCACAGTGTGTTGTACTACTAATACTATGAGAAGAATGACTCTTAGGATAATTTGACACAGTTATCTTAATCAGATAAACTGCTGAAGTGAAGACATTTTGGACAGACATTGATGGTGACCTGTCGGCGAATGCATGCAACCGTGAGGCAGGAATTCTACTTTCTTCATCAAATATCTCCCATTAAAATTCTCTCCAAATCCTCTCACCAACTGTTATGGGCTGAACCTTGACACAAACACACTCATCTATCTATTTTAATCAGAAGCAATGTTACACTACTTCATAAGCAACTAAACTTGTTATTTGTGGTGTGCCAGATGCATTCATTAATGGCAACCAATTGTCATTCACACTTATTCCTTTATTTTGGACTATTTTCTATTTTGTCTGCTTCTCTCTCTCTCTCTCTCTCTCTCTCTCTCTCTCTCTCTCTCTCTCTCATCTCTCGCCCTCCTCATTTCCCAGCCATTCTCTTAAATGACAGAAGAATCCTGTTATTAGGAGTGCGAGAGGAAGAGTTAGAGTAAGAGATGGATGTTAGATTCTGACCGTTACCAGGCAGCAAAGGAGCGCGGCTAATCACCGAGGTCATCACATAACTCCTAAGCCTTGTCCCAGTTCCATACTACATACTTTGATTAGCCTTGTGTCTGAATAGTGTTCTATAAATAACATTGCCTCGCCTTACCTGTTCCCCTAACTGGATCATTTGCAGCATATCATCAATGACCAGTCTTTTCACACAATACGACACCACTTAAATGGTAAAGTGACTGCAAGGTCAGTTCAGACACAGGACAGACTTGACCCCTATCCAAGATCAGGAAACGATTTATGCTGAATGGCACTCAGAAAGTCAGCTCATCAGCGGAGAGGTAAGCTACTCTCTAAGAAACAAAAAAATCCTGAAATACTTTTATCATTAGGACAGTTGCTAGAAACTAAATAAACCTACATTAATTAATAACGTGGACCCTCAGGACAGTTCATACCATATGTCGGTGACACGTTGACAACTCAAAGTGACGGTGGTAGTTACACATAGATATGAACACCACTGTAATCCCTGACAGTCTGCTGGCTTGTTGAAACACTGTTCACTTCAAAGAGACCTAACATAAGCTGCAAATGTGACAGTGGAACATCAACGCACATAACACATCCAGACAGACACTTTCCTACTAATTAAAGTCAGCACAAGAGGCAGCTGAC
This sequence comes from Chelidonichthys spinosus, assembly GCA_029853015.1. NCBI lineage: Eukaryota > Metazoa > Chordata > Actinopteri > Perciformes > Triglidae > Chelidonichthys > Chelidonichthys spinosus. The sequence continues at coordinate 13,292,863 of CM056824.1, read as the reverse complement.
ATCAGACACAATGTCAAAGTAAAGTTAAACAGACAGAAAGAGACATATAGCCCATGTCAGGGGGGGAGAAAAAAGAGACTGCCTCTTGGTGTTTTAGTGTTTAGTGTTTATCTTGTCATGTAGGAGGAGGATAAGGTGACAGACTGGACTGATCGTGGCTAGTTTAAATATCACCTTCATTAGGCTACTTTTGAACGAAACGGAAATAAAATGACAAATGAGGTTTGGGGAAGAGAGGATTGAAATTGTATCTTCACATGTGATGATGACCATCATCGGATAGAAAAGGACACTGCATGAATGTAGTGTAAGCTGCATCTGTAACCCCTTAAATTGTCAGTTCTCTATTTAATAAATCCTTCTTCTCTCCGCTCTTAAATCTAAGAGCATCAGCTCTGTGTGCTGTTAGAATGTGCACTGCATGTTCGACAACTCGTTTCAGTAGTGATACGGATGCAGTTTATTCCAATCATGATATTACGATGTAAGATCAGCCAACCCACATTGGTTGCCCGCTCTGCATCCTTCTTTTGCACTCCTCCAACCCATGACGTGACTCCCTCCAGGCAACGCAACAGCGTTCAAAACACGGTAAAAATGCTGTAGTGTGTGTGTCCGCTGAATGTGTGTGTGTGTGTAATGGCCTGCCACGTGCCACTTGTGTGTGTAAAGAGCCTGAAATGCAAATGAAAAAGAGATAAGTGCATACTAGATTGTACGTGACGCACAAACACGACGGACTGAGCGCGGATCATTTAAACTTTTACATTCAAAACAAAATACGGTTTTTTGTGTGACGGCAATACACAACCAGTTAAAAGTTAAGAGTCAATTTTCGCATGAAGGTTGAAAGAATGTTCAATGTCATGATGGTGTTTGCATGTCCAGGTGGGCAGAAGGCAGGTAGGGTTGATGAGAGAGAGAGCTGGTAATGAGTAAAGGCAGATAAGCATACAGTATTTTATTTTTGACCAAATGTTCTTGTTGTTGACTTATGGATAATGAAATAATTATTGTACTGGGGCATTATAATGCAGTGAAATTTTGATATCATGACATGCTTTACAATACTGCAATAAATGTCATGGGCTTGTTACTAAGGTAGCCTGATTATGACATCCCTAGCAAAGCACAAAGAGTAGAAAAGTAGTTGAATGAAATAGTTAATCTACAGTAAAAAAAGAGCATTAAAAAAATAATAATTTATTATTTCTCGGGGGGGGGGGGGGGGGGGGGGTGGTACTCATAAAAATATTTCAAGGTTGGCAGGTCTGGTAGTGTACAGCTTCCTTTTGTAACTCCCTTAAAAATCTCTCTTTTCTTTATTTTTAACTCCTTCTGTCTCTCTCTTGTCATCCTGTAGGCAGGCGAATGAGGAGTACCAGGTCCTGGCTAACTCGTGGCGTTACTCATCTGCATTTTCCAACAAGCTCTTCTTCACCGTAGTGGACTACGATGAGGGAGCTGATGTTTTCCAACAGGTAACTAGTTCTATCAATGCTGCATGTATTCACCCAAACCTACTGTGAGTGGCACCTTGTATCCTTTCTTTTTCACCCTCCAACCCATGACTTTAATGAAACACATTCACACAGTAGTGTTGGCTACTGAAAGTAATTTGCTAGGTAGTAAAGCTTTCTGATTGGTTGGTCCTGCTGTGGAAAAAAGAAAACCTTGGAGAAAAAGTCACTCACAAAGTCATACATACACACAGAAGGACGTAGTGACATACAACATCTTGCAAAGGCAGTAAGACATACAAGGTTACACAAACGAAGGGCAGCTACAAACATGACCATACGTACACAGTTTTTTATACCCACTGCAATAGCACAGTGTAAAATGGACACACACACACACACGGGCACACCTATTTCTAAGGTCAAACAAGCAAGCCTGAAAGCAAAACAAACAATTAGATGCTTTGAATCGCATGGAAACATACGTCATACACTCCGCTCTCAATCAGAAGCACGGATGAGCTGTGTGTTAGATAGGACGCTGCTTTTATTCCATGCACACACGAAACATATGTTGATCCATTTTAGTGTGTGAGAAGCCCAACTCTGAAAATGGTCCTCATTAAGTCCTAATTTTCTGCATGTAATGGTTTGAAAGAATTGCTTCAATTGTTCATATTTGAGTCTCTCTGCTTACCCAGTATGTAGATGGGTAGGTAGGTTTAATTTTATAGTAATGATACCTTTATTTTTCCAGCTTGTTAGCTACTTCAGCTAAGATTGTGTAATGCGTCACTAGCTTCAACATACAGGAGTCAGTACTCCTTTTTACAGTTCTACTGTGCCATAAACTAGAACTTATAATCTCCCTATCAATTGTATTGGACTCTAGATGTGGTCCACTATAATGAAATTAGTATTTTTTTTTTTTCAGTTCTACTGTGCTATAAACTAGAACTTATTATCTCCCTATTAACTGCATTGGACTGTAGACATGGTCCACTATAATGAAAATAATTCATGACTGAATAAAAACCCAACTACAGTAATTATAATACATGACTTTTCCATTAAACTGTGTTAAATATCTCGAAAGCAGTGGCCACAAATCAGATTCTGCTTTGCAGTGATGTTGGTGGTCTACAGGAGGTTTCGACGGGTGGCCCAGTGGTTGTCACTGTGGATATACCAACATTTGCATTGTGATGCAACCATGAAACCAAAATGTCCCACAAACAAAAATAAGTGCGTTAAATAAAATCACTGTAACTTCTATGGTATCAGGATTGCTTGATGAATAAAAAAATCCCCAGCGCCAGCAAATGGTCTGCTGTCTGCAAGCACCTTTTTAACTAAGTATAGGAAAAAAAGGTAAAAAATGTGGTATATTCCCAGTTGTCCTTTTGATTCTAGACGTTATACTCTCAGAACTTTAAATAGCTGTGCTTGGTTAGAAATAGCCTTGCTTTTACCTTTTATTTTGATTTATTTTGGATCAATAAATCCAGTGATGACAGGATTAAAACATGGTCCTACATTATACAAAACACATTTCTTCTTTCTTCCTACTTTCTGTGTTGCTGGCCTTGTTTTCTTTATACTTTTTACTGATTTAATTGCTAAATGCCCTCTGGCTTTCTTGCGACTTCTTTTGTATTTCTCCTCAAAGCATTTTGGTTTTCACGATTCTGTCCACTTCTGTTGTTGTCGTGAAATAAAAAAGATAGACTAGTGAAGTCGAATTGGAAGTTAATTACATTTACATCCCTTTGCTCCTTTTAGTGTGTCAATGCACATTATTGTATTTGTCTTCATGGACATCTGTGTACATATTCTCACATTTGCATGGACGTGTTTGAATGTGCATATGCAATCTAACTCTCTGCACCTTTTTAACAGAGAAAGGGTGGCTACTCTTCGTATAATGACATTTTTAGCTAACGGCGATAACTAACCTGTGTGTGTGTGTGTGTGTGTGTGTGTGGGTGTGGGTGTGTGTAGGTGTAAAAAACAGAAAAGAGTAATCTCTATGTACAGAAAAATATATTCATGCAAATAAAGAATGACTTGAGATGTCCTCTCTTTCCAATTATTAGCTGTGGAAGCTAACACAGAGCCACTTACTGTCTTGTACTGGATCAATACACTAAGCAAATTATATAACATGATAGAAATGCAATACACTGATGTGATTTCTTATATCTAATGATCGTTGCGGGTTATTTTTTGTCACCATTCTTGCGCCAAGTAATTCGATATTGAGTATCTGCCCAATACAGAGTCGGGGGCCCAATATTTCCCTGCACTGTACAGCTGCATAGCACACCTGTTTAGCCAGTCAGACTTTGTTGCATTTCATTGTGCATCCCTGTGTGTATAATGACAATACATTATCCTTGAATTCACAGTCTGATGTTTACAAAGAGAGAGACATATGAAACTTAGCTGTCAAGAGGTGAACCCATGATGCTGGCCCTGAAATCAATCAGCTGATTAAGATCTAATGACCGACGGTGTATTTATCCTTGGCTGATATGCTCCTCAGTGTGTTTGACATTAACTTGACATAGCCCCTCGCATTTTCCTCTTTCTCTCTAGTTGAACATGAACAGTGCTCCAACCTTTATGCATTTCCCGGCTAAGGGAAAGCCCAAGAGAGCCGATACGTTTGACCTGCAAAGGATTGGCTTTGCGTCAGAGCAGCTGGCCAAATGGATTGCAGACCGCACAGATGTTCAGGTACCCTACACATATACACACACATACACATCTGCAAGAAATATGTACTCATTTGTCTCATACTATCTCAATAAAGTACATGTGTGTATAGTGGTTTTTATCTTTTGTAGATCTTAACAATATTCTATGTGGTTTGACATTAACCAAATATGTTGTCGGCCCCCTGCGATCGCCAAGTTTCATCAGGTCTCTGTTGAGATTGAGACTGCATTTTGTTTTCCAGTGTTGTAGGTGAGCTGTGTGTATCTGGACATGTATATTCATCCACATCATTAAAATTGACTTGATGTGTGTGCTTTTTGTGGGTGTGTATTTAAACACCTCACACATGTAGTGTTGTTGTGTTGTGTTGTTTTATCAATTTCATTCCCTGCTGTGTTGCCAATTGTATTTCTACATGTTTTCTTTCAAATTGAACAGAAAAACAAGCATTAGTTTCCCCAACTTTGGAATAAAAAAAACTTAAATCAATGCTAAAATCAGAAAAATATATAAAGTGATTGGGTTGCTTTGTTTCTGCACCACAAACCAACTGCATTAAATTCTCTTAAGAGGTGGTCAGAGAGTCTCGGTAGGGTGGATTTGTCAGTAACAACGTTACAGCTTTCACATCAGCCCTATAAAAAGATACTCCACCAAGCTTAGACATCAAAGTCTGTTTACAGGCCTTGGGGAGTTAGTACTGCTGCATGTTATAGGAGTGCAAGGCTAAATGTAGGGGGACGGTTTTCACATTTCTGAAGGCATCCTTAGTCTTTGTGACAGCAGATGTAATGTTGACCAAGTCATAGGAACCCTGTTACTCAGGTGGGTGTAAGATGATTTGAGGCACTTAAGCTGTTTGCACCTAAGAGATCAAACCTTCGAACGTGACCACAATTTCTTCTTCCCTGGACAACCTGTCAGGCAAATACCAACAGACAGAGTCCGAGCCTCCTGCTGACATCCTGTTGATGGATCTGGATTCAAAAAGCTGCCTTTCAGCAAAGGCAATGGGGAGCACTTATACTAAGTGCTAGCTTTCAGGCACTTCAGTGTGACTTTACCGCATGAATTAAGAATGGAACAGAAAAGGGAAAAAAAAGAAGAAAGGGCCGACATTTTGAGAAAAATTGAGAGATTAATACATTTGTGTGGTAGAGGAACTCAAATGAAAGCGGTTAGAGGAGTCTGTGTTTACATTTAGTGGTTATAGTATCAAGAAGTGATAAGGATTTACATGTGTTCGCTTTTTTGCTTTTTAGCACAATCAGACTTCTTTTTGCAAACAGATGGATCCCCCCTGCTGGCCATGATAAGGAATGCAAGTTTAAGCAATTCAGCCTTCATTTTACTTTGAAGAACCATCGGATGCTTAAGAAAGCCTTATTTTTTAGTACATAATAACGCATCTGTTAATATCAAACACAGTGTTGTGGAGTTTGCCTTCATGGTCCCACACAGTCACCAATAGAAAGAGAGAGAAACATACAGAAGTAACAAAAGAGTTTGTATATGACCTGGACTCTGTGGTTAAAGTTAATAAAAGGAAAATTTTTAGAGGGATTTTTCTTTTTACTTTTCTTTTCTTTTCCTTTATTTGTTTTATACCTTTTTAAAATGCTGTGCCTACTTATTCTTCCTCCCATTGTGCTGCAGCTTACCATTACTCACACTCCAACTGAAGAATACATGTCTTTACATTCAGCTTATTAAAAAAGGACGTAAAGGCATGTTTTTTAAAGACCTGTTGCTAAAGGTTCATAATTACCAATCCAGGGTTAAATTTTGTACTTCTACTATGTGTGCAATTGTACATTTCTTTTTAAGATCTTGTTTACTGAATTGTGGAACCAAAAACTCTTTAAGCAGCATTAGTGGTATTTTATAACCTAATGATAATAAGGTAATGAATTGGCCCTTGAGCTCACAGTTGACACATTTTGACATAAAAGAAAATAAATCAAATGCTTTGTTGGTGTGGAAACCATCTGAATTCCAGTGAGCCATGGGTTTTAATTCCAAATGTGTGATTGTCTTTTAAATTGTTTTTTTAGCAAGGCAACATTTTGTTTGATTCCAGATTGTCTTTGTGTTAAATGTTCCTGAGAGTGAATTGTCTGTTTCTGTGTTGCTCAAATGTTCACTTAGTATACTTTCAACCACAGATTAGACTTTTGAGCTTCTTTTGTCTTCTTTGCTTCTTGCTTTTCTACCCAGTTATTGTCCATTAAGAAACTGAGTTTTCCATTCAGTTAGACTGAGCCACTTCTGAGTTAGAGTTCTTGTTGGCTACTCTGATACACTTGTTTAGACTAGCTCACACACAAACCAACAAAAACGTCCACATAGTTTAACTCCTGTTGCAGATTTGAGGCTGTACTTAAAAGTTATTTACTTATCATTTATTTACGACTACAAGCATGGATGTACTGGGAATTACTTCAGCCCGGGACTTTGAGATGTGATGGCACAAGCCAAAGTTATTTTGGCAGTCATTTTAACACTAATACACTTTTTGGGGAGTAAATAGAATTTGAAAAGGAATATCAGTCCATTGGGTTATATATTCTCTCTCTCTCTCTCTCTTTCTCCAGATCCGTGTCTTCCGTCCTCCTAATTATTCAGGCACTATTGCTTTGGCTTTGTTGGTGTCTCTGGTTGGAGGTCTGTTGTATCTGAGGAGGAACAACTTGGAATTCATATACAACAAGACTGGATGGGCTATGGCTGCACTGGTATGACACACACACACACACACACACACACACACACACACACACACCTGAAAACCTTCTCAATACACTGCATGATTCCACTGAAGACTGTAAGGCCAGAAAAGTGAAACTGCTTTGGAAACAAATTGAGTGGAGTAATCTTACCTCTTAGGTAGAATTGTTTGCAACACTTTAAATAGTATGTCTCACAGTCGCATGTTGAGAAGGATACATCTAAAACCTCTGTTAATTAAGATAATGATATATTTCCAGCTGATGAAGTTTATGTAACACTGTTTTCTGTCCGTCTTTGCCCCCCTCTCTCTCGCTCTTTCTCTCTTCTCTGTGTGATAGTGTGTCGTTTTTGCGATGACATCGGGTCAGATGTGGAATCACATCAGAGGTCCTCCCTACGCCCACAAAAACCCCCAGAATGGACAAGTGGTATGACATTTTTTCCCCCTATGTAACCATGCATTCATCCATCTCTTTATTTGTTCTCTTCCTTGTTTCCATCCGTCCAGTTTTGTTTTTCATCCAACCTCCCATCTCTTTGTCCCCACTGTTTCCTTCTGACTTTCCTCGTCACTTGCTTGCTGTCCTGTTTTCTTCTTTCTTGCTTTCTTTAATGTGTTTGGTCTTCACAGGTGGTATGTGTGTGTTCTTCAGCAAAGAAGCATGATTGTAACGATTAATCTCTTTTACGGTGCAATGAGTGAGGCTCTAAATCAACGGTAGGAACATCTGTAAGGCTGTTGCCCCTGTGTGCGTCTGTCTGTCTGTCTGGACAGCTGGGAGCAGCCATTGTGTGTTATTATCTACTTAGAGAGTCAGAGTCATCTTGGACCAAGCGTAGAGGGAGGGGGGTCGGCAGATGAAGTTTCTTTCTGTCTTACTTTCTGCTGGTCATTTAAGTTTGTTCATTCATGTGTGAAATTGAAATAACAATATGAGGGGAAAAAACTGAGAAAATGAGGGGGGGGGACGAGTGAGGCAGGGATGGGAAGGGAGAGGAATTGGGAGAAGAATATTTGCCTTAAAAAATATGTATTATGACTGACACACACACAAACACACCCATCCGCAGTGAGGGATGCATGGGGTTCATGTATACCCAGATATACAAAGCAGTGTTGTTTTTGTTGAACAAACAGTCAAATCGGCTCATGCCGAGACGGAAAGGGATTGGTATTCCCCGTAGCAGTACAACAGAGGGTAGTGCACAAACACAGTCTCATAAAGTCAAAAGAAAAGGAATAAAAAGAAAAGCATCACAACCTCCCCCTCTTGTCCTTTCTCCCATTCTCTATTCCACACGGTATGCTCCCTCGCTTGTTCAGCGTACAAGGCACTCTATTTGTAAGGCTCTGTTGGCTCTCTGTCATTTTTCAGTCTGTTTGACAACAAATAGGTTACACCCTCATTCCATGTAGATCCCAGCCTTCACCCCGTCTTTCGCTTCCCCTGTTGTTTCCGTACCTCTCCTCTACCCTCTTTTTTTGCCCCCTTCTTGCTTCTGAACCACTTCTATTCTGCCTGGATCTTCAGGCAAGGGATGCTGCTATTGTCGGAAATAGAAATTATGACCACATTAATCCCAATTGATTAAAAAAAATGTAATTGCACACTAGAGGCTCCACTTTATTAGATTCTGGGTAGTGTCACATTTTACAATTATAAACAAAGAATACCTATCACACTCCTCGCAGTATATCTTGGAATATCCTGCTGTGTCCTTCTCTCTTCACATGAGTTTATTTTTTTCTGCCCTTTTTCTTCCTACTGCTTCCCATTCTTCTCAATGCCCTTCCTTATTCCTCTCTTCCACACTTCCGCCTGTCCTCACACTATGTAATTGTCCCAATAAGAATAAAGTGGAGTCATCTAGTCGGAAACATCCACACTTGCCTGCTGTGTCTGTCCCCGCCCTCTCTGTCTCTTGTTCTTGGTTTTGTATGAGCTAAACAGAGCGATGAGGGCAGCATTAAAGCATTTGACACAGTGAACTGTCGAAACAGCATTTTAGATAATGGCAGAAAATGAATTCCCTTACTGTGGGGAGCAATAGCCATAGGCATCTGATTCAAATGCAAAGGTGAGCAGGTCATAAAAGATTTATTACCGAGCATGCAGAAAAGAAATTATACCAGTTAGGAGTAGAACGCGTGAAGAACTGGCAGAGGGACCGCTGTGTGCCTTATCCATTACGAGTTTACCCAGAAAGTAAATGTTTTATGCTTTGGGATGTTAGCAAACTCCAAAGACAGCTTCTGAAACAAGTTAAAAGAATCAGTCAAGACTATGATCAAAATGTGTCAAATTATTTAAGATAATTCTGCTTTTATCCATGTAAAAACCCCACCACATGCCACATCCTGTATTCTTAATGAAAGGGGTTTTGCTATCTTAGCGATGAGCAAACATTCCTTTTCCCACCTTGAGGTACTTTCCAGGAACATCATTACTGATAGTATCCATTGTTTAAATAAACAGGTTACCAACATTACCGCCAATCAGATGCCCACGTATTATAAAACCACACCACTTATTCCCATCCATGTATATGGTATTGCTTATTTGAATTTTTTGTCCTGATCAAAGGCAATGTAGGCAATGTAAGTTCAATGTAGGGAAAAGCTAGTGCCTGCAGTGACATTCAGTGTCATATTGTGGCATACTGCAATTAAACAACAATATTGATGGATATGGAGAATGACCTTTGTAACACTAGTATGTTCATCTTAAAAGATTGTCTTTACACAGATGGAGAACTTATACGGCTGATAGACTGAATGGATTTTTTTTATTCCAAATCGTAGAACATAGCTTTAAGTGTTTTATGTTGGCAGCAAAACCTCTAAAAAACCTGTCAAAATATATAGTTCCATGACTACCATATTAACAATCCTAAATGAGTGTTTTTCAATTACCTGTAGAGGGAGATGTATGTTACATTTTACATTTATTTTAAGTTCAAATACACACCCTTCCATATGTTGCTATAAGGTGAGGTCAGCCCTATACTGAAATGTATTACATGAACTACCCTCTGTGTCTACTTTATTAGGCAGACCTGTACAGTCTGGTGCAATAGAATACATGCATTTCCTAAAATGTCACCATACCACCAACATTATACACTCAACAAAAATATAAACGCAACACTTTTGTTTTTGCTCCCATTTTTCATGAGATGGACTTAAAGATCTAACATTTATTCCAGATACACAATATTACCATTTCTCTCAAACATTGTTCACAAATCTGTCTAAATGTGTGATAGTGAGCACTTCTGCTTTGCTGAGATAATCCATCCCACCTCACAGGTGTGCCACATCAAGATGCTGATCTGACATCATGATTAGTGCACAGGTGTGCCTTAGACTGTCCACAATAAAAGGCCACTCTGAAATGTGCAGTTTTGTCTCACAGCAAAATGCCACAGATGCCACAAGCATTGAGGGAGCGTGCAATTGGCGTGCTGACAGCAGGAATGTCAACCAGATCTGTTGCTCGTGCATTGAATGTTCATTTCTCCACTATAAGCCGTCTCCAAAGGCGTTTCAGAGAATATGGCAGTACATCCAACCGGCCTCACAACTGCAGACCACGTGTAACCACACCAGCCCAGGACCTCCACATCCAGCAGGTTCACCTCCAAGATCGTCTGAGACCAGCCACTCAGACAGCTGCTGAAACAATTGGTTTGCATAACCAAACAATTTCTGCACAAACTGTCAGAAACCGTCTCAGGGAAGCTCAACTGCATGCTCGTCGTCCTCATTGGGGTCTTGACCTGACTCCAGCTCGTCGCCGTAACAGACTTGAGTGGGCAAATGCTCACATTCGATGGCGTCTGGCACGTTGGAGAGGTGTTCTCTTCACGGATGAATCTCGGTTTACATTGTTCAGGGCAGATGGCAGACAGCGTGTGTGGCGTCGTGTGGGTGAGCGCTTTGCTGATGTCAATGTTGTGGATCGAGTGGCCCATGGTGGTGGTGGGGTTATGGTATGGGCAGGCATCTGTTATGGACGAAGAACACGGGTGCATTTTATTGATGGCATTTTGAATGCACAGAGATACCGTGATGAGATCCTGAGGCCCATTGTTGTGCCGTACATCCATGAACATCACCTCATGTTTCAGCAAGATAATGCACGGCCCCATGTTGCAAGGATCTGTACACAATTCTTGGAAGCTGAAAATGTCCCAGTTCTTGCATGGCCAGCATACTCACCGGACATGTCACCCATTGAGCATGTTTGGGATGTGCTTGACCGGCGTATACGACAGCGTGTACCAGTTCCCACTAATATCCAGCAACTTCGCACAGCCATTGAAGAGGAGTGGACCAACATTCCACAGGCCACAATTGACAATCTGATAAACTCTATGTGAAGAAGATGTGTTGGACTGCATGAGGCAAATGGTGGTCACACCAGATAGTGTTGCGTTTATATTTTTGTTGAGTGTACATTATGCATAGAGATAGCTGTTATGGCAGGGCTGCTGTATCTGATTGTGTTAGATTGTACTGGTGTACTTAAAGAAAGAGATCACTGAGTGTATGTGACCCTATTATGTGAAATTATAGTATGCAAACCTATTGAGTGCTTGATTTATTGTTCTATAACTTCCTGTTAAACCCCATACATGCCTATCCTCTTCGGCATTATAGCATAACCTTAGCCATCCCTCTGTAACAGCAGTAGTCATTGATAACCTTATTGACTTAAGTGCGTTAACACGTTTTCTTCAGCTTCCAGGTCAGATGGCTATTTCGTACCCACTCAACCAAAATAGCCGCAGAGATAGGTTCATTAGATATTGTGTGAATGGCCCTCATCTCTCTCTTATGTCCTCTTTCCCTTCACACCTTTTCACCCCCTCTTTCTTTCTCTCTCTCTCTCTCCCTCTCTCTCTCTCACCCACCCACTTAAAATTCTTCTTTTACTCTCCGTCCTCCAACAGTGAAAAGCTCGTACTGGGCAGATGATATTGAAAAGATACCAGCCTTATCGTTCCTGTTCTACTTCCTTACCATTTTCTCGTTACTTCCTCTCACCTTCCTCTCTAATCTCTCCCTCTGTCCCCAGACAGTGTAATTCCTTTAAAATGATGAGCGAGCGAGGCCAGGTAGACTATATTGAAAGGATTTGTCAACTGATGAATGGCACGACCAAGCAGATGAAATTGTAGCGAGCGACTCACTGTGCAGCCAAGAAAATACCGCCGCTCGCTCTCTCTCTCTCTCTCTCTCTCTCTCTCTCTCTCTCTCTCTCGTCTCTCTCTCTCTCTCTCTCTCTCTCTCTACTACAAACAGGGACACATAATTGAACCGAACAAACAGTCACATACACACAAAAAAAACACTTCACATGTCTCACTCACACACACACACACACACACACACACACACACACACACACACACACACTTGTTTTCTTGTCGAGGTGTTTCACAATAAAAGTTGTGTATGAAATGACAGGGATGTCCAGAAAGCAAATGTTTCAGGCAGGATTTCCCACGTGATTTTTACTATGACCAACCACTTCTTTCTTTCCACACTATTAGCTGGTGACATTTCAACATTTCCAGCTGATTTCACATGTTTGCTTGATGGCTTTTGGCCGCTGTCGGCAGCGGTCTTCTCTACATTATTGCTCATCTTCTCATTTTAAAGAAACAAGCTTTCTCTTTTACGGGCACTCTGCAAAAAGTTGACTTTTGGCTTGCAGAGGGCATCAGTGTGTGGTAGGCTTGAGTCAGTGTGAGTGCCACTTCATTTTGCTTTACGTGTGTGTGTGTGTGTGTGTGTGTGTGTGTACGTTTGATTGATTGAGGGAATGCTTGTGTGTTTATCTAAGTGTTTTGAGCCAGTATGGAGAGAATTGAACAGTGTAGTGAAGCAGTGAAAGAAATGGTACTTTAGGCTGGATCTTTGTTCAGATCAGTAGACTTTGATCATCCCTCTCTGTCTCCATTCTTGAAGGCTCGCACCCACAAACATACACAACCTCATACGAAATGATTGGAACCATTGTCTTTAGTAACGGTCATTAAGAACCATATAGCCATGCCCAGGGGTGTCGGATTTCGGTTCTGGACCACTGGCCGTAAAAATATATATCTTGGCTGGTTAGCTCAGTTGCTAATGGGCTAATTTCTTTCTTCATTTTCAAGGGATCAAGAGCGCACCCCACACAATCTGATAACCGATCAAACCCCATAAATAATTGAGTTCGTTGTTTGTTTGATTTGTCTGATTACACTAGAATGTATACATTTCACTGCAGGATTCCACTGTTTCATTTAAGTGTCTCAGAGCCCCCCCTCCCGCTCTGATTTATTTGCAGTTCTTTTATAGCCCATAGGCCCAAGAAGAAATCTTCCAAATATCCCTGAAAAACCAAACCCAAATAACACTTAATCTGATGAGGAAATTAGAAGTCACCTTATTTTACTGATTGACGTGGTTTTTCTACAAAAAAAAGGGAAGAAAATTGACTCTTAGGTAATTAAACTGAACTCTCCATGGAGAGTGTACATATTGAACTGCATAAACAGTGAGCAAATAATGAGATTTTAAAGCATCACCTGAATCCTGAAAATAGACTCCCATATTTGTTCAAATGAAGGATTCAGTGAACCTGCACATAGTCCCTTTGCTGTTCTGGATGAATCACCCTCATATGCTCTTAGATCTGGTTAGTGAGCCATTTAATCATTGATGTGTTGCAGGATATTTCACTTTTAACTAAGAAATATTTTCATTTTAATGTCTAATACTAGCTATCAATCAAAAATAATGAATTGCTGTTTTGCCCACTCTGTAATTATCTACAACTCTTTTTTTCTTCTTCAACATTTTTAGTTGACTCATGACTTTACAGGTCTGATTCAGTCTGCCTGTATCATCCTGCAAACATTCATCCTCTCCCCTGGTTTTCTCTTTCACGCTCTTGCTCTCGTTTTATGTTGTCGATATTTAGCTTTTACCCAGAGTGCCTTGCGAGGCTCACTTCTTAGATCGCTGATCATTGTAACCATTCGCAACAACAAACACGGTCATACCTGTCCGTTGTTTCTATAAATGAAGCCCATATCTCCACTCCATCCCTCTTTCTCTCCGTTACTTACTTTCTCCTCCCTGTTCGTTCTGCTTTGTTGACTTTTCATTTATCCCTCTTCCTGTCTGAGTGCCTCCTGACCTTTACCAAACACACACACTCACACTCACACACACTACACTATACCGACGTGCATGCATGATACAGGATGGAAAAGGATGAATATAGCTATTTGTAAAGGTTATCTGGCCCACAGCTATTAACAGCTAACACCACAACATTTTGGGTTTAGGGAGAATGGTCAAGTCAAGAGAGTGAAGGACAAGGCATGCTTTTGCTCACATACTTTATGTTCTAAGTGTTGAACTTCCCTCTGAGGCCAACTATTCCATTTCCATCAGTACTAATGTACCATGTAGCACACTAGGACGTGGCACATTGAGGAAATCATTGAAAGCCACTTGTCAAAGCCTGATGTCTGCCTATTTTTAATACAGTAATAGCATGGGAGAAACCTATGGACTACCTCTATATATGTGTATATGTAAATGGATATCATCGGCCTGCCTTGATGCAGGGACCTAATTTGCTTGAAAGTCTGACAAAAAGGGTGTTTCATGCAGGTCTTACATAAACATCCCTTTTTAATGTCAATGTATTCAAATGAGTGCATGAACACAGACACAGTGCAGTTCACATCTTTGTTCTTGTATTAGGAAGAATGTAAACCCACATATTGCCGAGATCTTGATCTTAAAGCATACTAATGAAACAAACGCTATCGTAAATTATCCTCGGGGGAGGTGTTAGGTAAAGGTCTAGACATATTTAGAGTTCCAACGTTGATATTTAGATTTTTGAGTGAGCTAACCTTTTACCATTTATTTTCTTGAGCCCCTCTGGAGGGAAAATCCCATGACTGAGTTTATATTTTGCATAGACCTTTCTTTATGTTAAAGTTATTCAGTGCATTTTAAATGCGTATTATACCCAAGGATATGGTAAATAAATAGGTGGATAGAATACTGATTGTTTTACCAATTGCCTTAGACAACCCACAAGAAACAGGCTTTTAAGGAAATTAATGTTTTTTCCTTGGCAGGCAGAGTATACAGTGATTTAGGCTGAAAAAGTCATAGCATAATAATTAATGGTGACATTATCATTTGGTAAATTGTAGCAATAGATTCTTGAGTAAACTGCCTTTGACCATTACATCCTCAAATAGAAGACGAATGCATTTTATGTGTCTGTTGATCTGCTTCTTTCACATATACATGACATGTTTATTCAAACCGACTAAATGTTTCAAGCTCATTCGCAGACATGGCTCTCTTAAATAGCTAATCCATCAGATTAATTGGAGCGGTAGCAGATTAGAGCTCTACCAGACAGCTCCACAGCAGGAACCTGCTTGAATGTATGAAGGTGAGAAATAATGAGGCTATTTAAAATTGGAAAGGACTATATGTCAGCATGCTGGGTTTTCAAACTTTCAAACGTTTTCAAAAAACAGTGACATGTAGCAGCATGTAATGGTAGTGTCAAGGAAGCATCTCCCCAATGACAACTTCCATCATTAAACAAAAAAAACAAAACACTTCTGTATCACACTGAAAAACAACATCGTCTCTAAAGGCAATGGGACACAATAGGCTATACAACGGAAAATAAATCTCCTCTGAAGTTTGAAATTAAAAAATACTGTTTTACTGCTTTTACTGCCATCTTGGTGATGCAGTGAAATGTGCATTAACATGTTCAACGTGTTTCCAACCCTATACCCTACAACGGTGGATCTAATGCAATGCACACTCTCTGTTGCTGTTGGCGCTGACCAGAAGCCCGCAGACGGCTCTTCCAGCTGAAAATACTTCAAGTATTGCTGCTCTTTTCCTCTAGTGCCATGTAGGCTTCATACAGTGGTGGGGTTTTAGCAAATGATGGGGCAGTTGAGAAACTCTAGATTTCACAGTCAGTAATTTCTCTCGCTGCCTCTACCCTCAACGGTTAGCTATGTTTGTAACTCACTACTAATTCAGTAACAACAGGTCTCAATTCTCTAGGTGGGTGCTAAGCTAACAATTTCACAGCTGATGATGCTAGTCAGGTTACGTCACACGTCAGACAATTTAGGTTGCCCCTGTTAGACACCACAAAAATGTTGTACTGGCTCGTGGGGAACAATGTAATCGAGTATTGTACACAGAAATGAACAGTGAGTGAGAGTTAAGCTTTCACGTTCATGAATTAGGCTTCGCTCAGTTGGACGCAAGGCACATCATTCCGATGAGATACAACTTCCTATGAAAAAAACAAAAAACCTGAGAAAGTAATTTGCCATCCAGTCAACAGACATGGAGTGTGAGTGCCCTACTGGCTAGCTAATTGCTGCCTCTCTGCACGGTGCTTCACCAAAGCCATAAACCCACCCTCCAGTCCCCCATCAAGTTAACACTTTTGCTCTGTCAGCACCGTTGTTGTTGTTTGCAGTGATTGTGTCAATGAGTCTGTCTTGATTGTAGCTGCTATCCTCTGACACAGCCATCGACATGGTGAGAGCCATGTGGAGGCCATACCTAGATCATAGATTTGCTCTGAATCTCTATAGATCCTTTCAACAAATTATGGTTATCAGCTTGGTTTATTCTTCCTGGAGTGGATACATAATATGTCAGACTCCAAAGTTTGTTTGTAAGACTATTTTGTTTTCACTGAAAGCAGCTTGTTAGATGTTTTTCATGACACTCAGTGAGTCATGTAAGAAGGCCCGATTACATCACAATTGTATCTACTGTCAAGGGAGTTAACAGTGGTCTGCACTTTGGTATGCAGCTACAAACTTCAAATCAGGTATTTGCTGTGACCTTTTCATTGCCTTTCTTAACTTTGCAATATGTTGTATTTAATTGGATTCCGACTTCCTGGAGCACTGTTTACGTAGAAAGCTAATTAACTTGACAACGATTCTTTAAGATGTATACATTCATGTAGTCTTTCAAGTAAATATTGTGAAGTACTTAGGATCTTTAGATGGCTCCAATCAGGTGCTTGCCAGTCAATGAAGGTTCTCTTTTGATTATTCAGATTTGGTGGCGTAAGATTAAGAAGCTGTCTTCATCCATATGGTGTTTTAATAGATTTCAATTCATCTGGCTAGCACCAAACCCCATTTTGAAGACTGCATGGGCCCCTTCCCAAGTTGATCTGTGTTGGTAACTAGAGAGAGAGAGCAAGAGAGACGGACAAAGTGAAGGGCTATGACTTTCCATTCATCTAACTCGTGTTAGCCTAACGAGCTGTGGCTTCCAGACCACCATGATGTCTTACGTCTTTTTAATGAACACACACTTTGCAGGCACAGACAAATTCCAATTTCCAGACTCATTCACAGAAATGCATTAACCTACTGGTTTTCAGGACACACATGCATACCTGCATACAACAAAACCCACATGCAGCTCTGCACACTAATGAATGGAGCTCCTGCATTCCAATCCATCAGATTAATCGGAAGTGCCTGGCCAGGGATTGAGAAATTATTCATCCCCCACACAGGGCTCTTGCTCACAGCTTCTATCTGCAGCTTCTGTTTATGTAACATGTAGAGAGAAGTGTCTTTAAAAATGGCATAAAGTATTGTTCATTTAGTCTAAAAAAATGGGGGATTTGGATTCAGTTAATACATTTTTTTTCTCCCCCAAATGTCCTGCCTTATCCGATCATACTGTACTTGATTTAGCAAGCATTTCCTGCAGTGATTGTTCAACAATCTCCTGGAAAAAAAGGGACTGAGCTTGTCTCATTCAATTAAGGTTTGCATAAGGGCTTGTTATTTAGCCTTTTGTATCGTAGCACAGCTGTAGCGCTTTCTCAAAGTACCTCTCTTTCATTGCTCTGTAATTCATTCTTTTTCATGTACAGTTATTCAACATTGAACAAAAGTACTCTTGCTCATTCTGTTTACGTCCTCGTGAATGTCTGTAGTTCACAGTGCTGTTGACTTGGGTGTTTCTAAGTTTGTCCACCCCAATAAAGTTTCATAAATGTAGGATTTATTGCAAAGTTGTTGTATTTGTGTACATTGAATGTGGCTCTTTGTACCTTATAAACTCATAACTGAGTGAATGTACCTGCTTAGATAACGATAGAAAGGGCTCTCATTTTAAATGATTGCTGGACAGGGTGTAAATGAGGACCTGCAAAATAGCTGCCATGTTCCAATTACATTTTTTCTTCTACAGACGAGGCAATCTTAATATACAACTACAACTCATACATCGTACCATAGTGTTTCATAACAATGCTTGTTCAAAAGCCAAACGCCATTAAGAATGCTGTGCCAGCAAGCTAAAACACAAGATGTTTCTTTGCTTATATATGGTCATTATTGCAACAGCAAATGCATCTTTTTTTTATTTAAATAACCTGCAATTTAACTTTTTTAATAAATATAACATAATATAGTTGTAATTCCTCATGACACAAATTAGTTTATTTGTTTATTTTAAGGATCCCCCTTGGCTGATGCCACATCAATCAGCTAGTCACTTACATGGAATACATAAAGCATTACATGATAAACATGAATTGCATCAATATCAATGTCCATAGAATAGAATCCATAGAATACAATGTGGATGATAATTTTACAATTTATATGAAGCAAAACATGAATTTTAAAAAGTAGTAGTTTTACCTCCTTCTATTAAGTTCGTCATCTGCATGCCAATAAATGCATATTATTTTTAAAGGATGATTGCTTTTTTCATTAGGCGGATATTAAAAGGTTAATAATTACAGTCCATTACACTGTTTATTTGACGAGTTAGTCCTAGAGAACACTTTCTTGTCCTTACCTTGACACATTTTACTGTTACTTTAAAACTGTATACACTGTATGTCCCCGACTCATGGTAGATAATTGTCTAGGACAAGTCACCGCAATCTGACTTTGTCCCCCTGCAAACCTGTATAGGTTCACCAAATATCAATAGAGCCATGTATTATGCAATGTTTTACCTGCATTTCTTTTTACAGCCATTGATAAAAATTTAAAACACGAGTGGTCCCGGATAACGTCCTTGAGGCACACTGAATATTGAACTTCTACAACTCGATAGACTACCAATATAAAAGACTATAGTGTTCTAGAGGAAAAGGTGAATCTTTATCAGTGTAACCAGTCATCAGTTATTTCTATAAGTGCTGTACAGCAGTTAAGTAACCCTTTTTTGTATGCAGGTTGATATCTGGTAATCAAACTGAATTGTTAAATTAGTTATCTGAATATGAATGATCATTTCCATAACCTTGCTAAGCACAGGAAGAAAATGTATTGCTCTACTTTCAGTCCTACAGAAAAGTTACTTATTATGCTTAAGCAATTGTTTGATTGTTACTCTATCACAGCCTAAAAGACACACCATATAGCAGACATCTATTCAATATGTGACTTAAGGGACCAGAAATATAATCAGCAGTGAAGTATGGCACCTTGCTGTCAAGGTTGTCTGTGCCTGCACTGCCATATTCAGCAAGAGTCTTAAGCAATATCTTAACATATGTAGACTCTTCACAGTTTGGAACAACTTTTGCCATTCATTATTCCATTACATATCAGTTCACAATTGTCAGCATCAGTACCACCTAGGCTCTGATTGAGAAGGCACAAAGCAACATCTCACCAACTTCTGAATAAAGTTCAACCCAAACAAACTTTTCTCCATGGTGGTAATAAAGGAGCCTGGGTTTGTCAGTCAATAAGGAAAGCATCTTGATAACTATCCAAAAGCCCCACTTAATGCAGAACAACAGTTTTGTGTGGATGACAAGAGTATCTGTTTCAGCCTTGAGCCGTTGTCGTTTTTATGTCTGCTTTCAAGTGCAAAAATTCTTCATTTATCTCCACTGAAGCAAGAAAAAGCTGTCCACCCATTACTCCTCCTCCTTTGTCATCTCCTATTCATCTTTTCATCCTTATTCCTGTCTGATAGGGATAGAAATGAACACTAGGGCAGTCAAGTGGAAAAACAGACCCTAAATGTGCCATAAACCTAGACGCTAATAATCTGCTGGGATTCAACAATGTGAAACACACTGAAAGACTTCCTTCGTCTCGCTCTCCTATTTGTCTCATTTCCACAAGACTTGCACTTTGTCTTCCTTTGTCTGTCTCTCTGCTTTTCTCTCATCAAATACACACACACACACACACACACACACACGGATGTCAGTCAAATTGGGCCTCTTATCAGAGAAGCTAGCTTGTGCAGAGCCTCAAATATTGTGCTGTGTGAGACTTTCTTCAAAAGGTTGAAACAATGGCTGCTAAGTGTAACAGAGATCCATACAGGGAAAGTCGACACATCGAAGTGTGTCAGACTGTTTGGCTAGTTGGAATATATTTACATACAAATGCATGGAGTCAAGTATCACTGGTTATTTTAAATATTTGGGAAGACTAAATTAATTCACATGCACAATTATGGTTGTTAAAAATGCCTTGAAGAAGTAAACCGTGGCGTCAACACATTGTTTTTTCAACGCAAATGTAGAAATTCATCCTAGTGTCTGCCAGTCCTTGCCTCAAGGCTGCTGACACCAAGTTTGTCTCGGATGCTCATCCATACTTAAATCCCAACAGATTATGCCCTGTGGTTGTGTCATCAGTCCCTGCAAAAGAACAATAGAATGTTTAAGTGCTCAATGGTATATCAATTTGTGCATTTGGTATGTCAATTATTCAAGTCATAATATCTTTATTCTCCTGTGACGGCATAGGTGGTACAGGTAAAATCATTTACTTTAGAACTATATATGTGATTACCGCCAAGCCTTATGGCTGTACACTAAAATCACATCTGGAGTATCTGTAAATGAGTCACTCACACGACCGATCTGCAGTTATGTTATGTTAAATCACTGCTTTGTGACACTTCATTTTTTTTTTCGTGACGTGCTTATTTCATTACAGTCTTAATTAAATGTTTTTGCCCTCAGCAACACACCAATCACCTTTCCCCTTCCTCAGATCTTACTTCTCTGACTCTTATTATACATCCCACACTCGTGAGAATTGGCAACCAATCAAACATGTTCTCAGTCATCCAGGTCATGGTAATCCAGTGTTTAAAAAGAACGCGTTCATTGAACGAGGTTCAATTAAACGTCACAGATTTTTTTTTTCCTCCTGATGAGTCGAGTGACACGACCTGCTCGCACTTGCATGTCGTTGTTAGGGGTGGGCAGATCAATCCAAATATCGATTCTATCGATACCAATGTGAGTATTGGTATTGGATCGATATTAGCGTGATGAGATCGATATTTTTGTTGTAGTTTCTCTTCTATAAGTTCAGCAAATCACTGGGATTTCTTCACAGAGTTTGTGTGAGTGCAACATCTCTCAGTCCTCATGCCAAGTGCTCCTCTCCACCTCTCTCACTCCGCTCACTCAGGTTCATTAGGCCCCGCCCCTCCTCCCCCTCCCCCACTGCCTGTAAAAGGCAAAAATGTTATTCTTTCTAAACAAAAACATGTAGTCGTGAACATGGGAACAGGGCCCAAAGGGGCACCTCAAGGGATAATTCCTTTGAGTTCTTTGTGAGCAAACAGCCAGGTTCAGTAGTAGTTTGCCCTGCAGTTGAACAGTTTTAGTCATAGTTTGAAAAACAAGTTCCGTCTTTCATTTTCATTTGTCATCTAAAAAAATGAACTGAACTTTGAACTAGTTCAGAATTGAAATGGTGAACTATGAAGGTGAACAGTTCACTTTGAACATGTGTGAATTGAACTTTGAACTACTTCATGAAAAGTGGGAACTTGCACAACACCGTGGTAATCTTTGAAAGCTTGATCGCAGGCAACTGGACTTGCTTTAGGTTTTTGAAGACATTTCATCCCAGAGGCTTCTTCAGTTCTTCGCAATTCAAAAACTATAAACGACAAATGGCAACCAATCTCCAAATGAATAGAAATTGGTAGAAATTATCTTCAACTTCAATCTTTTTTGGAGCAAAGCAGCTGTTTTGAGATTTGTTTGATTGACTTTCTCAACTGGTTTTGTTCTTTGAAAGATTTGGAAGCAACATTCATGCTTGGAAGATACATTAAGAGAAACTGTAGCAGTGAATGTAACACTTAGAGTCTCCATTTAACAGTTGGGTAGTGAATGTGAGTTGATCTTTTCTGTGTGTGTGAGTGTACACATGTAAGGCTGGACCAACCTGTTTGCCCACTCAGTGAAAAAGTACCACCTTTATACACCCACGCTCTACATGAGAGAAAACTCACAATACACACACACACACACACACACACAGCATAATGCTGCTCCATATAAGACATACCCTTGGAGGATGTAGCGGCTACTGAAGATCGCCTATGTCCATCGTGACAAAACAGAAGATGAGAGCAGGATTATTGGCTGCAACCAAGTCCAAGTTTGCTTATATTGGGGGGAGTAATCGTACTCGAAAGACAAAAGGGATGTTGGGCGTCATTTTAAACCAGCTTTATAAGCCATTAGAAGTTTCTCTTCCAATAGTACCAGACATTTACTCTTTCTGTGACTTTTTGTACTAGCAAGAGGTTTGTCACAAAAGGTTTTGACCTTTTTATCAATGATTTTCCAAATCTTTTTCTATATTCACTGTTTCCAAACCACATCTTTCTTCACCATTTAAAACTCAACCCTCCCTTTCCTTACTGGATTGTTCGGTATTTCTTTCTTCCCTTTGTCAATTGAAATGAAGGCAAGGCAAGGCAAGGCAACTTTATTTGTATAGCACATTTCATACACAAGGCAGACTCAAAGTGCTTCACATCATAAAACAAAGTGAGAAGAAAAAAAGAAAAGAAAAATAGAAGAATTAAAAGAAAATAATAAAAATTTTAAAAATGCATTACAGAAAGAAAATAGAATAAAAACATATTTGCAATAATTAAAAACAGTGCAGACATTAAAAGATTTAGCAGAAAGCTATGGTGAACATAACAGTTTTCAGTCTAGTTTTAAAAGTGGTCAGAGTGGGGGCAAGTCTTACATCTTCAGGAAGTTTATTCCAGCCATTTGTTGCATAGTGACTAAATGATGCTCTCCCGTGATTGTTGTTTACTCTGGGAATCACTAACAGATTGGTCTCAGAAGATCTTAGTGGTCTAGAAGGCTTATGTAGTGGGAGCATATCAGTGATATACTTCGGTCCTAGACCATGTAGTGATTTATATGAACAATGTCAAACTAATATGTCTTTCTTCCTCTCTCTCTCTCTCTCTCTCTCTCTCTCTCTCTCTCTCTCTCTCTCTCTCTCTTTCTCCACCACAGAGTTATATCCATGGCAGCAGTCAGGCTCAGTTTGTGGCCGAGTCCCACATCATCCTTCTTCTGAGTATCCTTCCACCAACACGTTTAGCGTTTCAGTGTTTCATGTTGTCGACATAAAGTGAAACACAGTACAGCAAAATCCAAAACATCCAGAGCTATTTTACTCTCTGGGAAATGTCCAAATGCTCATCTCAGCAACAAATTTCTTTTAATTCTCCATTTGCTGACTCACAGCACACAGGAAGCCACTTTTTTAATAGATGTCTGAAACGGCGTTTAATTTTTCTGTCTGCTGCATTTATTTTCCCAACACGAAGGATTTGTCATCTGTGAGCATTCTCCACAGGGAGGCTGCCTGCTGGACTGAACAAACAGACAATACAAAGACTAGAGATTGTCCTCCTTTTAACGTCACCTCCTTGCCTGATTTGTTCCAAATTCAACCCCTGATCATAGGGTGTGTGTGTGTGTGTGTGTGTGTGTGTGTGTGTGTGTGTGTGTGTGTGTGTGTGTGTGTGTGTGTGTGTGTGTGTGTGTGTGTGTGTGTGTGTGTGTGTGCGTGCGTGCGCTTTTGGCAGGATAGATGTTTCTGTTCTGTGTTTGTCTTCTCTGACTGCTTGTATATCTGTGTGTACTTGCGCCGGGGGTTTTGTATGTGTGTGGGTAATGATACTGTTCATTCCTAGCTGTTGTGTTTGTCCCCATGGGAAATAACGGGTCCAAGGTCGCACCTGCTGCAAAGCAATATTTGTTTGTCCATGGTAACGCAGTTTATTTCTATTTTTTTCCCAGCCCATCTGATTACATCTAAATGAAACACACATTCACACCTGCTGAAACGCTAACATCACTACCCTTGTTGTCTGTGCGGGTGGTTTAAACATTCTATGACTGCTGTAGATGCCGTTTCCCCATGGATGTAACCTCGTATAATTCCTTATACACGGGGGCAAATGCACACACACAGAGGTACGATGTGCAGTCACATAACTCCACAGTTTCAGGAGGAGATAGAAACATAGGTGTACGTATTTCTCTCATTCTGACATACAGACAAACAGATGCAGCCCTATAATCTCCCAGAGTTTGAATTATTTATTGTTTGTTTCACAATAATCAGGTGGAGCAGGGTCAATGGATTGTGTCAACTAAACATAAAGCATTGTAGTTCAGGCTGAACTGTCCGCAGTGTTAAAAATAATAACTACCAAGTTAAGACAGAGTCAGGGTGGGTATGTTATTATTGAAATTATGCAGTTGCATGGCGGTCAGGCTTGTGAGCTAGTACGAGAGAATTGAAAGTGTCGCCAACGCTTTTTTGTGTTTTCTCCAATCCACCATTTAGACAGTATCATATCAATATATCAATGCAAAGACTTGGATTTTAATTTTAAAGCATATGCTGAGGTTAGAATGTTGAAAAAGCATTTGAAATGCACTATTATAAACCGCTAAAGGTTATGGCAAATCACAGCCTTGCTTGTCAACAAACTAGAAATGTATTTGGTACTTGTAGATTCTTTTCTGCTTGGTGCAAATGTAATATGTTGTTGACATCTCAATTTGAAATGTTGGTGCTAAAGTGGGAAACTAGCATTAGAGCATTCAGCGCTTCTTCTTCTTTTTTTTCATGTGAACATACATGTCCGTCCAAACTTAACGATCTTAAATATTCCAGTTTGACTTTAATATCAGTCTAGCAGGAATAATCGTTTTGTATTCTAATGGTATGCATGTGGATGCAGTGTGAATATTTTCCAGAATGATTAGGACACAATGACGGATGCAATAAATGCAATTACAGAACTTAAATCCTGTGCAATTCAGTGCTCAACTCCATGGCTGTATGTGGAGATACCTGTTGTGTTTGTGTAATGGAAGCATATCATGTCTGTTACCATACAAGCTGATGCCTCAGTTTCCACTCTGTATTTCCCCATGTGGCAGCCTTTGTTTGTGCACCCCATCAAGTTTTCTTCAGTTAAGTGGATCTGTATGCAGCGCACGCTGAAGAAAAGAATCCGTAATTATAACCCACCTGAGGCTGCGCTTTGCTGTGATTTTAAGAGCTGCTCAAGTGTTGAATAAAATGTTGCTTTTGTGAAATGAAGATGTTCACAGTATTGTATGAACTGTTAAAGTTCAGTAAAAAGTTTATCATATAACATTAGCTAAATACTACAAGTGCACGGTGGTCATCCAATTTAAATGAGGAGTTGATCAGCAACACTCATTGAGATTTACAGACCCTTGTCAACAGTGGTCCCCCATCCAGTCCAAGCTCTCTACACAGATGGGGGAAAACTCCTACAAAAACATAAAGAAAATATGAGAACGTCTCCAGAGGAGTGATATTCCCAATGGCCTTGCTATTGGGAGTAGCAGTTACAACATTTTTTTTGATCGACACATCTTGCATATTATATTATCTTCTCGTCAACAAGATTCAGAAGCAGCTCAGTCAGGATTCAATTGTTTTTCTACAAACTGCTTTTGCAAAGAATCCCCATTTACACTACATGAAGGCATCCAGTTCTACAAGAACCATGATATGTTATCTGTGCCTTTGTCAGTCTACCACAAAGTTGACACTGTGGGCTTTAAAATAAAAAAAACATTGAATCCACCATAACGTTTAAAGGCTGTACCACTGCCGATTTAATTCATTAGTGGAAAAGGTAAAAGAGTATTAAAACTCTTGTGTTGCTATGTTATCTCTTTCCCCCTCACAACTCGGTTTGTGATACATTCAAAAACACCTTTTCATGTTTTTTTTTTTTTTTATCACACTGTATTAGGAATAATAGGGCAAGGGAGAGTGACCCATCAACAAAGTTCCCCTTCTATCACGTTCTATCACAGCATATAATGTATTGCAATACACAATACATAGTTTAATAAACTCCTCTCACAAAACTCAAAACTAAATGGAAATGATAGTTATGGGGCTTTTATACTTGATTGCTTTATATCGTGATTCCAGTTATTGTCACCTTTTATATACACTTTGTGCTGTCATAGTACCAGTAATGGATGTTCTTGCTGATCTGTTTGAGTGCTCCCATGCACATGTGCACATATTTGTAAGTGCATATGTGTGTCCAGCAGTTCTTCCTGGGGCAGTGTACTTCCAGCTTCTCCCTCTCCTGTATGCAAGTGTGTTGTTTCCTTGACAACCTTGTCCCAGATGCTGCAATCACCATGGGGATGGTGCTGCTAAATGAGGCTGCCACCTCCAAGGGAGATGTTGGCAAGAGGAGAAGTAAGTATTTAAGATTGTTTTACGTTTTTGTGTGTGTGTGTGTGTGTGTGTGTGTGTGTGTGTGTGTGTGTGTGTGTGTGTGTGTGTGTGTGTGTGTGTGTGTGTGTGTGTGTCATACATGTTGGAAGCACCTTGTTACCTTGTTTAAAATAATTACAGTAGTAGCAGTAGAAACATCCTTTATAGTTGAGAAAAACTAGAGCCGTCGATTGGCTAAAAAGCACTAATTAATTAATCACACTGTGATTAATGTCCATTGAGAAGAACAGGGTGTATTATTATGGTGAAAAAAACTGCTGTAAAGCAATGCTGTTAGTGTACATACACAAACTCACACAAACCATGTGTAAATTAACCAGAATCACATTGCTTTCATTAGTATGACATGCATTTGCATAACTGTCAATTAGCTGGACTACAAAAAGGAGAAGCGCTTGTTTCACTTCCCAATTCATCACTGAGCTGACCCCACACCTGCCCCAACTGCCTCTGATGAACTACATTATTTAGTTTTTAGCAATAACAATATATCTTTTAGTATAACAGTACTAAATGAAGTAACAGAATCTATTACTACCACAATTGCCTTGTAGACCAGCATTTGAATGGCAGATGTGAGCATTAAATAAATCGCTGTTTTCACCATAGGTTACGATCCATTTCTCTCTTATCTGAGCTTCGCGTTGCAAACTTTCATGTCATGGTCATGTGACTAACAAAAATAAAATGTGTTCATCCATAATATGACAAACACAATAAAGAGTTTAACTCACAAAGTAAACAGAAAGTAACATTTATTATGATTGCGTGAAAAAATTATTGATCACAAATAATCAAGCACATTGACTTCCAGTGTTGTCATGGCAATATGCATTCTTGTCACGTGATTTGCTTTAATTTGTCGGGACCCAACGTAAGGCGGGAGGAGGTCAGAGACACACATTCCCCTATATAAACCCATCAGGCTTGGGGGCTGGGGTTGAGGGTTTGGTTGGTGGGGACAGGGACCATCTTCTGTTAAAAAATATCCCCTACTGGTTTTTAATATTTGGATATCCATGGTGAATGCTTGATGGTTGATATACTTTGACTACAAGTAGATTTATGTGGCATTATCAAAATAGTTCTGCTTGTCAAGAAATATGAGGCAATTAAAAGTTGGTTATCACATACTCAAATGTATCTTGTTCTACAGTAATACCCCGTGCATAGAAAAGAGAAAGGTCAAATCAAATTTTGTGATTGGTGACCAATAATACAATCACTGTTGAGGGAGTGCCTGAGAGCTTAAAGCCACACTTTAGCTCTTAGAAAATCAGAAGTCAAGGACTAAATTTACTAAATGTAGTTATGCCTGACATTTAAATACGCTACCGCTCATTGAAGGAAAGATATTCTGAAGAATGCACCAAGGCTGCACTTTATAATAACCATAAAATAGCCAATTTGTGTGACTGTTGCTCACATAATTGTAAGGAGAAATGTTTAGAAATTAACAAAATGAAATTTTACTTAAAACATAGGTTATCTACTTTAATTATGAAGTATGATGAATGTAATCATCATGCTGAATACATGGAATGACAAAATCCAGCCCGAAGGAATGAAAAATTCAAATAATCTCAACTGATGGTGGACCGCCACAGCAGAGTTCTTCTGACCTACGACGCATACCAGAGCAGGTGGAAGATGTAATTGATATGGCTGATATCTTCGCATATTCCCAAAGTACCAGCAGTCAAATACACATTTGTAAATATCTCATCAAGCACGTAAAATCCACTTGTGCAGTAGCAGCTCTATCAACATTAATTCATTATATCTGCTCTTTTTCTTCCTTTTAAAATACTAATATTTTGATTAAATATTATCTTATGTACTTATGCAGCTCTGTGTATTTAATAACAATATCATTATTTACATAAAAGCACCAACAGGCAGCAGCAACATTTCTAAGCATGTTTCAAAAAGGTGTTTTAAAGACATTATTCAAACTAAGGAGAGTTGCTGCATTCCAAAACTCTTCAGGCAGACCATTCCAAAGTTGGGGGCACTGAGAAGAAATCTTTAGCACCCACAGATTTCATTTTCAGCTGAGAATTTTCTGTGTAAGCCTGACCCTTTTGCAAGGTCATCTTCTGTGCAGCACCATGCGCATTCAACCACAGGGACAGTTAGCAGAAGATTGGTACTTCATTATCTACGCTGAAGGTGAGAGTCCAATGACGGTCAAACTTCGAGGCCGGTGTCTCTGGGTACACAATGTGCCTGGAACCTTGTGTGCCTAAGATCACTCACTCCGTTCTTGTATGAAAAAGAAAGGTCTTTGTACATGAATCAATAATAATGGAGCCCCTGAACTGTATAAATGTTGTCAATAGGTTATAGCCCAGGTGGTTGAATTAATAATGAATAGCTTTCTTACTGGTACTCTTGCCAAACCAGGACGAGATAATCCAGAAACCGTCTACACCTAGTAAAGATGTTCTTACTTGCCCCTACATGCAGTACTTTGAAAAGATACAATGCATGTAACGAACGTAAACTGACCAAACTCACACACGTACGCTAGGTTATCTTTAGCGTCGTAGTGAAGCGTAGGGCCACCGGGAAAATGTGTTCACAGAGATCCTCTTTAAAAGGCTACATCTAGGACCATTGGCAGGTGCTTTCCTTTTTTTTGTCAAAAGGAAACGTGAATTGACTCATCATTTGATTGAGAGAGCAGGTGGTCATTTAAAATGAAAGGTGGTCACTTCACCACACTAATAACATTCTTACTTTCAAACCGTTTCCCCCTTTTCCGCGTAAGCATAGCTTCTGCAGAATCTCTAGATTATGAGAAGGGGAGTTAGATATTAGATGGCCCGTACTGATAATTACCTCAAACACAGAGACACTGTTACACACAAGTGGATTTTAATTAGAGTGGGTGTGATGAAAAAGAAACTCCAGACACACACATATATACACACATATACGCACACGCACAAGGCAAGATTATCAACTTTTTGTTCTACTTTACCCATGAGTTCTCCTTGAGATGTTAAAGCTTGGCAATTAAAATGATAATGACTTTGTAAGTACCTCAAGACTTGTTTGTCAGGATCAGGCTGAAGACGAACACTCACATACATCGAGACACAGACGCACACATGCATATGTGCTGGCATCATTGTCACCTGTGTAAGGTTGACATATCACGTGCACGGCACAGACCGCTCATTTATCATTTCTGTCTGCTCCATCATTTCCAACAGGTTTCTCTCTCTGGTCTTTTTCCTGTTGATCCAATTATTCACCACCTCTCTCTCTCTCTCTCTCTCTCTCTCTCTCTCTCTCTCTCTCTCTCGCCCTTTCCTCCCCTTCTATTCTGATGTGCAGAAACCTGTATTACTATGTAATGTATCAGCTACTTTAATTGAACCTCTTTTGTTTGTGTAATTTCCACCTGATTGAAAAACCAAACTATAGACATAATGCAGATTACATTTTACCGCAGCACAAACATACTATATTACAGAAACCTGTTACGTAAAGCACACCAACATCCAGACACGAGCTCACACAGAATTAACACTTTTATATCCCACACAGCGGTGGGGTATAACATTTCATTGAGTTGACACAATTCATTGAGTTGACACACGCCCATATGGACACACAGATGAAATAAGTGCATTATGAAGCAGCATGGCAAAATAGTTGCCTGTCAGTTAAAAAAATAAGAAGAGAGGATTAGACTTGAATTGTAGTGTAATCACTAAATGTGGCTGTTAAATCCCTGGCATATAGCTTCCGTACTGCTGAGTGCAGCCACAGGAAGTTATCTGCTGCCTCCACGGGCATCTACACCAGAAATCACAGCACACACACAGTTTCCCAGCAAGGGAGTTGGTAAATGGAAATCGCTACATATGCAATATCGGGATGCAGGGGGGATGAGATCGCAGAAGGAAGGTGGAAGTGAATAAGAGTGAAACCTCAAGAAGAGGAGCAAAGACTGGAAAGAGGAATTGAAGTGAGACGGTGTGTATAGTAACATTATATTATTATATTATATAGCAAGACCACAACCCCAGAGTGACCATGTTGTCCTGGTGAGATGCCAGTGTGCTGTATAGCAGTACCCAATGTCAAGACAATACTTTGGTCTTAAAAAACTCTTAAAACAAGAAGTTTTTTCCACAGTGCTGCAGGTATAGATATAGGTGAGATAATAATAATAATAATAATAATAATAATACAGTTGTTAAAACCATGTTAATGATCATGGGATTTATTTGTATTATTATTTTTTCACCTTGGTATGTAATTGGGCACCAAATCTTGTGGTATTTCCCCAATACTGGTACTCACTACAAACTTTTTTGGATTTGTGACATCTCTAATGGAAAATGTAGGCGTCAAATTCAGACAACTATAAAATATGTAATGCAATCTTTTTTATTTACCTCTAATATGTGTCATAAGCGATAATAGGCGTTTTCACAGCCTGCTTATATACTTTTGCTTGAACTCAATCTGCTATTTAGAGACAAGATGTCTATGTCTATAGATATTACTATGTTTTTTTGTTTTATGGAAGGGTGAAGAAACCGTATTGTACATGTAATTGTGATTGTATCCAATGGTTCAGTCCGTTAATGTCTCTTGAACGCGGTTGCTAGCCAAAAAAATACAGTGTGAAGAACCATTTAGCATCCTAATATCTATTTATATTCGTCCTCCTAATGAGGTAGGCTTAACTTAATATGTTTATTGGCTCCCTTGTGCTGGGGAAAGGTACATTTATTTCCACCATGCCAATATATCATGATTTGAATTGAGCCAAGTCGTACAGTCAAAAGAGGGATTACCACCTTTGTCACTGAGGGAAATCATTCAGCTTAAACAACTTGTCATTTCGCCAAGGTCGTAAATCACGTTCATTAGCATGCTTAGTGCGACTGTGTGTCTGAGTGTCATTATCCATGGAAGGATACTAAGATACCTCTCAGTCATAACCGATGAGCTGTGGGAAATACATCCCACTATACTTAATGAAAACACACAGACGTTCTGGCACTCACGTACCCGCAGTCACATACGTAGATGTGGCAACTCCGGGAACAGCGGGCCGTGAGGGCCCTCCCTGGAGACGCACTCTCAAATATGCAGTGCTCTCAATCAAGTCACTCGGTCAATGTCACAAACACACACACACACACACACACACAGGTTTGTATCACGGTCCTTGTCAGGACATTGTCTTGAATTAGTCATCAGCGTGACCTTTATTTAACCCCAGATCTGTCCTTTCACCTCTCAAACATTTGTTATTCAAAGTCAAGAATGACAAAATGTTTTAAATAATTTACCCTTGTGGCAGATGCCCTTTGGTCTTCAGAAGAAAACGTCCGTGCACACACACACTGATTGCTGAGTGAGCCAGCTGTGTGTGTGTGTGTGTGTGTGTGTGTGTGTGTGTGTGTGTGTGTGTGTGTGAGAGAGAGTACAATGATTGTTATGTTGAATTGTAAATGTAAGATTTACGTATAAAGTGAAGGAAAGAAAAGAGACCGGTCAGCCGATACTGAGCATTGACGTCAAATGTAGCCTTCCTCTCTCTCACACACACACACACACACACACACACACACACACACACACACACCACACACACATGGAGTTTTGAATATGAATGGTGGCACGCACACATTTATACTGAGAATCTGGCATACATTTCCAAGTCTTTTGTTCAGAAGTTGCTTCTTTGCTCCCTCTCACTGACACACACACACACACACACACACACACACTGTGAGAACAAGCACATATCTCACTATTTAGTCTCCAGGAGAGGTCCTCATCCTAATCCCTGATTAACAATATCAGTCGGTGGTGACAGTTTAATTTAACACAGTGCCTCTCAAGGATTAGCCGCTACATGAGTGGGGTATATGCACACACTCATACACACGCATACATATACACACTCACATCCCCCTGCAGATTAAATATCATGCTTATGTATATTTCACTTTAGAATAGCCACTGAGGAAATAAGATAATAGTTGCAAACACAATTTTCTGCACCACAGCAGAGTTGATGATGATAAAGGGGTAGTGGCATGTGGGGTGGAAGATTGTAATAAAGTTAAAAGGTTTTGGCATGATGAAGAGCCCCGTGTTGTTTCCCACATCCTTTTGAACAGATTTTGAGTAAATTTCAAATATTTGAATTTGGCTGTGTTCATGCAGGCATGCGCAGGTGCTCACCAGTGTATTTGTGCAAACCAGCAGCTTCAAGAGAAGAGGATGCTTTCAGTGTGCACCACGTCTAAACCCTGCAAGCACATTCAATTTGAAGGGAGATCAAACAGAGAGTTGCATCAGCGGCTATAATGTGCGTGAAATGATTTAAACGGCTGCCTTTAGCCAAGAATCAAATATTCTCACAGGCCATTGTTTAATAATTATTATGCATACATCGGGGTGTCGGCAGGACTCGCAAACAAACCAACAGAAGTTACAGAAACTCAGAAGCATCAGGTTAAGTTATGGGGACTTATACGATATATCACGTTTAACAGATCATGTCACAGTGCCTTCATGTGCGGTTGTATTTTTTTTAACTTAATAACAATCTGTGTGTTTCTCTTCCCAGTCATCTGCCTGGTTGGCCTTGGCCTGGTGGTGTTTTTCTTCAGCTTCCTGCTCTCCATATTCAGATCTAAGTACCATGGATACCCCTACAGGTAACCATGGCACCCGTATTATACCACCGCACGGATGCTCTCACGAGTTTCATCCGACCTACTCAAACACAATATATTCAAACACAATGTACAATGAATCTTAAAATCACTGAAGCTGACATTAAATCACTGCAACGTTATTGCAGACAGTGCAGTGCAAAAACCCTGGCCCAAACCGGATCCATCCATTCACATTATTTCATTGATCCTTAGACAGCTGCTCAATTGGAAACACTGCCTTCAACATCTCTACGCCGCTGGCCAACGTTCTTTCTCTGGAGACCAATCCAACAGCTAAAACTTCTGACTTGGTTGCAGTACAATAGAAAGTATAAAAGTATATCAATATATATCATATATAAGTATAATCGCACATATTTTCTACTTTACCCTGAATAGTAGCAATCATGGATCGATCATGGGTGTTTTCTGGAGGTCATCATATAGTGAAAGCCCTTCAGCTTAGCGAGCCAGAACAGCAGCAATTTGGTCCCACTTTGAGGTAAAGGTCGCCACTACATAAAATAAGATTTAATGCGTAACAGAAAAGACTCCACAAGTCCTCTGAGTCTGGGTCCAAATCATTGCCTCCGGAGAAGCTTTAGGATATTACAACACAACACTAGAACACCTCCAGTCGCATGAACTCACTTCTGCAGCTGGAAGGGTTTCGTGATGATTGGTGCACTTTACCACGGCAGTTCATTTATTATCATAGGGGTTTTAACCTTGGTGTGACCTTTGGCTTAAAAATATGACAACATTTCATTGTGCCAACTCCGTGGAGGGGCTAAACGACTTTGATGAAGAGTTCAGTCCTGGTTTGAAAGTGTTAATGCTTTATTTTACTGCTCCATAATTGTTCCAATATTTTCCCCTAATCCCCCAGAAAATTCCTGCAAAGGAGGAGGATTTAAAACCCATAATTTGTTCTTTAAAGAACATTGTTGAAATGAAAACATTAATTAAAACCTATGTTATCCATTATTCATTCATCATCACACACTAAAATATTGTCTAGGTTACACTAGCACTTCATTGGAAATAATCTATGGGAAGTGTACCAATTTAGCAGTACCTTGAGGTTTCCTATAAAACTGTATGTTCCAAATTACAGTTTTTGGAAATTATTTGAAATGTATAGGCAAGTTTATATACGGAAGCCTGAGATTGCTTCGACAGAGCTTGCTCTTTTCCTGCTGCCCGTTAATCAATTAAAATATACAAAAGGAAGATTATGGCAATATCTATGCGAGATGTGATTCGAAGCACCCTTTAGGCCAGTTTACTGTTGTTTTATATGATACATTAAAAAAATGTAAGCGTCTTCAGGAAGCAGTCAGGAACATCTCAAGCATCTTTACTTGCAACTTTGCCTGTTTAGAAAGAAAGTGTTTGAACTTGCAATATCTAACACGATAATCATCAGCAGCCACAGGTTTTTAGGGTTTTTGTAGCCTCTGCTCTAATGCAGCACAAGCCACAACAACAACAACAAAACGTAATTATGTATATCCCTTTCTTTTTGTCTCCCTATTATCTTCTATTTCCCCCCTCTTCTCTACTCTCTTTAATCCTCGTCTGTCGCTCAGCTTCCTTATTAAGTGAAAAAAGACCGAAGAGGAGGTCAGAGGATGCTGAAGAGGGGATCGGTTAGAAGAAGGAGTCAGGAGGATACTTGAAGAGGAGGCACCATCGGTTTTGAGTTTAGAGCGCTAGGTGGGGTTTCTGTTTTTGTTTTTGTGTTTTGTTGTTGACTCCTATAATAAACCCTGCTAAATTATTCCTTCTTACACTGGAAAATAAAGATATTGGCATGTATATTTGTCTCTTTTTTGTTTTGTCTTTTTTTAATCAGTGATTGAATATTCTGTGTGGCTTATTGTCCCTGTGACTGTAGTAGGCTTTTTAATCCATGTCGTATTTATGAAAAGTGTGTTGCAGGTGGAGGGAAAGAAAGAGATAACTGAAGTCAGGTAGAGTGATGGGAAAAGTGAACTAAAGTTAGTAAGCCTATTAACCAGATACCAGGTAGAATCTCTCCTTTTTGGGAGCTCGTCACATCTTTGTCTCTCATGGTGACGACACACATGCAGCTTTCCAAGATAAAGGTTGCCAATCCCCAGCTGGTTACTTCCTGCTGCTGCTGTTGGTTTGGAGCTCAGTCAGACTCAGTTTCACCAGGCGACCAGTTTTGAATTGATAAAACTAAAATATGAATGGCTCAAACAACTGTGCACATTTATACAGACATGTATGGAAGATATCCAGCTGTTTATCACAGGCTTGACACTGCATGACACAACGCCTATGTACACTTTCTAATGCCAGACTCGGTTGGTTGCTTTAGATTTCTTGGACCAGGAAGCAAAATGACTTCTTTTCATGTGTCCATCCCTGTAATCTTCTGCAAAACATTCACTGCCAAAGTATTTCAACTGGATATGTGCTGTATTTATAACTAACAGAAAGATTGTTAGGCGTCTAAAACCCCTTGGATGAGGTTACACAAAGATTGTGATTATAAATATGACACCAAGAGATGTGAGTGTTGAACACCCATCCATGCATCCGCAGTGTTACTTTTCGCTGCACTAAATGAACATTCACTTCGCCCCACACTGACACCGAACTTAAATGACTAATGCAAAATAGTAGCACATGACCCGTGTGAGGAGAAGGCTGGCTCCGAGTGCTGTAACTTTTCTTGCTGAATGTGAGAGGCATAGGTCATGTAGAGAAATGCATACATTTCTAATTCTCTCACTTGCAGACTGCCCACTGAAACATTGAGTGGGTTGGAGCATTGAAACCATTTACGTAAGCCATCAATGCGTGGGCAGACAGAAGAATGGTGCAGCGCATAGACCAGTTTTGACAAATGTAATAAAAATATTCCCTCTCAGACCGGCATTCTTGGCTATTTTTGTTTCAAGTGGTTCACACATTGTGTGTGTGTGTGTGTGTGTGTGTGTGTGTGTGTGTGTGTGTGTGTGTGTATAAGTTAGTATGTAAGTATAACTAAAACACAAGCTGTTACAAGAGGTGAAAACCTTCAACTTAGTTGTGTTGAAATTGCATAGAACTTTCAGTTGTTCATCTTTTCATGTCCTTTCTGTATTAAGGAACCGCAATATGAGCGAGAGAGATGGTATAATAAGAATGAACACCTTTAGCGAGATAATATGCATCGCCACTGTGAGAGATTAAACATAATTTTAGCAACTTACTCCTCTTTATGGTTGATAAAATCACCCTTTGTTCAATTGAGTAGAATAATCAGTTATAACCAACTTTACCTTATTGATGGGCTCAGAGTTCAATATTTTATTTCCATCGAGTACAAGTTATGGAATCAAGCTAAAAGTGCTTGAGTATAGTTGGAAGAAATGGTAGGAGGTCAGCACCAAGAGCAGGATTTCCCCGTCTGGTTTCCCTCGACTGTTGGCCTTTATGGTGAGGAGGAAATAAGCAGAACAAATGTCACCGTCAGGAGGGAGTGAAATCAATGTGGATATTAGGTAGAGGGCAGCTGTAGACTTAAAACACACAATGACATATTGAATAATCTCTCTACTGCTTCAAAAAGTCACACTTTGTAATGCTGAAATAAGCCTCTTTAGTAAAGAGGTTTGAATTGGACTGATTGGTACAACTAACATAGAAAGTTTATCCTTTTTGGTCTGTGGATTGATTTAAAGTTGTATCCAGGATTTTACAATTAAGTATATCTCATAAATTATGCCATTATCAGGTTGACACTTGTCAACACTTGTTGACCTGATGATACAAGCATTTAAGTAAAGTAATTTACGAGATTTGCAAGATGTACCGTTCGTGCTAGTACTAAGCCATTCGGGTGATCGCCCTATCTTGACCAATGTTGACCATCGTTAAAAATGCTTCTGAGAGAAGCCGTTCTGGCTCAGTTTAAATCGCTATTGTTCTCAACATACACTGTACAATACAACTAATTGCTATCCTCTACTCCTTTTTCTTTCTTTGATAGCATTGTATATGTGGAAAATTTGTTGTACGTGAACAAAAATTCAATAAAAAGATTTATACAAAAAAAAAAAATGCTTCTGAGGGGGTATTTGGCTGGATGTCATGGTTGAAATGACCTAGGGTGCATTTTACTCCAAACCATCACTTTAAACAGCTTCTTGTTTACAGTCGGACACACAGTCAACAACATTTTTTTGCCTTTAGGGTTTTTCTTTTAAAACCCTTGCTTTCATCTTACTTTTAACCTTGGAACGGGCGCTCCTGCCGAGGTTGCTTAGCACAGTCGCAGCACCCGTTCAATGCTTCCTCATTGTAACATGTGCAGCATATATATGTGTGCGCATTGGGCAGTTGGCGACCTTTAAAAGTCCCGTAAACCTTCACTTACTCAGTCCACTGCCATTCAATAACTGTTGTGAAATGACTTTGTTCTAATCATGAGACAAGTCTTGTGTAACTTTAGAGGGAAAGAAAAAAAAAAGCTTTGGGGAACTTTTCAAATGTCTTTTGCTGTTTTATTGAATTCTTCAATTTCCATTCAGCTTCTCTAACTTGATGTATTAGAGTTAATCTTGAATACATCACAGCTACTGGAGCGTTGTTTCTCAGCAGTGGTACGGCAACCTGCCGTCCCGTCTGTTTCAACTCTGATGTTCTCGTCTTACCTGACCTCTCTGTCGGCGTCCTGCTACGCCACGACAAACCTTGAAGAAGCTCCTTCTGCTGTCTGTCTGTTCGGGGCATGATGCCACCTCACTGTGGGCCGACCTCGCCTCTCATCTCATCTGCAGTCCACAAACATTTTCTCCAGGCATCCACGCCCCAGCTACAGTAATTATAATCACAGTGCTGCTGAGTTGTTGCTGTTTTGTTGCATCAGTGTCTGTATTTGGGTGCGTGTGTGTGTGTCTGGATCAAAGTGTGTGCATGTGTCCGTGTGGCCATGCATGTTTTTTTGTTTTTTTTAGTGTATGAGTTATTTTAAAGGAAAAAGTCACATTTGATAGAAGAGAATAAGACAACCTGGTTACAACTCTGTTTCTCTTGCCTGGCTTAGTCTGCACAGCAATTCTATCAACATGTGTGGATTCTGTCTACAGTTTCCTAATGTGGAAGAACATGATGCAAGGCTCTCTAAGGGGCCCTTCCAGTGGAGAAAACGTGATGCAATGCCATATGGACCGCCCGACACGCTTGGAAAGGCTGGTTGCCCCACCGCATGGAGCTCAGGTGAGCTAATAAACAGTGGGGTATTTTTGTGTGTTGTTGTTTTTTTCCATCCTGTGCAACTGCCAGGTAAGAAAATCTACGACGGCCTATTAGTGCTACTGTTGCTACTATTTTGAGAAAAAAGTAGCAACTTTGCAAGTAGTTTATAAAGTGGCAAATTTTCAACTTTTCTTCTTGGAATATCGCCCCCCCTCTCGCCTTCATTTTCATTTTCTTGACAACCATAAGATGACAATTTGGCCCATATAAATAAAACCAATGATGACCATCAACAGCCGTCACCCAAAGGACCTTAATGGAGCGGTCACAAGTTGTGATGTAGTAATTAGAAAAATAAATGTGTACATTCATGGGAAGTTAGCTAGCATAAATGCCGGTTGTTAGCATCGTAAATATATTACTTTATTAACTTGTTAATTTGCCACTTTATAAACTCGCAATTTTGTCACTTTGTAAACTCGCAAATTTGCCACTTTATAATCTTGTCAATTTGCAACTTTTTTTCTCTCAGAATATTGCCCTCCTCTCCGTTTTTATTTTCCTACAGTGGCCCTATTAGATGTAAAAATCCCTTACAAGCCAAATTTAAAAGAAATTGGTTTTCTCAATTGATGATTCCTGTGTAACGATTTGGGGGGGATAATTCCGTTAATTAAAGTTACACGTAATTTATTTTTCTGTAACTGAATGAGGTTATTTGTTGGAAAGTCCTCATGAGCCTTCAACAAATGAAAAACTGTGTTTGTTTGAAAGCTTGTGAGGCTTTGCTTGAACGCATTGGCGTCTGTCATGTAAAACATCAATCCCCGACGTGTTGGAAAAGTAATTTATTTCCATTTGACCCAATCTCTAAAATATCTTCCAGGCTCTGTGAAAACCCTCTACAACTTGCGACAATAATCTTGCTGCTGATGAGAAAAGGTACTTCAGGAAACTCATTGTGGGAGGGATAATTCACCGAAGAATTTCCCTGATTCCAACCCTACACCCACTGCTGACACCACCATCACCGCTGCTGCTAGATCTCGCCTTTGGATAAGCCGGTGTGTGCATGAATAAATGGGGCATAAATAAAATGATACGTTGACTGATAATACCGGATAATGCTGTGGCGTGACAGCTTGAAAAGTGCAAGTTTCTAAAGTACCATCTACCACATATGATATTACCACTTCTATTTGCGGGGGGGGGGATTCATTTCAAGGAGAGATTTCAGTTCAGATGCATTTTTTGATGAAAAATACATACTCGCAAACAGTGAGGCAAAAATCTCTGGAAAGAATCGATGACTGTGCATGTGGATGTGTGTGTGAAATAGAAGGAAGGGGAGAGGCAATGTTATCTATTTTGTGGAACTTTCATTATCTTTTTTTTTGCAAAACACCTGTGTCTTGCATTGAACTTTATTAAAACTTTCTACTTCTGGAAAGTTCTCCCGACTTTCATTAGGCAAAAGCGACATGTATTAAAGATGTACTGTGGCAAAAAAACACTTATCCTTCTTCCTGAAACCATCATCAAGGACTCAAGTTATTTGCCAATGCATAATCACATTGAGAAGAGCTGGGAACATACATTTATAATAATTACTTTCCTGACAAAGTTATTTTCTATGTAAAGGAAAAAGCATATGTATATTTTTTTGGTTTGACTTTTATATTACAGTATGTATTTAATTTACAATTTCAGGGGGTTGGAAGTTAGTCGGTTAGTATTGCATTGTTGGATGTGCGGTTGTAGAAAATTACATTCTTAATTGTGCCACTTTAATGGAAAAGATTGACTGGCTCAAGTCTATTGGAAATATTTCCAATTACCCGTTGTAGCCCGGGGTACACAGCATTTGTGAAGCTTCAATAGCTGCAGGATTTTTTAATTTTGTAACTACCAATTTGTAGCATCACTAGCATCCCCACTGTGGATGGGACACACTGTCTGGAGGTTCAGGGATGAACAGAACAAACAGAATGTACAGGATTCTTTCGACGCGCTGTTGTCATCTCAAGCCAGCTTCGCCCTTCACTCCTTCACCAAACAACATCCTGAACCTGTCAAGAGACAGCAGTCAACTTCCTCTGCTCGTCTGGAAGTTTCCTCTCGCAGAGATCTGAAGGGCTGTTCGAGGGCTTTCACCCTATAACGCCACAACACTGTCTCCATGGCAACAAGTAGGCTTCGACCTATATGAAGTGCACTTATATCACAGTATCAGAGAGAAGTGTGTCTATATATTATTTAAGTGATGCCTATGTGAGAGAAGTTAGAGGATAAACAAGGTAGTTACACAGACTGCCCGACCAAAACACTATTTGCATTTCCTTCTCATGCCATGTTGCTAAATATAACTTTTATAGCTTTTAATTACGCTGTGTTTAAACAGGATTTCTCCACATGTTTTTCTTTCTTTTTCCCCTTTTTCGACGCTGCTTATTTTTCTTTGCGGTCTCGCAGAGAGTTAGTTTGAAGATTTAAGACTTAAGATGTTCTCTCCGCTGTTAAGAGCTTAAAATTGCACTTTGTAACCCGCTCGCGAACAAATGTACCGACACCTACACATCTATTCGCAAACACGCTGAGCTATGCAGACTGTGATTCCATGTTGTTACGGTGACGACCTTGCAACCTGTCAGGCTGCCGTTTGGTCTAAAAACCTGGAAGATCGCTCAGAAATCCGAGACGTACATGCACCGTCTGAGTGATACACAGGCGTGCAGGGGGGTTTCACACTGCTGACACTTGACAGACCTGATTCATTTCCTGTGAAGTGCACTTGTCGTACAGCAATATGTAATACACAGTAATTGTCACTCTTTACTCCTCTTCCGAACTCCCACCATTTCTCTCTCTCCTCCTGTCCTCCCTTCTTGGCGTGCGGAAGACGACAACGATCACAACTCATCAAATCACCATCAGCCCCCTAATTACCGGTGTAATCGTGGATAATTGATAAATTGATTGAAGTGCCGGGAATGAAACCAAACAGACCCCACATTTCGTTTCTAAAGAGGCTGACAGCGGTGGAAACACCTCCGACACCCTCCGATGTGAACGAGCACTCTCTCCTTGACTTCAAAGGGGCGAGTTAGATAAGTCGCGCCCGTCCTGCGAGGGAGCAACAGGCTCATTTTCTCTCACAAACAAACTGTGAAAGCACACGTTTTATATACGACAACCGGAGGGGTCCGAGATCATCATTCATGTTACAACTTTAAAGAGAAGGGCTTTTCTAGCTGTGCAATGGCTGGCTGTTGAGCAAAGAGCCCTTCAAAGGGTAGCCTTCAAAGGGGGTTTTAATTATTACATGGAGACTCTCCGTCTCTGTTGTCGTCTCTCTCTCTCTCTCTCTCTCTCTCTCTCCCTCCCTCTCCTTCTCCTTCGCTCTCTCTCTCTCTCTCTCTCTCTCTCTCTCTCTATTTATATATTTTTATTTTATTTTTTTCAGTTTCTCACTCAGCAACAAGCAAAATTTAGATCAAATCAGGTGAGAAAGCAACAACTCTCAAAATATTATTTAATTATAAACACGCTGTAACTCTCATCAGCAGCCACCTCCGTCTCAAACACAGATTCACTAACGAGGTGGAAGAATTACACTTAAATACACTTAAATCTGTCGAGCCACACGCACACTATAATGCCAAAGGTATTCACTCACCCATCCAAATAATTGAAATCAGGTGTTCAAATCACTTCCATGGTCACAGGTGTATAAAAGCAAGCACCTAGGCATGCAGAGTGTCTCTACAAACATTTGTGAAAGAATGGGTTGCTCTCAGGAGCTCAGTGAATTCCAGCGTGGTACTGTGATAGGATGCCACCTGTGCAACAAGGCC
Source organism: Chelidonichthys spinosus (assembly GCA_029853015.1). Taxonomy (NCBI): domain Eukaryota; kingdom Metazoa; phylum Chordata; class Actinopteri; order Perciformes; family Triglidae; genus Chelidonichthys; species Chelidonichthys spinosus. The sequence continues at coordinate 13,250,497 of CM056824.1, read as the reverse complement.
AGTCATGAAATTCCCTCGCTCCTAAATATTTCACAATCACTACAGACCTCCAAACTTCATGTGGCCTTCAGATTAGCTCATGAACAGAGCGTAGAGAGCTTCATGGAATGGATTTCATGGCCGAGCAGCTGCATCCAAGCCGTACATCAGCAAGTGCAATGCAAAGCGTTCGATGCGGTGGTGTAAAGCACGCCGCCACTGGAGTCTAGAGCAGTGGAGACGCGTTCTCTGGAGGGACGAATCATGCGTCTCCATCTGGCAATCTGATGGACAAGTCTGGGTTTGGTGGTTGCCAAGACAACGATACTTGTCTGATTGCATTGGGCCACGGGTAAAGTTTGGTGGAGGGGGGATAATGGTGTGTTTCAGGAGCTGGGCTTGGTCCCTTAGTTCCAGTGAAAGGAACTCTGAATGCTTCAGCATACCAAGAGATGTTGGACAATTCCATACTCCCAACAGTTCGGGGACCGCCTCTTCCTGTTCCAACATGACTGTGCACCAGTGCACAAAGCAAGGTCCATAAAGACATGCATGAGAGAGTTTAGTGTGGATGAACTTGACTGGCCTTCACAGAGTCCTCACCTCAACCGATAGAACACCTTTGGGATGGAATAGAGTGGAGACTGAGAGCCAGGCCTTCCCGTCCAACATCAGTGTGTGACCTCACAAATACGCTTCTGGAAGAATGGTCAAAAAGTCCCATAAACACACTCCTAAACCTTGTGGAAAGCCTTCCAGAAGAGTTGAAGCTGTTTTAGCTGCAAAAGGTGGACCGACTTCATTAAACCCCATGGATTAACAATGGGATGTCACTTAAATTCATATGTGAGTCAAGGCAGGTGAGCAAATGCTACCATGCATAACAATAACCGATTTTTGATTACTCTTTTTAATTTGACAAATATATACAGCATTTAGTTTCCTCCAAAATTCTATTATGTGCATGAAAACATCACACTGAACTGAACATAAAAACAATCATAATGAGATAGGTATATCTCATATCATACTCAAGACATCAACAAGATGATCCATTTCAAAGCTTCAAATCCATAACTTCTTCATCTACACATTGCATATACTTCACATACATATAGGGCCCTAGTTTCGTAGACCAGCGCAGGGCGGCGCAGCCGGCGCAGTGCAAGTTTCGACCCGCGCAGCCTTGCGCACCGTCAGTTTGGCAGTTTGGTGGATCGCCTGCGCCAAGATGGGTGTGGCGGCGCAGCAGGGGGAGGCGTCACAGATTCAGCTTGGCGTAGCGGAAGTTTCGTGGCAAAAAGCCTCGCCGAGACTGCGCTGAAAGCTCGCCAGCTCCAACCTGGTCTACTTTCGGCGCAAGGCGTAAATGAAGTGCATTCATTCAATGCAAATTACAGCTGGCGGCGTGGAAGTTTGGCTGACGGCGCCCAGTGCGCACACTTCACCGAGACCTCACAGGCAGGTTTCCACAGTTCCAGGCACATTTAAATGCAATAAATAATCACAACAAACACTATTTAATGCAACTAATTGAATCAACACGTGAATTTATATCTATATAGATTGTCCCGTGGCTGCACGGTGGTGTAGTGGTTAGCACTCTCGCCTCACAGCAAGGGTCCCGGGTTCGATCCCCGGGTCGGCCCAGGTTCCTTCTGTGTGGAGTTTGCATGTTCTCCCCGTGTAAGCGTGGGTTCTCTCCAGGTTCTCCGGATTCCTCCCACAGTCCAAAGACATGCAGGATGGGGATAGGTTAATTGATTACTCTAAATTGCCCGTAGGTGTGAATGTGAGTGGGAATGGTTGTCTGTCTCTACATGTCGGCCCTGTGATAGACTGGCGTCCTGTCCAGAGTGTACCCTGCCTTCGCCCAATGACAGCTGGGATCGGCTCCAGCCCCCCCGTGACCCTGAATACAGGATAAGCAGTAGAAAATGGATGGATGGATGGATGGATTGTCCCGTCACATCTGACGTCAGATCAAAGGCGGATGGCAAGCGTAACGGAAACTCAGCCTCTCGGACCAAAACATCTTCCTCTCTCTCTCCTGTTTTTTATAATATCAGCATTGTTATTATTATGATACGCACGCACGCACAGCGCGTGATGCGCGTGGTGGGAGCTTCTGTCATCAGGTTGTCAAGTGACGGAACTTGCACTGAACCTCCCCTAACACATTAAAGGAGAGGAAAGGAGCTCATTTGATTGGTGAAGATCTGAATCGGCTGTATTAATCCCAGTCCACGCCTCGTCTCCTCCTCGTCTCCCACTCACGCCTTCTTCTCCTCCCTCTTTCCCACTTGCGCCGGTGGGCGAGACGGGAGGTGTGCCTGCGCGAGCCTGCGCGGTGCACGAAACTTGCAAAGTCCAGGCGGACACACCCCGTCGGCGCGGCGCAGGTGCGCTGAAAGCTGACTGCGCCTGGTCTACGAAACTAGGGCCCATAGTGTATATGCTGTAACTGCAAGGTCTTTGTGTGTTTAGGGGCCGACAAGCATTACATGAACAAGCCACATTACCAGCTGACTAAAATATTAGATATTTGAGTCCCCTTAAACGTGGCATCAAGAGATGGTTTTAAAAACCATGTGATCACATGACCTCAACAAAATGAATAAAGTGTCATATGTTTCATATAAAATTGAGTTAACCATTTAATACCAAGTTTTGAAGTCAGCCCAAACTTGCAGGAGATCAGAAATATAATTGCATATTTTGGAACTGAAACTCTGGTGTTTGAATTCAGTTGCTGTGATATTCACTGGAAAAGGCAGCTTTCATACTTCCACATGCAGTTCTCAGAATTCAAATTCACTTCTTGCATTTTAATTTCAGTATACTGAGACACACATCTGGTCGACGAGGGAGAGCGATCGAGTCAATATTCACAGAACTCCAGGCCGTGTGGGGCTTGATAGTTTGTTTATTGAATTAAATCCAAAGTGGCAAAAACGAGATTGACCAGCAGCATTGGGTTAAAGCAGAGAACAACCTCCGGGGCAATAATTATAAAGCCAACTGGGAAAAACTGTACTTCTTTAAATGACAACTTGAAGCTTCCTCCATAGACTCTTATGTTAAAATGTCCAACTTTACAGAAGAAATAAACATATTTAAAGCCTGGTAAAAAAATCAAGAAACAATATTTTGGTCTGTATGGCTAATTTCCCTGTTCATGACAACCGCGCAGGGCTAATTAAATTATTAATGATTCAAATTCATATTTCTTACCATACAAGGACTTCTTGCTTACACTACAGATATAATGTGTTTTTATATTGACTAATATAACATTTAAAGGTGCTACTGACAACATTGATAACATCCAGCTACTAGATGTCACACTCCCCCCTTCCATTGCATTCACGTCACAACACAGCTGTTGCTCGAAGTGCATGCGCCCTCAATTGGTTGCCAGTTCCTTGCACAACCTGCGTTTTCATGGTCGAGTGGTGTGACACTCAGATAGACTCAGTCATGTCAAGTGATGAATCTTTTGTGGTATGAATTCATTTTGCAACATGTAGCTTTACATTTACCGAAAATGTACCTGTATTTTCCGTTTTTCGACACTAACTGGCAACCCCTAAGACTCTTGACCCCCGACTACGCAGAGATACCACATGATACCAACATTGTTATTCTATTGGCTCACAAGCCTTGCTCGAAGCCGCAGCCACACGTCACACATCTACACAGAGGTAAACAAAACATTAATTACGGACGACACATTTTTTTAAATGATTAATTCACAATAAAAAAATGTTTTTCACGAGAAGTGATACTTTGATTCTGCACCTTTCTCAAAGCTCTGTGGATGTATTTTTTTTAATTATTTGTTTAAATCGAAATGTTATCAATATGACATTTAAACACATTTCCACCTGCATATCATTTCTCACTCTTCTGCAACTATTTATAAAAAACATCAAACAATTGTTACACAACACACACACACACACACACACACACACGCACACACACATAAAAGACTATGTAACTAATGTTGAAAGAAAGAAGTGAGTGAGTGAGTGAGTGAGTGGTGGTGGGTGGGTGAGTGAGTGAGTGAGTGAGTGAGTGAGTGAGTGAGTGAGTGAGTGAGTGAGTGAGTGAGTGAGTGAGTGAGTGAGTGAGTGAGTGAGTGAGTGGGTGGGTGAGTGAGTGTGTGTGTGTGTGTGTTACTTTAAAGCCGATTAGATATGTAGCCCACCTTGGTATTTGTACTCAACAGAAACAAACAGTCTCACTGTGGTAGCTGTCACTCAAATAAATTACCATCATTCCAGAAAAAGCATATAAAAACCATCTGAATGTGCTGTAAAAATCTGGCGTTTGGTTGTAATCTTGTGGTGATTTGCATTTGTGTGACTTATGGTCACTTTGAGTGTTAACAGCAATTGCATATAGTCAAGGACACAAAAAAAAGAAAAGATGAAAGGACACACATTAAGCCACGTTGATAAGCATATGCCTGGCCTGGCTGCCATCTCTCTCAAAAGATATAAGCTATGAACGCTAGAAACTGACAAGAAACAACCAAATGAATATGACATGAAAGCAAGAGAAACCGCAAGAATCCAAAGGGAAACAGTCTCATACTCTGCATTAATGATCATCCGCCCACACAGAAACCTACACAGTTATACAGTATACACAGGCAAAGAACATCAAGCTGGAACGAAACTGTAGATTTAAAAATAAAAATAAAACACACTGTAGTCATGATAATCTTGACATAGAAGGCATGAATATACACAGATATACAGAAACATGTACAAACCCACACAGTGCACACACTTCACGCACACACAAGGGTATATTATGCAGACTCATTACAGAGTGAATACTGCCTCATCTTCTGACTTTATATCGCTCTCATTAGCTCAAATATCAGTTCAGTGAACTGAATGGTAATGGAGGATTGAGCAAGGAGGTGAATGTAGATGAGAGGGAGGTAAGAAAGCAAATGGTGAAGGGGCCTCGAGAGGGAGAAGGAGGTGGAGAAAATGGCCCCTGCTGGTGATTTAACACCTGTTGGCAGCCATATTCCTGGACAAGGATGGCTGAAACGAGCTTGTTGCATTACTAAACATAGTCTAAACTGGCTCTCCTTACAAAACCAATAGTCAGTGTAGACGTGGTAGACATGGGTGCCGTCTTTTAGGCCCTCCTGTGTCACGAGTGATTGTTGAGAGGCAATGTCAGAGTCTGTGTTTTCTCAAATGTTTACCTACTTGATGACTACTGCGACTGCATTGAATTAAGATTACAATTTTTAAATGTTATGTTTAATAGCAATAGTAAGACTCTGGGGTTGCTATGGTTACTTAAAGTGTCTATGCTTATCTGTTGACAAACAGGGAGATGTATGACAACCAATGCTCCAATAACACTAGTATTTTACTGGTATTTCATTTACTGGTATTTGTGGAATCTAATGCTTTAGGATTTTCTTCAATTTTTCCTCTAACAAACTTAACCTGTCAGAGCGTCTGACAGACACAGACTGTCCTCCGCGAGAAAACGACCACATAGGTCGTGTGTCAAGCACCGAATTACGACCATATGTTACGTTACTGCGCCCTCTAGCGGTCAAGTAAATATCGACACTCCGGTGTCTCGACCTAAACCTACCCCCCCTCACCCCCCCTCCCCCCCTGCGATATAATGTCACAAAAATGTAAATACAGGTAAAATAAATAATAATGTAAAGGCTGTTGTTCTGTGTTCATTCCATGCGTGGCACTTCATCCGGTAAACCAGAGGGATTCCTTTGGTTGATCCCTCCCCGACGGTGGATCTCCCCCTCCTTCTCCACTTTGGTTCCAGCCACCAATCGCCAGTTTGATTGATTCGCTGCGCCAGCTGAAATAAATCTCTTCTTGGCAACGCCAGGCTGTGCCTCTCTGTCTTATGTTCAACTGTTGAACTGTGTTCTGTGTTGACCCATGTGTTAGTTGGCTCTTTGAGGAGCTTCTGTTGTTGTGTTTGGGTTAACGCTGGGTCTGGGCGACAGGGTTAGAGACTGTGTCCTCACATGATTGTATGCATCACAGCACTGTCTTATTTTGTGTAACAGTAGTTTGAGGGGTGGTTGCTGTGATTGTATTTCTATTCATGACAGGTATAGTGGTCGGTAATTCAGGCAGGTTCTTCTCCCTTTCCGTAAAAGTCGTATTGTAGCCTGTCGTTAGGTTGGTGGAAGATGTCCAGTTGACAGAGACTCATTATAAATGGCTTGGAGCAGAAGGCATAGCTCAAGTGCAAATGTATTATTGTATTCTGAGGTATAACTGTCCAGTCTAGGAGTTTGAATGCATTTTAGGGATTTGATTGCTTCCAGAAAGGGGATTTGTTCAGCTGAAAGGAGGGGAAAGCAAGGTTGTCGAGGAAACGGTTGAGCTGTGAGACGTTACCGTCACATTCAGAGCTATATAAGCTACGCTAATACTGTTTGACAGCATTGATTTCAATATGGTCTGTAACTTTTTCACCAGTTTTATTATAAGTTTAAGACTAAAATGAAAGGGTCTGTCATTGCAAGCTTGCCTAACTAGTCATTTGCTGACATTATCACCTGAATTGTAAGCATTGATTCAGTCTTTTGTGAGTACCTATGGGGCTTTGTCTGTGGGGAGCTGTAATCTCATCTGTGACCGTCATCTTGAGTAGAGGCTGTCAATCTCTGCAACAGCCTGCAAGATGTCGTTAAGTTTTGAGTCTCTTGCCTTCTTTGCCCTGGAGGAGATCCTTTTTTTTATTATTATCATTCGCCCACACATATAGGCCTTAAAGTTTGCCCATAAATTTGAGGGGCAAATTTCTGGAGAGTCATTTGTTTCAAGAAAAAACTGAAATTGCCAAGAAAAACATGACGTACATATTGTCCGTCAGCCAGTTGGAGGGGTTTAACGCTCCAATTAGTATTAAGGTGTGGGGCAGTTGCATAAAGCTGTATGAAATGAAACAGCACCATGATCTGATATTGTAAAGCTGTGATATAAACTAGTAATCTATTACTTAAAGAAAAGAATCGAGCGTGTGTAAAAGTGGATAAATTATGAATATAGGAGAAGAAGTGTTTTCTGTCTTTAAATTAATTTTGATTAAACTGCAAATAACAAAAACCCCATTCTGAGGAATAAAATCATTGTCAACGTTGGGGAGAGATGAGATGAGATGACAGCATGGAGAACACCGTTAAAGTCGCTACCAATGAGACAATTTGAGACAATTAACAACAGTTTTTTGTGGCAATGCGAGTGAGGCGGACAATTTTCTAAAACATTGGTTGAATGAGTCTAATTGCAAAAAGATGCAGAGCTTTCTTAACACAGATAACTGAGTGAGTGGAGCATGACCACCTCGGGTGAGTTCGATCACTCGTGAAAGGACCCGCGCATCACTAACACATAATTGAAGTCATAGTCATAACACCCCCTATAGACAACAGGAAGTCAGCTTTATGTGACAAAGATCATCCGATAGACATCAAATTGACAAGATGCTGCCATGATGGATGTAAAAAATATGTCTCATTGCACATAATCATTTAGCTTAGGTGAGTAAAACAGAGGAGCAACACTATGCTGAGGCATGTGCTGATCTGATTTTCTGGACAAAATGAACAGAACAATCAAGTAATCATTGACAGGTCTTGTAACATGGTTGACGCCGTGACACCAATGTGCCCTGCATGACCCACACCCTGCAAAGTTTTCCGTTGCGACAGTTGATTTGAAAGCTTTCTGGCTCAATTGTGTAAGATTGTCAGGCATTTAAAAAAAAGTCCATCAAACCCTCAGGAATCGGAAGCAGAGCCACTCTTTCAGGACGTAAGATACAATTCTACCCAAGAGAATCAAGGGAAATAAATCTCAACTGACCACTGCCCTGGCTAAGAAAAACAGCAATGTTGCTATGGTGACGGCACAGGCTTAGAAGGCTTAGAAGCGCCCAAACTTTAACAGCTGGAGAAACAACTTAATCTTGCAGGTAAATTAAGATTTTCCTTGTCTTTCTCACTCTCTATGTGTTCCTCCCTGTGAGGCCTGCACAACAACCATCTGTGAAGACAACAGAGAAACAGCTGCCAAAGAAGAGGAGGATGTCTTGCTTTTGCTGGATTATTCTGATACGGATAGTGATGAAGAGGAAGAGACCATAGAACAATGTGTGGACTTTTACAAAGTAAGAAGGAGAACGTAGCAGGCATGCATGCATTTACCAATATTTTACATGGTATATTATGTGACCAATGTAATGACCTTGACAGTTTTTAAGATTTGGTTAGAAGTTTTTGTTATTCTTTCTTAGATGGTCATTAATGACTATTAATAGGGAGTATGTTAATGACTAGTAGCATTACGTATTCAGGACAAAGGAAGGAGGTCGGTGCCCTGCACTCACCTTTATCCAAAGAACATGTGTCAGCTGTGGTATTGTAATGTACGCTAATACCGTTTTAGCTTAATTAATGTGCTGTTTACATTGTAGACTAACTGTATCGTATAGCGTTTTTACTGCCTGTGGGCTTACTTGGTGGAACTTGTTTATATGAGGTGATGAACAAATATGCATCAACATTGCGAAAGTGTATTACTTATGGTCTTTGACAGCCTATATTACAGTAAACACCAATGATCCTCTGGACAAACAGCATGAGTAACTCAAAGTGAAAACTAGCTCTGAGTTTGTAATGATCACACCTGAACAAAACTGGCGTGTCCAAAACCTTTCTTCTATTGGTCTAGTAGTCATATCACCAAAACAACATGGATAATGCTTGATCAAGTCTGCAAGCTGGCTGCAAATGTTTCAACTACTTACTGCTTCATCTGGGCCTGATAAATTGTCCTCCTCTTGCCCTGCCGTAGACCAGAGGGCACAGACGCTGACAAACAAGCTGGCTGGGCACCCAGCAACTGCACTTCTTGGTCAACTAACCTGAACGAGAGTTGTATGGCTTCAATTACGCCATATGATGGAGTTGTGTATAGACCTACCATTAGGTAGAGCAGAGTAGTGAGCACCTGATTTCCAGGGACGCTCAACCTGGCGTTTGGAATATTTTCTCATTTTGCCCTGTGCAGACTCCAATTTACTCTTGACCCCTTCGGAGCTTTATTACGCCTGTACCTGAAACATAGTCATTAAGATTATGCGGTGGTTATCTTTGTCATCAGTTGTCCTGTGAAGGCACAGTATGACCAAACACAGGGTTGTTAAGGCTAAACCCAATATCTCATATAGCAGCTCACAACTGCCTCGGCAAACCGTCTTCCCAGCCTCCACTCTCATTTGTACACAGTAGGAAATCAACATGGACTCCAGCGCTTGGAATTAACAGTTCCAGTCTGCTTAGTTTTACCCATTTTTTCAGGAGGAAAAGGAAGGCGTTCATTCCTCTGCTCCGCCTGTCTAGACAAGCAGACCCACCAGGATGCCAATTATCTCTACCGCAGAACATCAGAACATATCATCAGCCACGTCGCTGTCACATGGACACGCGCTGGCCATCAGTTCGTCACTGCCTTCTATTGAAAATGACTTGGAGAATGCCGTTTTGGCACTCGTAGTGTGGGAAATGATGTGTTTATTGGATGGAATTTATATTGCTTCTGTTTATTAAATGCCATCACAGCTCTGTTGTAATGCTATTGATCTTACTCTTATTATAGATTGCAACAACAGGCATCAGGAAAATAAAATGGATGCTAGAAGATATTCAGAGATGCAATCAACAACATGATGGAAATCCTGACTGGTTGTGCTTATTCATCTGATATAGCAAAATGGCAAACTGCATTCTGTTGTACAGTGACAATCAGCTGAACCTTGAACCCTGTGCAACAATGCTGCAGAGATCATAGCTGGCCCTGGCAGGAAGATAATGGTGTTTTACCAAGATTTAACTTTTAATATACATTTTAAATTCGCCATCATCAAATTTGATGATTAGCAATCGATTAGCAAAGGTCCAGTTACTGTTTCAGCCACTGTTTCAGTTTAAATCAAGCTGTCTTTATGCACTTTAAATGCTTAGGTCAAACAATGTTCAAGTGAAAACAATCATGCTATAGGATCAAGAACTAAAGCAAAATTAACCTTAAAGCAACACTTAAGAACTTTTCCTATTCGGTCCCCCTACAGGTTGGAAGGGAATTGTCCATTACTGCCGTCGTAAATAATTTAGCCTACTACAGCCTACGTTATTTGTTTGTATGCAGAACTGGCTCTGGAAACGATGAACGAGTTGAACGATGTCCAGTGACAAGGTAGAGCTAAGATTAGCTAACATGAGCCATAGCGATAGTTAGGCCAACATATACACTCAACAAAAATATAAACGCAACACTTTTGTTTTTGCTCCCATTTTTCATGAGGTGGGATGGATTATCTCAGCAAAGCAGAAGTGCTCACTATCACACATTTAGACAGATTTGTGAACTATGTTTGAGAGAAATGGTAATATTGTGTATCTGGAATGAATTTTAGATCTTTAAGTCCATCTCATGAAAAATGGGAGCAAAAACAAAAGTGTTGCGTTTATATTTTTGTTGAGTGTATATTAGCACATAGCTAACCCCTTAGCTAACATGAGCCAATAAAGCCAAGTCACCATCCTTGCATTTTGTAGCCTCCTTCAGCTCTCGCCAACGAGTGTGAGCTGGTCCGATATTCACTCTCGTTCGAGCTCTTTCTTTGTCATGCTCCCGTTTTCTTTTCTTTGCCTCATCGGACATCATACTCCTCCTTTTCTTTGCAGGCTCTGCCATGATGCCGATTTAAAAACTACCTAGCTGCAAGGTATCTTCCACACACTGATCTCTACGCAGAGCCTCCACCTACTGGCTTTTGTAACGTTTGCTGTAAGGCAGGTCAAATTCGTAGTCTCATTAGAACTACAAAACCGCTACCAGACGAGGCAAAGTTACATAGTGCGGTTACAGCCAATAGAGGGCTGCAGAGCGAGTGCCGTTCACCTGGTTTTGAGGTGATGAACCACTAAAACTATTTTGGAAACATTATTTTAAGGCACTAAATACTCTTTAGTGTTGCTTTAAAAAATGATTGAAATGAAAAATTGTTACTTTGACCAAAACTTTGAATTTATACACTGATAAATCTCTGATAAAATGTTTAGTGTGATATTTATTGTATTACTTTAATTATTCTATTGTTCCTTACTGTTATGGGTTCACGTTCTCATTTAAAAAAAAACACTTATGGTATGTTTTTTTTTTTTTCATATTAATATTCTACTATTCTACTGATGTCATAGCCATCACTGGTCCCCCACCACCTCTGTGCAATGGTAATTACAGACCTCCTATTTTATTTTTATTTTTTTACTCTAAGCTTTTTCCTCTTTCCATTCCTTTCTCAGTCATTAACATTCACTTTTTCTCCCGTTTGGTCTTCCTCATTTCTCGTCCAGCCCTATGGCCTCTCATTGTGGCCTCTCTTTGTTAATATTCCGAGGATCCCGTCAGGTGTGACCTCGGGGCAAGCCTCTAAAAAGAACTCATTTTGACTGGAAGGTACCAATAACGCCCTCATAATGTTGTAAAGTAGCCCTGGTAATAAAAGCTAGTGCAGGCGTTCATCACACACACACACACACACACACACATACAATACAGGACAAGCATATATGTTTACACATGCATACTGCATGTGCACAGATACTTTCATATATCTTCAACCACTTGCACCGGAGTATGTGAATGAATTTGGTAAATCTCTTTAACATCAAAGACAATAAACAGAGCTATTTACAGTAAAAGTAATGCATGTGTGCTGGCCCTTGACAAAATGTATGAAACAATAAAACTGGTAATATTGCAACAGATCATTTTTTAAAAAGGTGGAGCATTTTCCATTACAGTTTCCCGCTGTGTTGGTTTTGCCTTCATGAGAAATGAAGAACAATGACGTCAAAAAGAAGTCATTAAAAAGATGTGTGGTTCCTTCTGGGTTCCTGTCACTACCGGTCGCCTCAAAGACCTCCATTCCTGCATAAGCATAAAAAGAGGACACCATTCCCTTTCTCTCTGCACATACTGTATAGATGTACCATAAAATCCAGCATGTATAAATTGTCACTGGATAACCAGGACAGCCTGGGGTACAGTTTTTAAATGATTCTATGGGCAGTTACAATCAATGATGATATGTGTGTGTTCCTAAGTGTGTGTGTGATGATACAGGAAGCGTGTGGCTGATTAGTCGTCTTGGGGGGATGTTGCAAGAAATTACCGGCATGGACAGTGTAATTGCTGACAGCTCTCAATTATCAGGCTGCAGCGTCGCTAAGCCTAACATTTATGGGCTTCATAATTCCGAAACGAAAGTCTAGAGAATAATTTAATCACCGATCTATATTATCACATATGATATACAACCTGTGCTCACTCCCAATGCGTCAAATACAACAGCTCAGTCATTGCTCACCCACACATGTATGGGTGCAGCCTTTTGTGTATATGCAGGCAAATACATACATATATATAGATATAGATATATCTATATATATATATATATCATTTGATTAGTGAGCTGACAGTTTTTTTGCCCCCAGTGATGGCCAGAAAACAAGTCCTTTATATGAAATAATAATAATAATTCACACCTGTTCTAGTCCAACAATGTCCTCAACAGAGCATATTCGGAGAAATCAAGTAACCAAAGAAAGAAAACCAAAGGAAATCACAAAAGCCTCGGTCCAAGAGGATATTCCCATCAAGTGTGCAGCGTAACGGTCTGAGATGTGGTGGGAAGTGAGAGCTGTGTGTGTGTGTGTATGTGGGCGTTGAGATGGGTATCACTGTAGGCTATGCCATGAAGGCCTGGGCCGTTTATTTAAAGAGCCACGATAAATGTTGAAGCAGTGATAATCGCTGTGGGGCCGAGGGATGACATTTTGACAAACATGTCTTATTACAGTAATGGTTTTATCAATGTGTTTATAGCGCGTTCCGAGTTGCGGATGGCATGTGAGCGCGTGCGTGCGGACGTGTCCGAAGGTCTGTGTGTGCGTGGAAATGCGTGTGCTGCAGTGTGACAGATTACCATTGCCTGTGTTTGTGTATCTTGCCACTGGCCCATTGAATTGCTCCAACGGGGAGAAAGACAATAACCACTAAATGTACTTGTTTTCCCTCATTTATTTTCTGAAGTGGGAAGATGGCGGGGGAGGAGACGGAGAGAATAATCTACCGCCTAAAAACTAAAGATCAAGTGAGGGAGGGGTGGAGGAATGAAGGAGGAGGGATGGCCAATAACTTTTATATGTCTTGCTTTTCTTTCTGTCTGCAACTTTTACACTCTTGGTTTCTGGAGGCATTGATTGTTCTCTCTCTCTCTCTCTCTCTCTCTCTGTCACACACACACACACATTCACATTTGCACGTCCAAACGCCGCATGCATCTTAATAACTGCTATGGCAACGTAACTACAGAGCCTCTGCTGCCAGATCCGTTAGCGGAGTGTCATCACAGTTTAATGTCTCCTCCATTGTCTGTGTGTTTATGGGAGGTGAGGCAACATTAGTATTATTATAGTCACATTATTGAAGGATCATTAGCAGTTATCACACTGCCATGTCAGGGCGTTGCGTCGTGCTGGCATGTGCGAGTGCACACGCGTGCATTAGTCTCCCAACTCAGTGGAATAGCTGATCATTCATTTGTTTTGTTACTGTCATGATTTCCCCTGTTGGGCTGTCAAATTATGTCAGACACAGTCAGTCACAGGTGCTTGGGTTCCTCATGCTGACAGTGTTTGGCGTTGGGCCTTTTGTGGGCCATTAATCTGTCTACATGTCTGTGTCTTCTCCCTTCTGCCCGTCACTGTTGCTCATCCACCTGCGTCCCCTCCCTCTGCACCCTCAAAAGAAAAGGTGTGTCATCCTAAGTAAACACTGATTAGGTTAGTTGCTTTTCCGGATCAGCGGTGGACATTATGCTCTGAAGGGCATCTCAATGCACACGACTCATTCGGTCTTAAAGGGATGCAGCAGACTGAGTCCTACTCCTTTGTTTAAGAACAATAAGATGATGCTAAACTGAATGACAGAGTAATTATAGCCTCTTGCTCTCAACCAGACTATGTCTCCTTTTGTTTAGGTGAGTATTTGGGATGTACATAAATGTTAATTTATTTTCTGGGCATATAATAGGTGCATCTGGAATTCAGGCTCTTTCTTTTAGTGTGTCGTGGAACAAAACATATTATCAGGCTACTTTTGATCCAAACAAAACACGTGACACATATGATATCATACTACATACTAATGGAACCACTACATCAATGTGGCTAGTCCTCCATGTGAGATCAGGCTCTTAGACTGTAAGGAGATTGTGGCAAGAAATTATTGGAGTTGAAAGGCCAACACGCTGACAGTGTGAGAGGTTGCAGCAAGCGAAGAAAGACACATCAAGGCGGGAGAAACCAGACTAAACCCAGCTAGAGGCAAAAGAAGCTGAAGTCTCCTGAAAGGGTTGGATGGGGAAAACAACATACTAAATGAATAATGTTTTCTTTATAGGGACTTGCTAGTGGTGCTAAAACTACTTTACTTTATGTTATCATAATCTGATATGAGATCATGAGTTTAATTAAGACAAACATGATCACTATAAGACATTTCTACTTCATTTTTACGAAGCATCATAGTCTTAAAATGAATAAACATTACACAAACACTTTTTGGTGTTGATTTATATCCACTACTCTATGTAACATCTGTGTGCACACAGCCCTGCAGTCTCATGCCCTTTTATAGGGATTGGATTAGGATGAGGACAGAATAGCAGCTTTCTTAAGACTACATTTAAGAAAAAACAAAGATATTGCTGAATGAGGCCTGTTCATTTTAAGTGTGGTTCTGTATTTCTCTCTCTTTCCTCTCTGTTCTAAACACACACACACACACACACACACACACAAACACACACAAACACACACACTACAGAAGTACGATTAGCTGTCAGTTCTTCTCCCATAAGATTATCAGAAACGTATTTGCCTTTCCCTGCTGGCTACTTCCTGTCACACTTTCCGAAAACAACAGCCGGATGGGGGGCTCTGTTTGTGTATGTACCTGACATCGGTGTGACACTGTTTTGATTGACGTGTATGTGACGTCTGTTTTTTTTTTTAGGGTTCTCACCTCATCAAAATACTTGTGCTTCTCAAGGGCTTTCGCCAGATGTTACAGGTAAAATATCCCCAGATCAGCAAAACCACAGCTAAACGTTTGTCAACGCTGGAGGCACAAATGTTGTTTGTTTGACTGGCAACTAGAAATATCACTTTAGTGGGGAAATAATGCAGTGACACACACACGCAAACGCACACACACACACACACGAAACATGAAATGAGGCATTTGGACTGTATAATATAAATTGTCCTCATTGATGACAAAATACACTTGCCTATAAAGTGTTGTGTTGGCCAATATGTTTTAAATGATGTACTAGAAGTGCTACATTAGACTGTACGTTCAATTAAAAGATAGTTGGGAAATGCAAGGTAAGAGGTTCAATTCAATAGAGCAGAATTATCCTCTGTTTATTACTGTGGAATGTTGGTGATAACAGGATTAATTCTGCAGATGGACTTGGTACACGCTGTCACTTCACTCACACACATTTCCACTCTCCACCGTATCACAAATACCATGTTGACTCTGATTTAACTCAGGTTGTTCGAAAGCTGTTGATAATTACAAAATCCATTGACAGAATGAATTTAATTAATTGGAGAAAACAAGAATGTGTTATGAATTTACACCGAACATTGGGTTGCTCCAGGATTTAATGCTATGAAAAAACATTTGTTTATGGACCACAGTGGGAAAAAAGGGTTTTAATAAGTATGTGGGCTTTGTGATTATGAGAAACGGGTTGCAATGCCAGTCAGCAGCAAGCAACTAGAGCGGTTTTGGTTATCTGTAGTAGCCAGACCTATCTTCACACTTCAACAATGTTCATAGTTCCACAGTAAGGGGAAACAACCACTCTAGGTTGTTTAGATTTCTTTAAACCAATATCAAATGTCTTGGGTGGTGCAAAGCTCAGGATGCAGCCATGTTGTGTGTCGGAAGGGAACTTGTTTTGGTAACATTTGCACATGGGAGTGCAAGCCCTTGTATTAAAATGGCTAGACGCCCCTCAAAAAAAAAACATTAAAATACACTATTTAAAAAATGACAAATATTCATTGATGGTGCCATAGAGGTCAAGCCCGCCTATTGGATTTCCATAAATTATTTAATCACTTTATGTGGCTCTTGGTTTAAACAATATAAGTCATTTTCAGTGTGTAGGTTGCTGACTCGAAGGTTGTTGTTGTTGTCATAGCAACAGGGATTTTGAAAAAGGTAACATAGATAGCAGAAGGGGGAAGCTCAGGTGAGAGGAATGAGCTGATTGCAGGGCAGATGAGGATGACAGGATCCATGAAGTTCATTTAGACCTCTGCATTTAATTCGTCTTGAGCAGTTGGAGCAATGGGCTGCTGTTAAGCACTAGGGAGCGACTTGGGGGCCAGTGTTTCAAAGTCCAGGGATCGTAGTTGTGGTTAAAGTATGATCCATCCAATGAGCTATAGATACCAAATAATGGCTTTCTGACAGTTTGGAGTTGGGGTTGGACTCAAGCATCAAAGGTACCAATAATGCCCTCTTAAAGTAGGGCTGGTAATAAAAGCTAGTGCAGGCGTTCATCACACACACATACAGGAAAGGCAGATATGTTTACACATGTATACTGCATGTGCACAGATACTTTTATATATTTTCAACCACTTGCACCGGAGTCTGTGAATGAATTTGATAAATCTCTTTAACATCAAAGACAATAAACAGAGCTATTTACAGTAAAAGTAATGCAAGTGTGCTGGCCCTTGACATAATGTATGAAACAATAAAACTAGGAATATTGCAATGGAGCATTTTAAAGAAACGTGGAGCATTTTCCATTACAGTTTCTCGCAGTCAGTGTAGCTGACAGTGGAAACAGGATTAACAGGCTGACTGTTAATCAGGGTTATTATTTGTAGACTATATATGTATATAAAACCTGTTAATCCTAATCTCAAACAACACTATGGATCACTGTTTTGTTTTAGCAGTAAGTGTCTGTCTGCTTCATGGGTGACTGCGATACCCTTTTGTTTCCTGCTCAAGGCCTGGTGGACTGGAAACACATTCACACCCAAAGTCTGCTCTTCATCCCTGAAGCCTCACACATTAGCACAACACACATGCCCAAAGGCACACACAAGCTGAGATCCATAGACACAGATCCAAAGCAAAAAAAACACACAAATGAACTTGACTCTCTTTATTTACTCACACTCACAAACACAAACAGCCAAAGGCCAGCTGTAAACAGCCATTTGCATTGGACCGCCATCCTGATAATCAACCTCTAATCAAGGGCTTATAGGATCGTTACGGCTCGTTACGGCTTGTTAAGCACTGATTTACACATTGTGTATGGATGGTTCCAACCCACTGCCTCACATTCATGGGGACATTAGGAGATGGACATTGGCATTTGTGTTGATATATTGCACCCAGTATCCGGTTCACTTGGTCGGCATGTGTGTCTTCCTGTCTTTTTCGTCAACAGTTGTGTCCGGAAGGCTAGTCTTGATCTTGTACTGTAATTTGCCTATTACCATAAACGCACATGGCATCATGACGGTAATCACACACACACACACACACACACACACACACACAAACAATTTGAATCGAAGTGTAATAGCCTCTGGCCAGTTGTCTCCAACTTTTCAACTGCAAACTTTGGTGAGCTGAACAAAGATGGAGCATCTAACAGCCCAGAATTACGTAGACCTGGTACCCACATCAGATCAACAATCTGACATGTTATAATCATTTTGGACTGGAGATCCCCTTTTTAAAACAGCAGTAATATTTCATCTCACAGAACTGTACTCCTTCATAGGCTACTGCCAATTACAATCATTGGCTTCAACATGAACCCTTTTTTTAACATTTAGTGATTGAAACAGCACTTTGCATTTATTAATGTGACCCTTTCATATTGTCAACTGTTTTTGTAAACTTTTTGAAAATCTATATTGGCTTTTCAGAAGTAGCAAGCGACCCAGACTTAATGCTAATGGGTGTGTAACGCATTGAGGCCTGGCCAGTGTACTCAGGGGTGCTCTAATGGCCTTTAAAGCCTAATGACCTAAACCAAGCATAACTGAATGTTTACAAACCTCTCATTTATCAGTGGAGTTTATTCAGGCGATCCTAATGGATGTCTTCTAAAGGCATGCTAAATGAGGTGCTTGTTCTTTAAATCTGCTGGTTAAATGGTATTCACATCTTTGGTTCAATGCAATTTGGGGGAGAAGTCTCCTCTTAGTTTTTCCAGTCAAGAACTTTCTCAGAGTAATGAGGTTGTAGAAGCAGGTGAGGAAAGTGCAAGACATAGGAACCATGATTATCTATAGTAAAACTCAATTCTGTGAGTTGACGACCTTATACATCTACATTAAAAAAAAAAAAAACACTTTCTGGGAGTGAAAGAACCTCAGCTAAGCTCGCTAGTGATCCTCACATCGTGTTGATGTGGGTATCAGCAAGTGTCCTGGGGTCATGAATTGTATTGAATTCATCAAAAAAATAAAGACACCATGGTCTTATCCAGCAAAATGGGAGAACAGAGGTGTATGTCGGAGCCAATGTAGAAGCCCATGTAGTAGAATAGCTTTTTTCCTCCCAATCTTCATGGTGAGAATATTTGAGCATTGATTTTAAGCCACTCTCTGCAAGTTGCGGTCACAGCAGGAATGGGCTAGGAATGGGTTCCTTTTTTTGGCTTTCCTTTTTATTACAATTTCAAAGGGTAAGCACGTAAATCAAAGGAAATATGTTGGTATGAAAAAAGTAATGCATTGAATAAAGTATTTGGGGTGGTTGCAAGCTTTATTGGCAGGACGATTCATCATTGTCCTCAGTACTTTTGGAACCAGATATTTCACCTTTTGTTACTGTCCGTTGGTGTCTTTCTCCAAAAGAAGATATACATAAACAGAGCAACAAAAACATGCATAGGGAGTTACATAAGAAACCCCAGGACTTCAGTTTGTAATGATCTTTAAAAGCTCCCTGGCAGTGCCGTTTCTGTCTCCATCTCTGCCTCTGTCTGAGTGTTCCAGTCAATCAGTCACTGTATGATTTAGCTACCCTTTCTTCATGCAAGGGGTCAGACAAAGAGGACGTGACCAATTCATGATGAGGAAACAATTGAACTTCTGTTGCAGAGCAGATAGATAA
Source organism: Chelidonichthys spinosus (assembly GCA_029853015.1). Classification (NCBI taxonomy): domain Eukaryota; kingdom Metazoa; phylum Chordata; class Actinopteri; order Perciformes; family Triglidae; genus Chelidonichthys; species Chelidonichthys spinosus. The sequence goes on along the minus strand of CM056824.1, from coordinate 13,231,187 downwards.
AAGCAGTTTAAAGGGAACCTGCGATATTGTTAAAAAAACTCACGTAGTGTCCTAAGTATGCCATTCTGGCCTTTGTCTAAAATAGATTTATAGTGGACTCCACAGACCTGATGCATTCAAATTTGAGATATGACCTTGGCTTTTAAAGGTAGAGATAGGAGTTTTTTATGTTTGTGGTGCCAGTATTGAGGATCTAAGTAGCTCATACCCAATATTTTGCACTGATATTCTGAGAATATAATTCTGTCCATTGTCATGGTGTTAAGTATTTATTACCTTTTTGTTAATAAATAAGAATATGTTGGCTAGGCCTCCCTTAAAACGAATTAATTAATATAATAAAAAAATACCTATTTGTGACCAATTTAATTCAGTTCTATTCATTCTAATTGCGAGTTATGATATGAGTGCTATATGTTCCTGTTTTCTCCTTGTTTCCCAGTATTTGAATATCTGTGAGATTTGAAGAGGTATGACAATCCACATAAAGAAGCAAAGACTTGAGAAATATCTAAAAGTAGTAGTCCAGTATAATATTGTGCTAACAGCTATTTTTAATTATCTCACAGCCCCTCAAAAACATAATTTACACACACACACATTAGACATTAAGTAATGTCTACTAGATATGTTTCTACTATTAAACTGCTTAGTGCTCTCATGTTGTTGCAGAAAACACATGAAGTGAAAAAAGCATATTGTTGAAGCCCAGTGTTTCACAGTGATAATGAATATGCTCTTGAACAACAACAGTGTCACAGGCTACTGCACAGGCTAGCCCTGTTTGACTCAAGCCCATAGGACAAACCATAGATACGACTTGGCAACGGGAGATATTCTAGTCCGCTCAGCGATGAGCCAGAAAGCTAACGCTATGCTAGCAAGATTCAAACTCAATAAAATTGAGTAAATACAGTAGAATACAGTAATAAAAACAGTAAATACAATTTGACTGTATGTTTAACAACAAGACCAGCTAGCTAACCAGTCATGTCATTGTCCTCAAATCAATAGCAATATTTTCACAAACAAATGTTGAACAGCGAACGAGATGTGAGACAATTCGTATATCAGTAAATTTAGAGGGGAACTGTACTTTCTGCAGCTTGTGTGTTACAGTCACCATCCTGTGGTGTTCAGACAAACATATAAAATACGCTGCTGCTCCAATCAAGATCCTCCAGAGGCCAGTCACGAGGTGGTTGGAGGAGCACCCAAGTCCTGACATCACATTTGTTTTCCCATATTACAAAGTATTTTCCTCATCAGCCTGATGGCTTGAAATTTGGTGAGTCACATGTGTTTTATATCTCTGTGACTTGCAGAAGAACGGCTCTCATAAATAAACAACCGTATTTAGTGCCAAGCTCCAGTTTCCACTGCCTCTTTGTCCTTTTATGTGATAAAAATGTCCGGGACAAATGCATCAACGATGCCCTTACTGTCCTGTGTGACTGAGTGTAGGCCTTTAAATAACTCAGTTGTTAATGTGATTAGTGCTAATGACTGCAGGAAACATGACCACGGCCAAATCGGGACCTCTGGGAACAGATGACATGCCTTGTTGTCCCCAACTGTAACCCTCAGAGGTAAACTGGGCTGAAAGGAGGAGCAAGGCTGATGAAAACATGTGTAACATATTTTATTTTTTCTTGCACACACGTTCTGCCCCTCTTTCACCCATGCCCTGAAAAAAAACCATTAAAAACTTAAATCCGGAACTATAACCTCCCAGTGCTGAAGATTATAAAGATTATAAATCATCTACATGGCCTACCATCACCCCAGGTATACAGCCACAGAGCTCTGAACTATCCATTCACGACATGGGGCTTGAGGCAGACAATGAGTAGGGTTGTCTTTCATCCAGAAGGATTTGTCATCATTCATCTGTCTGACAGCCTGGAATCCCATCACTGTAATAGCAATGTGTAAGAGTGTGACTATGTGATCGGTCATATTGATAATATTTGTATTTAAATGAATCATTTAAAAAAATTAATTCCACAGTGCTTTAAGGTGCAGAATCAAAGTATCACTTCTTGTGAAAAAAATGTTTTGATTGTGAATAAATCATTTTTAAAAAATGTTATGGGTCCAAAATTAATGTTTTGTTTACCTTTGTGTAGATGTGTGACGTGTGGCTGTGGCTTCTAGCAAGGCTTGTGAGCCAATAGAATAACGACGTTGGTATCTTTGAGGTTGCCAGTTAAGTGTGGAAAAAACAGAAAATGGCTAAGTTTGACGGTGAGCTGGCGGCATTTCAGTTCAGTTTGGTAAATGTAAAGCTACATGTTGCAAAATGAATTCATGCCACGAAAGATTCATAACTTGACATGACTGAGTCTGTCTGAGAGTCACTCCACTCGACCATGAAAACGCAGGTTGTGCAACGAACTGACAACCCATTGAGGGCGCATGCGCTTCGAGCAACAGCTGTGTTTTGACGTGAATGCAATGGAAGGGGGGGAGTGTGACATCTAGTGGCTGGATGTTATCAATGTTGTCAATAGCACCTTTAAACAACGATTCACGGTTTTAGCAGCTTTACAGTGTACCATCACGGATCACATTTCTCGACACTCAGACAGACCCTCATGAGATTACATACACAAACAGCCAACCTTCACATCATCACTCAAACTGGGAGACTGGAAAGCAAACAGTATGATGCAATGTGTTCGGAAAGGCACCGAAGGCCAGTGGTGGTGTTTTGATGTTAAGGTTCCATTCAATGTTGAATTTCCTTTGTGATTTGAAAGGGGATCTGGCCTCTCAAGCACAGTACTCACCTGACACTGTCTGACACTGTCTGACCCTGTCTACCGTTTCGCTGATTCATTTTGAGATGAAGGTATCATTGTAGCATTTGTTGAATTTTTATCTGTTATAGTAAAACTTGCAACAATACATATTTCTCTATAAATTATGGATCACATGATTGTATATAATGTGTAAAGGTTTGTTCATAGCATAAACTCTACACAACCTACACAGCACTGACTGGCCAGGAGACGTAACAGAGCGTTAAGCCACTAAACAACTATTCCCCTCAGGAGTTCGTGGAGACCCAAATTTGAATTACATTTGCCATTAGCCATTCTGTGAATTTGAATGGCTACAAGGAAAGTTATTATATATTTAGTGATACAAATATTTGGTCAAGGTAGAACTCTCCTCTCTTGAGCTTGAAGCTGCATTTGTGTTGCTGGTGGTTTCTGGTTGAAGTCATAAAAGTTAGTTAGCCTAGATGACTCGACAGGCTCACATACAGAGGTATAGCTGAGCTAGCTAGCCTGCAGACATTCCTTGATCTTCAGCAAATGAAAGATAGATGTCACTAGCATTTGAAACCTCTGACTAATTCAATCATATAAGAAGGTTAATTATACAGTGAACTCTATTTGCCATTTACAAGTCAGTGGTGTGAACAAGTGTGTCTCGTTCTCCACACATTAAGGCTAAATCCAATGACTGAAATTAATTCTGTCTCAAGAGCAGCCTTGCCTCTGAAAGTGAAAGAAGAATAAGAGGTGCGTTGTGGCGAAAGAGAACACTTAGGGACTGTTCGTTATTTATTTTAAGACCCACCGGAGGGATTTTCAGACATCTGATCACTTTATTCATAACCCCCCGGCAATATAATTTATTTTAACATGACCCTTCAATCGACATGGCAGAATTAATATGACCCCCTTGGACAATTTATCAACTCAATATGTCACATCACAAATATTGAGTGACGATTGATATGACTGCTCCATCATAAGAGCACTACTAGATCTGACTGATTAAATAAATGTGATAAATGCACTGATAGCTCTGTGGTAGAGTTACCGCCCCGTGTACTGAGGCTCCTTGCAGCGGTCCTGGGTTCTAACCCGTCCTGCAGCCGTCTTTTAAAGCATGTCGTCCCTCTCTCTAGCCCCTTTCACTCTCACGCTGTCCTCCCGCAATAAAAGGCCAAAAATATATATCTTTAAAAAATGAATGTATTGCTGAGATGTATTTTTATACTATTTTTTAAATGTTGCTGTTTCCCCCCCTATTTTCCTCCAGTGGTCCATTCCATAAATACCGAACGGTCCCTGATACATCTAATGCCCTGGTGTGGCAGACAGGAGTCAGCACTAAATCTCAAATCAAAGTTGCTCTGAAACACCCCCAGCCGAATGTATCTGCTGTAACCATGGAGAAGAATGAGGATGTGAAGAAGGGTTTGCCATAACCCTAAAGGAGAATGGGTAACCGAGGTAGTGAGATGTCTGGTTGGTGAGAGGTGAAGAGGAATGATGACATGATTGGATGTTTCCTGCCTGGGGAAAACTGTTTTGCAGAGGTGTGTGTCAAAGTGAGCACCCATATTTTCTAGTCCAGTAATCCAGTATGTATTCAGTATGTGTGCTGATCAACAAGATTCTCACATTGACACATATTTTCCCCAAAAGCCCCACCATGATTTATCGATTCTGAAGAAAACACAGCTGATTGCATTTATTATCTGTAAAATTGCTAAATTACAATGAAACTTAACAACTGTGGGTCTGACACAGTAGATTAATATTGGCACATCCAACACACAGACTCACAGCCACACAACAGTGCTGCATTACGTTATTGGAATTCACCCCAACCTTCAGATGCTTTGAAAGCACAGTATAGGTCTCTAAACTAAAGTAGACAGCCTCTGTTTAAAGTCGCATATTAAATAAAGATGGATTTATTGTGAAACCATGCAAATGTGAATTGATGCATTTATGCACAAACAAGCACACCACAAACATGAAAACCCTGCTGAATATCCAACGTGATCAATCACCATATTGTGACACGCCACTCTCCAAACCAATATTACACCGTCGCGTGATCTTGAATGGAAGGCTCTGATTGGTTGGGGAACAGTTTCATCTTTTTGGGTTGCCATTTATTTTATACTGAGATATGACCTTGAGCTCTGGCAGAATTTGCATTATCATAGAGTCCTTCAGAGCCTGGAGAAAAAAACGCTTATGTGTGAGAAGTGATCACATGGAGGTGAAAGAGCTGATATTGATCGAAGTTAACTTTAATTTGAGGATTCTCTGGCTGCGGTAACAGAATATTAGAGAAAAATTGGAGAGAAATCACCTGTGTTCTATTTTAGATGCTACATTTGAACAAATTGCACACTGAGTATGAATGACAGAGCCATTTGGATAATGATGAGCATATTTTCGGCCTCATTAAAGGCTGGGCAGGGTGGCTCTGTTTAAAGATACCAACCGTCAACCCAAGGACCCACATGTATCAGCCAACATCCACCCTCTTTAAGCACTGCCAGATCATAGTCACAGATGGGAGGTGTGACATCACGTTATTGTAAATTGGCAAAGCAGGTTGGAGTGTCACAAGAGCTGCATGGTTCTTATAAGTATCACTCACCCACCAGCGATCATTGACAAGCCAAAGACTGGAAATGGCCCACTAATGAAAGACGAAAAAGGAATCTGGCACAAATAGTGCCGAGCAACAGATGTCAACTGGCAGAGTGGCACAGCATCGGTTATAAAACAGCCGTGAAGGAATCTGCAGCTCGTCGTGCCCCGACAGAAATGTGGTGAGCAGCCAGGAGCCGAAATTCCACTTCACTCAGCAGTTGGGAATACACGAGGCAAAGGAGTAATTACACCAGGTAATGGGGCATTATTGCAAAACAGAGTGTCCGAGGTTTTTCTATGTAATGCTAAAAGGGAAACGTGCATTGTTGAACACACAGAGAATGATCACCCAGCTCTACAATGCCCCTCAGCTCTATCAAGCTTTTTTAGCATCTTTCAGCAACTTTACTGTTTTGGTTCAGTCTCACTGCTCTCATTTAGTGCCATTTCCAGACACTGATGGCAGCAGTTTTCTTTGCCACCTGCCCAGAGGGCATACATACAAAGTTAGTGACTAGCTGCTGAATATAATGAGCATTTAGGAGCTAAAGACCCAGATATTTCGTGATATTTCCTACAAAGAAAAGAAGAGAATATTGGAATTTAATCTGTGTTAATACCTGCTCTTGTTTGAATCGGGGGCACCATCTGCTGATCAGACAGAACTTTATAGAGCTCAATTTAATGACTCTAATGACCACTATTAATTGGTTAACAACCAATCAATATACTTTCGATAAATCAATCTCACTTCCTTATGTAACCAGTGGGTCATTGACAACAGCACTTCCGGGTTACTTCCTGGGTAACTGTATTAACATTTAGCCGCGGTCGCTAGCGGGAACGCAAGCCCATTCATGACACAGCTGAGTATAAGACTGACAACGGTCAGTTTAAAAGATTTTCGAGAGCTTGTGGGAGGTGGTGCCCCATCTCTCGAAACTTTATATGGTTGAATACCATTACTAATTTTATGGATGTATTTGCAGGAGTCTGCAATTGTTCTTTTGCCTAGGTTTAATTTTATGTTTTTTTTTTTTTGCTTAATGCTTGCCTCTCTACGCAGGTTATAGCTGTATTTTTGTTTTCTTTGTTTTGTGCCATTGAGGTGCTGGATTGGGCAATGTTTGATGGCCTGTCGCTCATATTATCCAAGCTGCTTTTCCTACTAAGCTCTGCTTTGGGGTACTGGCCGGTATACTAGCCTTTTGCCCTTGTTCTTCTTTATAACAGAAGCCAGTGAACATGGTTCCAGTGTATTGGGGGTATTGGGTGGTTCCTTTTCCCTTCACGATATTTGTGGTGGACTAAGCGTAAGGTTAATGAGCGCCTTCACCATATTTTTGCAGTTTTCTGTGTAGCCTACGCATTTTGTGTGTGTTTGATACTCATATAAAGGAGTACTCCGAGCGGTTGCCATGTTGAACTCTCTCTCCCAGTATGCCGGGTAACTACACTCATTGGTCCCAATATTAAATTGCCTATTGCTGCTTGTTTTAGTGCCGCCAGTACCCTCGGCTTGCTATTTTACTGCCTTTCTCCCTATTCATGGCTTGTGCGTGTTTTTACCATTCTCTGCTTTTGTAATAAAAATATTTACATTTTTTTTTATATCTAAGGAATTGTTGATTCCGCTTTTTAAAGCTACCTGCTCAATATCAATAAATATTGCCCAGTCAACTGGAACACCTGTCTCTGTCTTGTCTGTAAAATTGAATTCAGTGTGGGGTAACCCGAATAGGGTGTGAACTCTTAAGTCTTAAGGTGTAAGGCCTTAGATGGCGTGGTCTGGTCTTTGACCATCTCACAGTATAACCTAAGGTTACACTTAGATCGTAAACTCTTGAATTAGGAACCTTTGCTTATTCTACTAAGTAGAAATATGCACAGACAACAACTTTATAATATAGGGGTATTTATTGACTAAGGATTAAACAAAGAGAATAAACTCATAACAAAAGCACACATATAACACAAGGAGTATAAATTTGAGGAAATGGTTACAGATAAATCTAGAGAGTTTGGTGATGCTGAACATAGGGGGGCGTGTCTTGGGCCAGCTTGAGTTACAGTCCGAAAGCTATACGATTAAACTAGAATCATACACTCAAACACACAAAATCTCGCCCTTATGGTCAAAGCTGATCTCTAACAGTACATTTCACACCGTCATCATGTAATATGGCACATTTACAGTAAACAGGGAGTACATTAGTACATTTACAAGTACATTTATCGTTTACTATATCCTTATGTTTTCTCTTGCAGTGTTTCTGCTTTTAAACTGAAAAACAACATCTGGAGTCTTATCTGCATGTGTCATGCAGAAGGCAGGGAGGGGGTCACTTCAATCAAAAAGGACACATTCCAATACACATCTTCAGGTGATTTTAAATGGAAAGAGGTCCAAAGAGGAAGAAGGATTGTATAATCTTTTACACGATCAAGGTTTTCTGTGAAAGGAAGTGTTAATGAGGCCTGAGTCGTGTTTGCCGATGCCTTAAACTCTGGTGTTTCTGAAGGTTTCTCCTCCTCCTCACACTTGCAAATATGTAGAGACGTTACCAAGGTTCAGATTTAAGAGTTCATAAAACTCCTAATCAGGAAGGTTTTCATTCTTTCTTGATAGTCCGGTGGTCTGGAAGATTGTGTTATTTCACCTGGAGAGAAGAGAAGTCTGGCCTGTGACTCCTCTCCTTGTTTTCCAGTTGTGTGTATTTCGTTTATTAATTAAATTAACATAATGAAAGAATCATGAAGCTGTCCCTACAGTCCCTACAGTTTTAAAGCCATGACAACTGTATAATGCAAATATCACCCATGCCTGCTGGATATAGCCAACATAATTATGTGGTAGTAATACATCATAGATATATGTATTAGTGGCCCCAAAAATATATATATATTGTAATTTTACCATTTTATATATTGTAATCATAGAAATACAAATTCATTGTTGGATGAGAGAGTTCTCTGGGGAGGAGGTTATGATTTGCTCAGTTACTCTCTAATTAAAAAATAAATAAATAAAAAATGAATGGGTGAACAGGCATATTGAAAAACAAGCACAGAGAAGAATACTTTTTATTCTGCTCTTGATTCATTTTGTGATTCAAGAACTAAGAAATTAAAGTTGTTCTGATTTAATCTCCTGCTGTTCAGGCGCTAGTGGTCCCATGCATATTGATTCCATTAGGTGCTTCTTTGGTGTGGAGGGGTGATTGTTTATATACCGTGGCAAGGCATACTTAATTGCAATTGCAAGACAATACATTGTATCCTCTGGTCATTTCAGCCTGCCTCTGGGGTAGCGAGAATTTCTAATTGACAGTGGCATCTTGGCACGGTGTGCTTGTGTGTGTTTCAGACATGTTGACTTTCCCCCAGGCAGACAGAGCAGAACCCCTGCAGACCCATATGGCCTGGCATATGGCTCACCTCCCGCCCTACTCCTCAACACACTCACGCACACACAACACATGCATGCCAACCCACATGCTGAAGAAAATGAAATGTGGCCACGCAGGCATGATGCAAACAGGTAGACAGAACAAGCCGTCCTGCCCTTGATCTACCAACACTATCTGGACTTAGTGTGTGTTCACAACAAAATCAGAGACACGTTCATCCCTGGTATTCCTCTGTTTTCTTTCAAAGGAGATGAAATCATCGATTCACATAGATCTATCACTGACTTTGGATCACGCTCTCTCTCTCTTTAGTTTGCTCTCCTCAGCTGCCTCTTCTCTCTATAGTTCTTCCATAACCAGTGAGTCCTCTGGACTTGGATGAGCCTTTGGTCGCCTTCTAGGCATAGTAGCTGCTGCTACGAAAAGTTTCCCTGTGCCAAAGTTGGAGAGAGGCTAAGTAGATGACAAAGTAGGCAAACATAGTATGTCCAACTTCAGTCCATTACTCTGCAGGGTGTAGATGCTCACTGTGATTCAATCGTGCAGCAACCCACCCCGCAGTGTGTGTTTGCACATGTGTGATCCTTCGCTGTTGATGCAAATGCCGCTAGATAGAAAGCTGGCGAACATAATTAGTGTACAATAGGCTTAACATTAACCACACACACAAATACACATTAACCACACACACACACACACAAACGCAGACTAACTGCAGGTGACCTGCTCATGCATCACACAGGTATTTTCCATTCACCGTGAATACCACACGCGGAGCACCTCATTTGAAGTTAGAACAAAACCCCATCATCTGAGCGGCACCAGCTGACTCCTACCAGCACAAATTACATTGAAAACAAGTCAGTGACTCTTTACCGTCTGATTCACTCACTTTTGCACCCCTCCCTCCACCATTACAGCTTCCTCTCATTGCAGTTTGTTATCAATCATACTTGATGGCATGCCATGCTTCTTGCATCATGTATTTTTCACATTTCTGTACATGTCTGCTGTTTTCTGGAGGATCCTGTGGGGTCTTAAACGCACTCCCCACTGATCCTCCCATGATGCTCGGATTCCTTTGAGAAGCAGAATCCATTCCGCCATATCCAACTGCGTAATGATTTGTTGATGCAAACGAACGGATCTCCTTGAATGCTCGATGAGGGTTTTTTACTGTAATCTTAGAAAAATAAAATACATGAACGATGAAAATTAAATGGAGTCTCTAATTGCTGAATCTATCTTGATTTGATTTTATCGGGACCCCTCAGGGCTACTCTTCCAAGAGTTGTTGGACGCCTTAAACAACCCTCAGTTAGTTCAGCCACTGAAGTGCTGAAAATAATGTGTGTAGTCACAAAATAGTAAGAAATAGCATTTTTTATTCAGTTTCATTGATACTTTTTTACTATGCTGTCAATAAATATAAAGAGCTTTATATTGAATGCATACTTTACAGTCATATTTTTCTTGAGAATCAACCAGAAGTAATGGCTCTGAAATGTTTATGTGTCAAAGTTCTTATCGCCCATTACTTACAGTTAATTTGGTATTCGGTAAATGTCACTTTGGCATTGCTTGAGCTTTAGTTCATCTATATTACAGCGATAACAACCATCGCACAGGATTGTTTCGGATGCACTAGTTAGTAGAATGTACTAAACATTTCAAAAGTAAACATACTCGTTATGCATAAAAATGCTCCTGCAACTGATTAATAATAGTATTACATTAGTTATGCATCATCAACATTTTTTGTAGCTGGTTGAATAAGAGCAAGTTCTAACTACTTTAAATAAGCTGCTCGTTGGAATAGTCCAATGGTTTTCAAACTAGCGAGTCGGTCCCCTCCTTCACAAGATACATTTGTGTCATCAAACGAATGAATAATGGGGCAGCAAAGAAAACATTTTTCCAGACAAATTGGAATTAAGCGGTTGTACTTTTAATCTTTGTTTTTTGTGAACTATTTGATAATTAATAACTGCAGGGGACAAACATGTTGGAGAAGTAGCATAAAATGCAAACTCCAAGTACGGAGCAGATGTACTTATTTATTATGCAATATGGTAAAATTATAATAATAATAATAATATCGGGTGATGATTGATAATGTATTTTGTTGCACTTTGAATAAAAATGTTTAGCTCTGTCTCATTCATTATTTTCTATTCTCAAATGCTTTTCAAAATATTAATCAATAGATATAATGATGAAGTAAGAATCCAAGATTCCTAACATATTTTTTTATACATGAATCTACTACATATACAATATAAGGGGAGTAAAGAAAATATTGACTTACACCTGACCTGAGGCATGATCTTACTACTTACTGAGCAAAGTAAAGGCATGGCCCATTGTATGTACTGATGTCCAGGGTGGACAAAGAATAACCTGGAAAAATCTATAATCTTTATTATAATCAGCCCTTAATGGATTGTAATTACCTAATGTGAGAGTACAATTACTCATCGGATTATCAGATCATAGTTTTAGCATGTAAAACAAACAACCCCGAGCAGAAAGGTGATGAACAGCAAAGTGGACGAGACCAGTCAGCTCATTATGGAGTTGAGGACCTTGAAAAGGCCTTTCAGCAAGATGGGATGGGGAAACAGAAGTGCCTTGGCAGGGCTGCATAGAGACTCTCATGAGGAAGAAGCTTATCACCCTTCTTAGAGCTAGGCTGGCATTGCAGATGAGAAAGAGAGAAAAAAACACACTAGTGCTGGAATGAAATTTGACTTCCAAAATGTATTTCATCTAACAGCAATAAAAAAAAACACACACATTGGGACACCCACCAACAAGAGGTGGTAGAATAACTAAGTCCTGCTTAGATTACTGCAGCAAAAGAGGATAACCTGAGAAGATATGCTGTGGAAAACATCCCATACATGCTTGGGTCTGGTGTTTGTACCACAGATTGTATTTCTTTATTGCACAACCCTCAGGAGGCTCCATATAAGAGCACATATCTGTCCTACTTTACATATAAGGTGTTGAATAAATGCACACACAAAGGTACTTACAGAGGTACTTTTCCTTGACACTTAAAATGAGATGGACTATCACTTGTGTAACTTCTACTCTTATGCAGTAAAGAGGAAAAGCACCCTGGGAACTCTTTGTGGCCACTGCAGGAGCCACACAAGAAAGTATACGGCTCAGGGAATGAATTTAGGAGGCACCATAAAATGTGCACTATGTTTTGATCTGTCATGAAGTTATGTTGTATATTACAGGTTATATATTGAATTGCCATCCGCCTCCCTCAGTGTCACTGGCACTGCCCTCTTCTGGTCCAAGTCACACCAGCTCATTTGTATCTATAAATCCAGCTCTTAGAGCCCTCACAGAGACCTGGATCACCCCAGAAAACACTGCCACTCCAGCTGCCCTTTCAACTGCCTACTCGTTTTCACACTCCCCAAGACGAACAGGGCGAGGAGTAGGAACTGGGCTCCTCATCTCACCCACATGGTCCTACCAGGTCCTTCCTCTCGACCACCTACCCCGATCTACGCTTGAATTTCACGCCGTCTCTGTCACGCTTCCTTTCAAACTCAACATCATAGTGATCTATCGCCCACCCGGTCCTCTTGGTGACTTTTTGGATGAGATGGATGCCCTCCTGAGCTGCTCCCCTGATGATGGCACACCACTCGTCGTCCTCGGTGACTTCAACATCCACCCGGGAAAGCTGCATTCATCTGAATTCATAGACTTCTTTTCCGCTTTTGACCTTACACTGTCCCCCTCTCCACCAACTCACCGGGCCGGGAACCAACTTGACCTTGTCTTCACAAGATCCTGTGGCATCTCGGCACTCTCTGTTACACCGCTCACCGTGTCCGACCACCACTTTGTGTCTTTCTCCATCCCCATGAAGCCCACCTCATCCCTCCACTCTACGCCTCGAATGGTCACCAGCCGCCGCAACCTGAAATCCCTCACTCCCTCCGCTCTCTCCTCAACTGTTATCTCCTCGCTCCCATCCTCGGAACAGTTCTCCTTAATGTCTACTGAGGAAGCCTCCTCTATCCTTATGTCCTCACTCTCCTCTTCTTTGGACACTCTCTGTCCCCCAATCTCACGACCGGCGCGATCATCTCCCGCCCCTCCCTGGCTGTCTGAACCTCTGCGAACCAACAGATCATTGTTGCGAGCATCAGAGAGAAAATGGAAGAAATCGGGACATCACGAGGACCTTGCTCACTACCACCTCCTCCTCTCTGACTTCACCTCAACTGTTTCGGCAGCTAAATCTGCCTTCATCCTGGCAAAGATCAACTCTTCTGCCTCCAACCCCAGGAAACTCTTCTCCATGTTCTCCTCCCTCCTCACCCCTCCTGCCCCTACCCCCCCTTCCTCCCTTACTGCCGATGACTTTGCAACTTACTTTACCAAGAAAGTACATGACATCAGCTCCTCATTCACGCCTATTCCCTCCCAGAAGACATCTCCCCCAACTCTCAACTCGGATGGTCTTACCAGCTTTAGCCCCCTCACCTCTGAGGACGTCCACGCACTTGTTACATCTAACCGCGCCACCACCTGCTCCCTTGACCCGATTCCCTCCTCTCTTCTCCAGGACATCTCACACGACATCTTGCCATTCCTCACCACCCTGATCAACTCCTCCCTCACCTCAGGTGTCATTCCAGCGGATTTTAAGACCACTATCGTGAAGCCTCTCCTTAAAAAACCGACCCTAGACGCTACTGACATTCAAAGCTACAGACCTGTATCTCTTCTTTCATTCCTCTCTAAAACCTTGGAACGTGCCTCCTACAACCAACTGTCATCCTATCTCTTGCGGAAAAACCTCCTAGACCCTAATCAATCAGGATTCAGGACTGCTCACTCCACTGAGACGGCCCTCCTCACAGTGACCGAGTCCCTGCGAGACGCCAGAGCCTCGTCCCACTCCTCCGTTCTCATTCTCCTCGACCTATCTGCTGCATTCGACACAGTCAACCACCAAATCCTCCTCTCCACTCTGGCTGAACTTGGCATAACTGACTCTGCTCTCGCCTGGTTTACATCATACCTGACAAACCGCACCTTCCAGGTCACATGGAATGGCTCTATGTCCAAACCCTGCTCTCTGGACACGGGTGTCCCTCAAGGCTCAGTATTAGGACCGCTTCTGTTCTCACTATACACCAGATCACTAGGTTCTGTTATCACATCGCATGGATTCTCCTACCATTGCTACGCAGATGACACCCAGCTGTTCCTCTCTTTTCCCCCGTCCTCTGACGCTCACATTGCAACTCGCATCTCAAACTGTCTGGCTGACATTTCTGTCTGGACAACTGCACATCACCTCAAGCTCAACCTGAACAAAACCAAACTCCTCTTCATCCCAGGGAAAGACTGCCCTCGCATGGACCTGTCGGTCACTGTCGAGGGCATCACAGTATTACCTTCCTCAACTGCGAGGAACCTGGGTGTACTCCTCGATGACCAACTATCCTGCACCCCCAACATCACTGCTGTGGCCCGATCCTGCAGATTCGCCCTCTACAATATCCGCAGGATTCGGACCCTCCTCACAAAGGATGCAACGCAGCTCTTGGTCCAAGCACTGGTCATCTCCCGCCTTGACTACTGCAACTCTCTCCTGGCCGGACTCCCGGCCTCTGCGATTAAACCATTACAGCGTATCCAGAATGCCGCAGCACGCCTTATCTTCAATCTACCCAAATTCTCCCACGTGACCCCCCTCCTCCGTGACCTCCACTGGCTCCCTGTTGCAGCACGCATCCAATTCAAGACGATGACACTGGCCTTCAGGGCCATCAATGGAACGGCACCCTTCTACCTTCAAACACTGGTCAAACCTCATGCCCCGAAGCGAGCACTTCGCTCTTCTACTTCAGCTGGCCGGCTGGTACCACCATCGCTGAAATCAAGCAAATGTCGCTCAGCAAAGTCCAGACTCTTCTCTGTTCTGGCGCCTCAGTGGTGGAACGAACTCCCGACCAATGTCAGGACAGCAGAGTCATTTGCCATCTTCCGAAAAAGGCTCAAGACTCACCTGTTCAGACTTCACCTTGACTCTACATAGCATGACCCACTAGCACCCTCCCTCGACACCCCCCCCCCCCCCCCCCCCCCCCCACTGTTGCTCTTGAAGTACTACTTTACTCAGATGAGGACCTAACACTTGTTCTATTTTTAGCTCTTACTTTATCGGCAATGATACGTCGTGGTTTCTTTGTTTCCTTCTTTTGACAAATGTACTTATTGTAAGTCGCTTTGGACAAAAGCGTCTGCTAAATTACCTAAATGTAAATGTAAATGACTGTTGTTAGCATCATAATAAAGTAGCAAATCCGCAACTTTATAAAGTGACTAATTTGCGTCATACTCACAGTCACAGGGGATGAAATGACACTTTAATTTATTTTGAACCCTGTTTTTGTGTGGTGATAATCCTTTGGTCTCCCCCTCAATCACATGTCAGTCTAAAAATTCTTTTCACCATGATTCCAGTGTATTGTACATTTAACTTTTTAAACAATGAATTCAAGGCTAATGCCATTTCAGAGCCCTAACTGCTAGAGAGTTTTCCAAATTGGTATCAATTTGATGAATACTTGACAGAGAAAATGTAATGCATATGAAATGAATTGATCAAGGAGCCAAGAACATTAAAAGCAAAATCACTGATTTTATCCAAGATAGAATGGAACATTTTATTCAAGGCATATTTTATGCAGATTGCTGTGTAATTTATATGACAATTTTCACAGAATATTGGACTCACAGTTAATGGCACTTAAATGCCATGGGTCTTATTTCTTAATTTGTAATTTCCAAAACGTAAGAGTTATTCCTTTAATGCATCAAAGGCCTGTTTTAAAAAAAGGCTGTTCGACGGAGTGCACTATTTTGCTCTGTTAGGTATTTTATCATTTTTTTCATTTCCTCTCTTCCCTCTGTCCTAAATGGTTCCCTCTTTTCTTGCAGTATTTGAAACCATAAATTAATGCAGATCTTATAAGCAAGGTGATAAAAATGCATTATGAATTGCCTGCACTTTTGAACCACGCAGTGTGAGAAAAATGCTTTTAATTTGAATAGAAGAAGATGGACCAAAAGAAAGAGTGAGAAAGAGGAGGAAACTTCATAAAGGCACGTTGTCAGCAGTTGTCATTAAACCACTTCTGCCAGATGTAACAGTTGTATTTCCGACAGTAGGCCCAGCTCCAACCTACCAGTCTGACAATCTGACATCAAACAGCCATCTTGACATCTGTCACCCAGGCTTCCAACCTCAGCGTTGAAACAGCACTAATCAGAGTTGTCTACCTATCTTATATGTTCCTGTTTATACACAGTTCTCAACACTGTTGACCATAACGTTTTACTTGAGAGGTTAGAAACAAGGGTCGGCCCGGTTCTAGTTGGACAGGTAGTTCTTTGTGGAGACTTTGCATTGGGCAGTGTGAACTCTACGTGTGAGCATTTCATTTCTCTCCACTCCCACTCGCACATTTCACACTGAAACACAAAATAAATTACTGTAATTATGTGGCTGAGTCACAAATGTACAAATGATTTTCTGATGACCAAGATCTCCTCACACAGCGCAATGATCATATTAATCTATGGATGTCAGAGAACTTTTTGCAATCGAGCACAGACAAAAACAGAAATACTTATCTTTGGTGCAAAGGCACAGACACAGAAAATTGCAGACCGTCTCTATCTGTCTCTGGAGAGCATAAGTGAAGCTGGAAATCTGGGTGCAATCTAAATTTCAAGAATCACATTAATCATTGCATAAGATCAGCCTTCTACCATCTTAATTACATTTCAAAAGTAATGACCTTTCTATCAAAAATAGACTTCAAGACTTGAATCCATGCCTTTAAAACAAGCACCGGCATCCCCAAATCAGAAGTGCTTCAGTTGATTAAAAATGTGGCTGCACCAGAATCTCTGCACTGGCACCGTGTGATAACTAGAATTTATTTTAAAATGCTGCTACTTGTACGCAAAGCTCAAAATGCCCCAGTACCTTTGTATATAATAGCATACCAATTACCTGAAGGCACCCTCAGGTCCACAGTAACAGGTCTTTTAACCATTGTACTCTCTAAAGCAGGAGAGGCTGCCTCCTGTATTTCTGCCTCAAGTAGATGAAACCCTCTCACTCAACACTTTAAAAAGCATTTCTCTTTCTCTTCTCAAAACTGTATATGGCTTCTTTCTTAGCGTGTGTGTGGGTGATGGTGTGTGTGTGCACTTTTTTTTAGGATTATTATTGTAATTTTTATGTAAAGCATATTGTGTTGCATGTGAGTATGTATTACAAGTTTATAATTACAGCTGACCTTTGGTGAGACCAATTCTGTTCTTTGGGTGATAAGATAATAAGCCCTTCTGTATGGTTTGGTCCAAATATATTTTTTGTTCTGAATTGCTAAAGAAATCAATTATTTCAGACTATAACTCACAGTGTAAGAAATAGTAGTTCATCTTATTTCCCTCCTTCATTCGGCCTTTCTGAAGTCTCCACCCTTACACCGCCAGCAATCCATTTATTGTCCTCAGAAATTAGTTGTGACAAATTCCTATCCCATAAAATGACTGATGTTTCTATGAGGCCATTTGTTTTAATATATGAGACAATTCATGAATGAAACAGCAATCATTGATCTTCACCACTGATTTGAAAAGAGAGACACGTTGTCTTTCTTATCTAAGGGTCTGAGCAACGCTTACAGGTGGATAACACGAGGCGCACCACACTGCTATTTTTTTTGTCAGATCAGATGGAACTTTTTTTGCAGTTTGCTGAGTCTTTTTTAAATTGTTGCTAGGCAACCACTGAATGAGGACTGTAAGCGACCTGGGGTTAAGCCTTCAGAAAGAGAAAAAAAAAACGTACTGAAATCTCAAGTACCACACTAATTTGCCTCCCTGATATTTTCTATTAAGATCGTGGAAAAAACAGTTGGTGAAGTCACATAGCTCTGGGTGTAGGCCTTCAGCTAAAGACGTCAGGAGCTTTTTCCCAGCAATGCAAAAGCAGTGCACAGTCTCATATTGCCTGTTCCTGTCTTTGAACTGCCCTTTGGATTTTCAGACTTTCCCATTTGCCTTTCACTACTGGATTTGTTTGCTTCGCTAACTGATTACCTGGTTTGACCCCTGCTTCTCATTAAACTGTTTTTGCACTTGAACTGTTTTTACTTGTTACTTGGTTCTGGCTTACCATTTCCTGAAACCAACAAGCCCTCCAACTCATACGACCAAATAGGTCGTGTGTCACGTCCTCAAATACGACCTCTGGGAGCGTACGTTAGATGAGCACTCCTACTGGTGACATAAGAGCATTGCATATTGCATGGATTAATCCTCGACGTGCGTATTGATTCTTCCGCAACGAAGATAGTAGTGGCTGGAACTTCATTGGACTAATGAAGGTAAGTACAGTAACTTGTGTTTAAGGGTTAGGGTTAGGTCAACGTGTGGGGGGGGTCTCTGCCGATGCACGACGGGGGGCGATCGTCCGCGTGCGCGCGGGGGGGGGGGGGGGGGGGGTTAGGATTAGGTCGACGTGTGGGGGGGTCTCTGCCGATGATTGACGGGGGGGCGATCGTCCGCGCGCGGGGGGGGGTTAGGGTTAGGTCGACGTGTGGGGGGGGGGGGGTCTCTGCCGATGATTGACGGGGGGGCGATCGTCCGCGCGTGCCCGTGGGGGGGCAGTACACATTACAGTAGTATTCTGTGCAAAACGTCACCGGAGTGTCGATATTTACTTGACCGCTAGAGGGCGCGCTATTTTGAAACGTAACATATGGTCGTAATTCGGTGCTTGACACACAAACTATGTGGTCGTTTTCTCGAGGAGGACAGTCTCCCTGAAACGTGACACATGCCCTGAAAACAATGGATGCAGGTTAATTGCTGTTTGCCCTTTTTACCACGACTCCCAGAAAAAAATTCTTCCCTGTAATATCACTTTACAAATATGAATCTGAATCCCCCCACTTGCAAACAGCATGGATCCATTTCCTCTGCAAATGTGCTTAATGTTTGTGCGACCGTTCTTGGAGGCTGTATGGAAATAGGTTTGTGCGTCAGTGTAGGTGGGTGTACAAGGGCATTTGCAGGTGAAATGTGTATGCATAAATGCACTCGTGTGAGCGTTGCATTTCAAAAGTGATGCGCTGCAGCCCCATAATCATCGTTCCTCTGTCCAGAGATTTGGCAGAGTCATCTCAAAGACGAAGAGACAGTGTTCGCAGGTCTGTGCATTATATATGATGTCTACAAGTGTGTGCTATTGTCTCTCTATAACTGTGTGTGAGCAGCTTGAATGGATGTATAGTCCATAAAGGCAACATGAGCCAGCATATTGGTAGAGCTTTGTAATTTATTATCTATCTCCAGCTTTGAAGAAAACGATCTCTTCAGACTGGCGCCTCCATAAGGTCTTTCTCCAAAGCCAGAGTCGTGTAACAGGCTCCTGCCCTTCTATGAAAATCAATGCCACTCAGTTTTCTGAACTTTGTAATTCCAAGTGCTACTTGACACAAGCTACACATTGTAATGGGCTCTTTCCCACTCTTCTTTGTGGATCAAACCTCTGAGTAATACAGTTGTTCTAATCAGGACGTATCCACCTGGCTCCATACTGGCTGTATACAGTAACAGATAATAAACACGTTACAGTTCTCTAACCAGCTCACATAATGGCTTAACATTCACTCGCTATTTCGGAAAATAAAGTGATTTTTCTGATACATTTTTACTTTTACTCTGTACTTTTTTTAACAAATATTTGTACTTTCTGCTTCTACGTCTTTTCGAACACAAGTATCTGTACTTCTACTTGAGTATATAATGTCAGTACTTTTGATGCCTCTGCTCGTGGCACAGTGGTTAAAATGCTGACTATGATCATGATCTTTCATTTCCTGTCAGCTTCCCACTATTGCTAATAATAATGGTATAAAATGCCACTATTTTTTTAAAAGGTAAAAGATATGGAAGAGTATCCCAATTAAATGTATGTATGTTGTATGAGAAGTCTTGGCCCTTGGCACTGGTGTCATGGTGCTGCTTGTTTTGTCCCAATGCTATCCTGGCTTTAGTCACAATCTGTTTTAGGCTGATGTAGCTAAAAATTACCTCCCTTCAGGATAAAGATTGAGAGGTCGGTTGGTTACCAAGCGCTTAATGACAGAGCTCCATGTTTCACTGCCACGCAGAAATACTCCCAAGCCTCCCTGTTCCGATTAACACATCAAACCACTACTTGATCCGTTGCCTGAATTGTTTTCGTGTCCTGGCAGTGATAGGTTCTCTCGTAGGAACATAACATGGCACAGCTAAGGCCTTCATCCCTTCAGAGCTACATTAGCTGTTCAGCTCAGTGCATTCCTCCTTCCATGGCAAATGGTCTTTTGGACTCCCTAGACTGCGATAGCCGAGGAGTGTACTGTGTGAGGAAATAATTTGGTATCTCATAATTTTCCCCCAAAAATATTTATTTCCAGAACAGCTCCCTCCACGGTTTCTGTGCAATAAACCTCAGGGCTCACAGGTTCCAGTGTAATAAGTGGCCCATAATCTTGGTGCTGATGCTACAACTTTATGGTCCAATGTGGCTGATATGCATGCCCCATCATCCATCCAGTTCCATCTTTAGTTGGTGACCCATTCCAACTCAGATCCAGTGGCGTATACCTTATTTGTAATTATTCCCAATGGTTTTCTCGCTCCCCCTCCATTACCTCGTGCTATAAAAGTTACAGAGGGACTTGCTGTTCCTCTTAGTAATCTTTCCTGCCACATGATGCAGAGCGGACATTGCTGTAGAATTTCAAATCATCAACAGATTGGAAGGGAATTTGAAGGAATTTGGGACATTTTCGGGTGCAATAAAAGAAGCAGGAATGTCTATTTAATTAATCTTTCACCCATAGGTACAGCTGTGCATCTGTGAGTCACTCACTGTTTCCAGAAAGCAGCCTTGCTTAGTCAAATGTGTACCTCTGCCATGAATATATAAAGGGCAAACAGGGAGTGTTCACTATTATGAACACTATGTCCTCTGTCTCACCTTTGTTTACGTGTGTGTGTGTGTGTGTGTGTGTGTGAGTGAGTCATAATAATGACTATATAATGTGTCAGCAGGACAGTGAAGCCCCCCCCCCTGCTGAGCTAGCGCCCTTGTCATTTAGCCACGTGGATGTGTTCTTGAATGCAAGCAGGTGACGACTGTTGATGACTGACAGCAGCTGCGTCCCACCAATATGCAATCAAGCTCTGTATTAGAGGATAGCATGTATGACGCAAGAGAAAAGTGAGAAAAAAAGCTGACCTTTACACTTTGGGGCCTAGTTTCGTACACCAGGCGCAGTCGGGGCTCAGCGTACTTGCGCCGCACCGACGGGGTGTGTCTGCCTGGACTTTGCAAGTTTCGTGCACGGCGCAGTCCGGCGCAGGCACTCCTCCTGTCACTCCCACCCCTGCAAGGCGTGGACTGGGATTAACACAGCCGATTCAGATCTTCGCCAATCAAATGAGCTCCTCTCCTCACCTTTAATGCGCCAGGCGAGGTGCATCGCAAGTTCCATCACTTGACAACCCAATGACAGAAGACAGCAGCAGCAGCACCAGACGGCCGAACTTTTCCCAGGATGAAACTGATGTTTTGGTCCGAGAGGTCCAAGTTTCAGCTGTGTTAATTCAGTTAGGCTGAGTTTCCTTTACGCGTGCCATCCGCCTTTGATCTGCCGTCAGATGTGACGGACAATCTATATAGATATAAATTCACGTGTTGATTCAATTAGTTGCATTAAATAGTGTTTGTTCTGATTATTTATTGCATTTAAATGTGCCTGGAACTGTGGAAACCTGCCTGTGAGGTCTCGGTGACGTGTGCGCACTGCGCGCTGTCAGCCAAACTTCCACTCCGCCAGCTGAGATTCGCCTTGAATGAATGGACTTTATTTACTCCTTGCGCCTTGCGCCAAGAGTAGACCAGGTTGGAGCTGGTAGCTTTCGGCACAGTCTCGGCGAGGCTTTTTGGCACAAAACTTCCACTGCGCCAAGCTGAATCTGTGACGCCTCCCCCTGCTGCGCCGCCACACCCATCTTGGCGCAGGCGATCCACCAGACTGCCAAACTGACCATGTGCAAGGCTGCACTGGTCGAAACTTGCATTACGCCGGCTCCGCCACCCTGAGCCACCCTGCGCTGCGCCACAAAACTAGGGCCCTTTAACTTAAGCAGAATGTGTTTTTTAGGTATTATATTGTAGTCTGATACAAACAGCAACACTTCTATGTGTTTCAAGTGGCATTAGAAAAGAAAAAGGCCAAACGCATACATTTCTTGTGTAGGTTCACACCGTTCATCAGATATATAAAGCTTCGTATACACAAATCTGATTTCTGCTCCCATAGTTAACCATAGTTGCATGTTGATCCACATTTAATCACCTGTTTGCATATTAAGACCTCGTTATGTTCCACCCAGCAGCAGAGAATAAGAAGGGCAGTTTCACAGATTGGCTGTGTCACATTGGCAAACCATTACAACCATTACAGACAGATGTGGCTATCAGTAGCACCGGCATTTTTGTAATTCATCACGTGCACCTGTACACCATCACCGGCCGCGGTATCTACTGTCGATTGGTCCGGAGCCGTTTGCCTGTAATTTAATCAAGGTAGACACCATGGACGTAGCGCATAACTGCACTCTGGCAGTGCCATTAGCATCAAATAGCAGGTGACAGTTCCATCCACATATCCTGCTGTCTTCATACAGTATGAAGTACACATCGGCTATGACTAATGATCAGTTATGAGATCAGTGCAGACTGATTCACCAATGTTTGTTCTTAAATCACATCCAATCAAATTCTTTTCTAATACATATTCAACTGGCTTGATCACATCGCCGGTCACATTGTGCACCTATTTAACAACATATTCTGAAAAACATTACAAAAAATCAATTTCTTCCAATTTTTAACTCAAAATCCTAATTCTAGAAAACAAAAAATGACATGTGCTTACATCAGACAGTACCAGCCAATTTCAATCACTCAATACAACTCTTTCCAATGATCAAACCAAATTCCTCCCAGCTTTATGTCCCTTTTCACTTGTGAATATGACATGATACAGAACTAGATACTCTTGATATTATGTCTCAGCTTGCCTTTAAGCACTATTGAATTATTGCTGCGTATTTGCTGCAAGTGTAAAGTACGGTTTTCTTGATAATGTCATGTCTATTCTCAGCACATCACCTGAGACCCAGCTCTCAACAACAACAATACCAACACCTCTCTTTGTTTTGCCTCATTAGTAAGAAACTCCCACCTGTCCGTGCCTCTCCTCCCACCTGTGCACTGTGCGCTCTGCACTGGAAACCTAGATGTGGCTGAGTAAAGCCAATTTGAGGGTGAGGAAAAGAATGCTATTTGAACTTTTTGCAGACATGCATGACATGGTTAAATTCATCTTTGATAGCAAATACACTATTCATTCTTCAGAAGGAATGCAGCTGTGATGACGAGCGTGTCAGAACCAAGGACAGGGACAGAAATGCTTTATGAATGGGGTTTTTGTGTACATGTATAATTTTTACATTTCGCCTGTGTGGCATTCCTCACTCTCATTCATGTGGAGAGGAAGCTGAAGTAAAAGCCTTGCCAACATCTTTATCAGCTCTCTGAAATAGCTGGCTTTACATTCACACATCATCTCAGAGGATGTGTTGGAAAAAAGTTGCCGGGGAAAAAATATAACAACGGATTTTTGGGCTTCCCACCCTAAACCAACACCTCTGCTGGATGTCTCACATTGCAGTCAATAATTGTGAAGAACGAGCCTCCCAAAAGACTTCTCATAAAAACCATCACCACAGCACTGGTTCAATACAATTAGCGTGGACTGCTGTGCTCAAATGGCACACTACTGACCTTGTAATCATCTTAAATGTAAAAAAGAACTCATCTTTGGAGATGCCCAGGAGTAACTGACAGCATGGATGAAGGTTGCAAATAGACGGCATCAAGGTAATTATGTTTTTCCTCTCAGATTTCTCACCTACAATGATAGCCCATAACAATATTGTCCTGGTTTGACATTACACAGCATTCAACAACACTGAGCTTGTCCACAGAAATTCCAAGGTTGACGCGGGGAGAGGCGGAGAGTTCACGAGGGGGGAATAATGGAGAGAAAGACGATGACGGAGAAAAGAGAGGCAAGGGCAGATGTCCACAATGTTGGAGCCACTCAGCAGTCGCTCTAATTAACTCACAGTAGAGTCGAGCTGAAAACAAGGCACATATGGGCGCACACACACTCACACGCTGCACCCTGCTGACCTACAGCTGGGATGACTGTTGGTCACAACATCCATGTTATTGTATAATTACACGTTGGTTTCTTAACAAAGTACTTAAGTACCTTTCTAATTAGGCCCCTAATTAACTCTACGTTACTATATTAGAGTCTCATCAACAAAGAATCACAATCATGATATGATGATGAATGTACGTAAATGTGAAATGCAATTTAAAATTACTTGCTGACTTTGTTTTGGGCTATTTAAAACCAAAGTCTGTCCAGGGGAGGGGAGATAATTATACATCCGAGTTCCTGGAAGAGAATAAAACGCCTATCAATGATGAGCTATGCCAAACATTCACACATGCTGCGCTACATTTATTCCTAATTTCCTCAAAAAAGGGGTCTCTCTCACCGTCTCGCTCACTCTACCAGGTGTGATGAATACTCAAACTAATTAAGTCAACAAGGGAGAAAGCTGAGGGGAGGTGGATGAACAAAAGATGGGTAAACGAGGGTGGATTACAGATGAGCACATGAGTAGCCTTTTTATATGTGCTCGTGTGTTACATATGACTTAATGCTCTCATTTCCTTTAATGGGCAGGTGCATCATTATGTGCATGAGAAACTTAGTTAGAAGTTTGCACTTTTGTCTTCCGGACAAAATTCCCTCCAGGTCCCTTTCTCCCACGCAGCTAAATCTGGGGCAGAGAAAACAGCCAGCTCTAATGTTATTATAATGTGATGATGAGCATTGACGACAAAAGGCCCATGAAGTGAAAAATGACTTCTGGTGTTCAAGCAATGCACCTCACCCTAAGGTTCTCCGAGGAGATGATGCAGTCTGAAAGTTTCACAAAAAGTTTCCCTGTTAGAAATTTGCACACAAAAAAAAGACATCAGCTTGCAAAACCCCTCTGCCTATTTCCTTTTATATATATATATATATATATATATATATATATATATATATATATATATATATATATATTTAAAAGGTCCATAAAGTCAGGTCCAATCTGACAAATTTCCAATTTCATGGGTTCTTTAACAAGGCACATTGTTTTGAATTTTTCCCGAGCCACTGGAGAGTCATTTTTTAATTAATGCCTTCACAATTTCAATTCAATTTCTAGTAATATTTGAACTTTTTACAAAGAGATGCTTCATGTACTAGAAGAGATTGCATATCTAGTAATTGCAACGCTCCAATACTTGTTCAAAGATCAAAGTATTCTAAATTGATAAATCCTCAAATAAAATCATGATTGATTGTTTGTTACCTGCAAACATTGCTGTTACTCTCCAGTCAAGGAAAAGGCTCTACAGCAGCTACAGCAGTGCACCTCAGAGCACCATCTGAGGCCACTGAGCTACTGCCAAATGGAAAGTTTGTATGATGTAATACATGTAATGTATAATGTTAATGACCAGTTACGTTTGAATATCACCACGGCACATCACTACTCGCCCTTAGGGAGAGACACTCTTAGCTATAATGTCCCCTCGGATGCAGTCACAACAATGATGAATCGTCTGTTGACATGAAAAAAAGTAATGTCGGAGACAATCTGGCACCAGTCAAAGCTCCAAAGCATGTGGTGAGGGAACATGACCCTGAATACATTAAACATGGATTCATAATGGCAGGCGCTGATCCGTACGGGTAAGCAGAATATTAATTTTTGGTCATTACAGCTGACTGTGGCATAACACATTCTTACAACCCAGTTTCTTGTTTTGTGGCGCCTCTTAATTTTAACAATCAGAAGTGGGCCTTGAGGTACAAAAGGTTGAAAACCCCTAGATCAAGTTTGCCTGCATGAATAATTGTTGTTGTTTTTTTTGTCTTTATATTTTTCTTATTCCTGCTTAGTAATAGACTAATGTGTCTATTGGTAGCAATTTAACAGGTCAGGTTAGCATTTGCTTAAACACAGGGAAGGTTTTGGTGTGATTAAAAAAGTAATTAAAATACATATTTTTAAAAAGCATGCATCATGCTGTACATTTTTTTTTTTTGCCAATCCTCACCTGTGCTCCGTTCACCTCCAGATCTAGTCTCTCCGCTGGCGTATGATTCACCAACATGCCAACTCACCTCTCCTCAGCTCCCACTTCCAAACCTGCCACTCGCCAAGCCTCCATTACCTTCCTGGATTCCCTGGAGCTCACGGAACCCCAAACACTCACCTCGCGTTACAAAATAAATCACTTCCTGCTTTCAAACTCCATTCTTAGTTTGTCTATACCTGCACTTTGGTCCAACCCTTTGAGTATCATAACAAAATGTCCGATAATTCAGTTTTTATAACTTTTTATGTTTAGTTAAGTCCTCATGTCTCATTTCATAGAAGCCATACCCTTCTGCGTTTCAATAAAACAGCTATAGGTCATGCATTACTGCTGTGGCCCGAAAACAGAATTAGCATTTTCTGGAGTTCAAGCATCTGGGCTTTGTGCAGACCCAGTGCTTCTATTTTTATATGTTGCTTATTATGAGCCTGAGGTCTATGGCTGGTGTGGCTCGGTCAGAAATTAGAAGCAGGGAGACGTGTGCAAGAAAATGTGTGTGTGTGTGTGTGTGTGTGTGTGTGTGTGTGCCCATACACACGTGTGCAAGTGTAGACAAATGTGTGTATCTGCAGTGTTATTACTCATCCCTGAGTGAATTTACATTGTCCTCTAAGTCAGCAGGGTGGTGTGATAAAGGTGTGTGTGTGTGTGTGTGTGTGTGTGTGGTGGGGCGGGTGGATGAGGATGTGTGTATGTGAGAGAGGCACTATGTTTGCTGTACAATGTAGATGCACTTTGCATTACCCTGCTGTGTGTGTGTGTGTGTGTGTGTGTGTGTGGTGTGCGTGCGTGCGTGCGTGCGTGCGTGCGTGCGTGCGTGCATGCGTGCGTCTGTGTGTGTGTGTGTGCGTGCGTGCGTGCACGCGTGTGTGTTTCATTGTGGTCTACTTGACCTCCTCTCAACCTCTTCCCTGGTCCTACTGGTTTCATTACAGCAGCAGCAGGCCGCTGTCTGCCCACACACAAGCATATATAGTACACAAGACACGCACACAACAGAAGGACAACTTCCCTCTACTGATCACATCACCCTCTGTGACCCAGAGAGAGTCAGACCAACAGCCAGCAGGGCTGCTGTCTAACTCATCATCCACAAACAAGGGAGTGCAAGAGGGAAAAAAACACAGGGGAAGACAGAGGGAGACGATATAATGAAAGGGCAAGGAGAAGAAGGAAGAGGATTCAAGAAGGGAGGTGAGAAGGAAATAAGTGAATCTTGGACATATTAAAGGGAACACAAACTAAAGGGAAGAGAAAGTGATATGAAATGTTTCTAAATAGCCATGAAATATGGTGTTTATGGTGTATATCCACCTGGACCCACCAAAGTGTCACAATAGGGCTTCAATTATGGTTCTCGATCAGACTCTTTAAAATAAATGTTTTTGTTTACAAAGTATTCTGATTATAACTTTGTAAAAAAAATGTTCTCAATTTTAACTTGAATTTTTGTTCTTAACAGAGGGACTTTGGGGCTTCTCTTGTGAAGGAAGGGGGATCAGAGTGGCATTAGAAATAGACGATAATTACAAACTGCATGATTTTGTCACAGCTTTTTCAGGGTACTTGATAACAAATAAGACATTATACTCCAGACCGACACAGTAATTCAAGAAATAAAAAAAGACAAACCATTCAGTTAAAAGTAGATAATAAATCTTTTTTTAAAAAACTCAACTTGCATGGCATCAGCATCAAAGGCACAAAAAGTATTTTTTCATTTTTTTAAATCATTGCATTGTCATGGAACAAGATGTGCACATAAAGGCCTTGAACAGAAAGAACTTAACAACTTAACAGGTGAACTCAATTTCAGCCTGAGCACATTTTCCAACATTTATTAAATGGGTTAATCGTGCTGAGATCAACAGCTCCTTTAAAACAGAGAACACGGAAGTAGTAGAGCGGAAGAAAAAATATAACCCAATAAACATCACTAGTCACACAAGCACATGCATGGGAGTACATATAGTTTGTATTGTTGATAACTGTAATAATCCATGGTCATCTGCAAATTGATGACCATTTCACGTGACCTTACTTATATAACATGGAAAATACAAATGTTCGCACTTTGTACAGCTTCATCTGCTTGAAGTGAGTAATAAGGACGCAGTTGAGTTTAGTAGTAGATGCAGTAGAATATTCTTGTCTGCCCTGCATCATTAAAGTGTATTTGTTTTATCCTGATCCTTATTTACATAGTCTGTCTCCCAAGAAGAGAGACCCTGTGTACACATGCTTTTCTTTACAGGAACAGATGAGATGGGCACAGCGGCTCCCATTAACCTGCCATTTCACAGTCCACAAAGTGCAATAATCTAGGAGCAGAAGAAGACACTCACTCACACACACACACACACACACACACACACACTTTTAACACATTGAAAAAGTGTGGGAGATGATTGCTGTGACTACACCTGCAATCACACCACTTTATAGGGCCTCCAAGGCAGTCCCACACACGCACACACAGAATACCGTATGTGATCTTTCCCTCTGGATGTTGTCATTATATCGCATTACATTTGATTAAGGTTATTAAAGATCAGGTGTCTGATGTCAAACAGCCTCCGGAACAAAGAACGAAACAATATCTAAATGTTAGTTGACATTTTGGGGCGTGCATACACGCACGCACAAGTGGGTGTACGGGTCCCATTACTTGTGTTACATGTATGTAGAAGGTGAGCACAGATGTAGCGGCTATCCTTTGTCAAAAACATATAGTATTTTACTCAAATCCAATTTTACTACTTGTTCTTAAAAAAAAATGCTATTTCCCTGTCAGTGAACATTTTTCCTAAGCGGACAAGTATTATGTTAAACAAGTCAGGTAGAAAGAAAGTGAAGATGGGGTATTGATATACACTCATGAATGACCAAGGATTAGTACCAAATTTGTGCAGCGTATTTCCAATGAACCCACTGCTCACCCCACTGCTAAAAGTAGCATAGAACAGACACTGCTAACCCCACTACTAACAGTAGCAAACAGAACAGACACTGCTAACCTCACTGCTAACAGTAGCATGGAAAAGATGCTGCTAACCTCACTAACAGTAGCATAGAACTAGGGTTGCCAACCATCCCTTGAAAAACGGAATCGTCCCGTATTCAGAAACAAAAACAAAACGTTTGAAAGGGGACGAAAAGGGACGCACTTTGACCCGTATTACCGTGAGAATCAAAAATAGTGTGTAAAATGTCAATGGAATTAATAAATACATGGCGCTGTATAAGAACATTTACGGTAAAGTTATTCTCAGCCTCTGTTCTTTGACCAATGAGCTCA
Source organism: Chelidonichthys spinosus (assembly GCA_029853015.1). Classification (NCBI taxonomy): domain Eukaryota; kingdom Metazoa; phylum Chordata; class Actinopteri; order Perciformes; family Triglidae; genus Chelidonichthys; species Chelidonichthys spinosus. Next base: position 13,201,637 of record CM056824.1, on the reverse strand, counting down.
CAGCACACTCACACACAAGTATGACAATCCAGAATCCCGCTGATCTCATTGGTCGAGGTACTGTTGCTTGCGAAGAAGATACCAGAAGACAACAAAGCGGCATGGACGACAGTGACGCTGACAGTGCTTTACAGGTCTTGGGCGGTACACCTAGCAGCAATGCAACTACTCCTCCTAGAATAAAACAAAAGAATGCAAAAATACAGAGAGGAATGGGAAGAAGGAAACACATGGATGGAAAAAGTGCGCAATAACCTCTATAAAGCGCACTGCCGCTGGACTTTTTCCATAGCCCATAGTGGACTAACTGACCTAAAGCAACATGCTTCCAGTGGTGGGCACACAAGAAACACAAGGGACACCAAAACTAGGGGACTCGTAGACCAATTTATTGTCCACTAGTATTCTAACTCTCTGGTTATGGTTAATATGGGAAAGTACAATGAATGTCTGTTCTGTGTAATTAACAGGTACAATTGCTAGACGAGTAGGTTACATTAAATAGATAAATTATTGCATTCATTTTGCACTATGTTCTGCTTTGTATTGTTTTATATTAATGTATACAGTTTTAAGTTAAGCAGGACAGATATTTATTTTATTCTGTTTGAGTCAAATAGTTAAAAAAAATCGCTTCACACATACAAAAATCGGCTAAAAAGATTCACTACGCCAGGAAGGGTGAAGACATTGGCCCTGCCAATGAGGTGTCCCTTATCTTTTTTCCAGGGAGTTGGCAACCCAACATAGAACAGACACGGCTCACCCAATTAGTAGCATATAAACGACACTGCTATCCCAAGTGTTAACAGAACAGTAGCAAAGAACAGACACTGCTAACCCTATTGCTAACAGTAGCAAACAGAACAAATATCATTATTGTGAAGCTCAGATGGGACAGTGATATCTTGCTATAGATTATTGATTATTGATTTCAGTACCCTATGACACAGACAACCTTTTATCACAAATGCAAGCACAAATATTTCTGTATCTTCATCTGGGCTGTCAAATCAACCCCCAAGGCATGTGCCAGTGTTCTTGGCTGGTGATTAACAAACAATCATCACAATGTACATGCATAAATCCATAAAAAATATGCCGGTGCTGGGTAACAAACATCTCTACTTTTTTGTTTTTTGCTTTTTCTGCTCATGTATTTGAGTATTCCATTTGAAATATCTTGTTTTTCTTTTGGCCAGATTAAATTGCTCACAGATTTTTTGGCATAATTTTTGTCCCACATCGTATTACCACATTGCTCACTCCTGCCTTTTTGTGGCTGGACAGTAGGATCCTCACCTGGATGTCAAATTAATTGGACGCCCATACTGTCCAGGCCCATTTGTCTTTGGTTCGACAGAAACACATACAGGTCTTTTCTCTGCCTGACACAATCAGTCTGATCTGTGTAGTAAACAGATTATGATGGAGAAGTGGACGTAGCAGCCGTGACATCACCCATTGGTTTGTAAGAATGCTTTAAGTTTTGGGTTGGGCATTTTGGCCATCGGCATCTTGGTCTTTGGTTGTGGCCATCTTGTTTTTACAAGATAGGGTTTAGCATAGTACAATTCTGAAAACATTTTTGGTAAGCAACACTTAAAAATTAACTTTCATGAAGTGAGAACACACTGTAAAGGGGTTAAAGTGAACACGGAGATCTCCCAGAAGCAGACAAGGCCATGATAGCAACCTGTCAGTCCCAAGGTAGCCACACCCTAAATGGAACCATTCAATTATCATCCTGCTGTATTGAAGGAGACTTCACATTAGCAATTGAGACCAACTCATATTTACAATGTTTACTGAGGTAATAAATCAAGTAAGAAGTAGGTAAAAAGAGAGGCTGGCAGAAACAAGGACAATGGAGAAAGTAGAGCGAGATGAAACGGATGTGAGAGATAAGAAGTGGAGTAAGGGGTTTTGCAGGGAGCCTCAGAACTATACAGGACGACAGTCAGCACATTTTTACACACACTATGGGCCCTAGTTTCGTAGACCAGGCGCAGTCAGCTTTCAGCGCACCTGCGCCGCGCCGACGGGGTGTGTCCGCCTGGACTTTGCAAGTTTCGTGCACTGCGCAGGCTCGCGCAGGCACGCCTCCCGTCTCGCCCACCGGCGCAAGTGGGAAAGAGGGAGGAGAAGAAGGCGTGAGTGGGAGACGAGGAGGAGACGAGGCGTGGACTGGGATTAATACAGCCGATTCAGATCTTCACCAATCAAATGAGCTCCTCTCCTCTCCTTTAATGCGTTAGGGGAGGTTCAGTGCAAGTTCCGTCACTTGACAACCCGATGACAGAAGCAGCACCGCCGCTCCCACCACGCGCATCACGCGCATCACGCGCATCACGCGCTGTGCGCGCGTATCATAATAATAACAATGCCAATATTATAAAAAACAGGAGAGAGAGAGGGAGATGTTTTGGTCCGAGAGGCTAAGTTTCCGTTACGCGTGCCATCCGCCTTTGATCTGACGTCAGATGTGACGGGACAATCTATATAGATATAAATTCACGTGTTGATTCAATTAGTTGCATTAAATAGTGTTTATTGTGATTATTTATTGCATTTAAATGCGCCTGGAACTGTGGAAACCTGCCTGTGAGGTCTCGGTGACGTGTGCGCACTGCGCGCCGTCAGCCAAACTTCCACTCCACCAGCTGTGATTCGCATTGAATGAATGGACTTCATTTACGCCTTGCGCCTTGCGCTGAAAGTAGACCAGGTTGGAGCTGGCGAGCTTTCAGCGCAGTCTCGGCGAGGCTTTTTGCCACGAAACTTCCGCTACGCCAAGCTGAATCTGTGACGCCTCCCCCTGCTGCGCCGACACACCCATCTTGGCGCAGGCGATCCACCAAACTGCCAAACTGACGGTGCGCAAGGCTGCGCGGGTCGAAACTTGCATTACGCCGGCTCCGCCACCCTGCGCAGCCCTGCGCTGCGCCACGAAACTAGGGCACTAGGACACCAAACCTAGTGTGAGAGACGTTTCCATGTATGGTGTGTGTTAGACACAAATTGTCCAGGTGTCACAGTTGTGTTGTGAATATTTAGGTAGGGACCTTTCAATGGGTAACAGGTGTGTGTTGCTAGTCTGAGGAGCACTTAGTTTTTTTTAACGCAAAGAAACGCGACGATGTGCTGGCTGATGTTGATAAAGGTTTGGAACCAAATGGACACAAATGATTCTTACCACAGAGAGCAAGAAAACAAGCCTGAAACGCAAGATGCAAGAGTTTCGACTGTTTGTTCAAACACTATGGAGCGGTGCAACGGTGCGACGAGCACATCAGCTAATTCCTTAGTCATAGTACTATTTGTTAGCTAGCCCGTCTAGCAGCCCCTCAGTGGCTTTAAGTTTAAGCCTTAGCCATTATACCTAGCATCATACTCTTTTTAGTAGAGGACACCAAAGACATTGCAGATCATGGTTCAACATAGAGATGTAGGTTTTTAATACATTTGACTCTTACTTGCATGGATACAACAGACGGAGAGAACAGTTGTTTCCTTTCTAAATTGTAAATGCCCCTGTTTGGTAAAGGGTGGATGCAGAATTGAAGAATTGCAGTTCCAATCTGTTCTTCTTGTAAGGACAAAAATTTGTCTTCACCCAACTGCAAAATGGTGCAAGGGCATATCAAAGCTGAATTAGTCTGGCACTTCAGGGATGTTGGCAGACAATACACCCAAAAAAGGAAACAAAGGGAGAACACTGATTTTCACCATGCATTTGTTCGCTTACCATGACAACTCTTTTTTGGACCTGTGGAACGACATTAATCACTTCTCTTTCTCTTATCAGATTCTGTCAGTGGGGTGTGGCAGATCCATGCCAAAAAAACAACACTGCCTACAAATCGAGTATCCCTGTAGATCTGGATCAATCCAATAGAGACCGACTGACACACAAACCCCAAATCCTCTGGACTCTTGAAATGAAACTGCAAATCCCAGTGGAAGTCACTGTTGAGAAAAGTGTGCAGACTGTGGGACACATTTCAAATTAAAAACGAGTCTATATCGGCCAGACGAAAAACACTTCTCTTGCAGGTAGAACTCCTTTCACTGCTCCAGTCACAGCAACTCTCAGCATGCCCTGTTTCCTCCACTGCAAACAGCTCGAACAATCCAGAGGAGTTACTTTATAGATCATAGCAAACATGTTTTGACAACCATGGTTACTTTCAAGGAAGACAGATCGGTCAGCGACAGATCGTGGATTAATTATGCTTACTTGTCTCTTCTAATCCTTCCTTGCCACCTCTCCGCATGTCTTAGCTGTAGGCAATAGTTGTCACATGCTTAATGTTGTTCATTTGCACATGCCACCCACATAGTGTGTATTTTTCTTATGTGGCAAAAATGGGGCTAAACTGCATTTTGTTGTGCAGCCCTGTTGTACAATGGAAATAAATCAAAAGAGGTATTTCCCTTTTGATACCTCTAGGCTATTCGACCACTTGTTACACGTATCCTGATGGCAGGATAGCAGGAAAGACTTAAACTGACATCAATAAGAAGGGCATACATATTTTGGATTGTTATTACATGTGGTCAGAATCTACATCCTGCTGGCCACAAGCTTCAAATTCAATACAAGTACAATCAAAGAGTATGTACACAGTATACGAACACGAGGAGGCCCTTATATTCAGTATGAAAACATGTGGTAAGCACTGGTTTCAGAAATATCCTCTATAACCGAGTTGTGAAAACTTTTTCCCTTGGAGAGCCAAAACTGAAACTTAATGGTGAGCCATAGACCAAAAACATTGTATTGTATTGCTAAGATCCCATTAAGATTCCCTTCATTAAAATGCCTTTAGTTCGTGTTCCACTGTCTCTGCCATCCATTTTTTTCTTTACCTCACATGTTAACTAATTTATCTTTTTATTTCTTTAGAAACATCTGGCGGGCCTAATTGAACCCTATGGCAAGCCAACTTTGGGGAGCTCTATAATGTAATGTTATGAGCTGAGGGCTATTTATAAACCAAAGTAAAGAGGAAACGCTGGCAAAACCAACCTATTGAAATTGAAGCTATAAACAGACAGTAGAAAAGGTAATGTACTGTATCAGGGCCATGATGTCAGCATCATGGGTTTAGTTGATTTGCTAAAAGAGGAAATGTAGAACAAACGCATAACTGCAATTTCTCCGGGTCACCACTTAACAAATGCCTCAAGTCCTGAAACGTTGATACAATAAGGAATGTTTTTGGCTCATTTCAGCATCTGTTAACACCTTGAGTAAACTCGTACAACCCACCAACTGGTTCCAAAGCAAGTAATTTACCATTTATGTATTTTTTAACAGAAAATCTTTTTTATTTGAATGGTATTTGGACTTAATTTGACAGCATTCATACTTTTACTTGATCTTAAAAGCTTTCCAAAAACAGCAGCGAAACCTTACTTTCAGTTAGTGCTTCAACTTAAAAATTAAGTTATTTCTGTTTGTCACAACCATATAAAAATGTTCTGTTGACCCGCATCTAACGTGGGTGGGGGTAATAAAACATAAAATGCTTGATTTATTGACGCAAATTGTAGTAGCAGCTAATGTAGCCTTGAGATGAACAACCAGCCTCCTTTCTAACGCCACACAGAGACATGTTAAATGTTGCAGTTTTCAGCCCTAACTGACATTGTGCAGATCTCTGTGGAGTTACAAAAGGCTCAGGACCTGTAAACAGACATTGGTGTGTAAATTTGTTCCCTGCTTATGTGTAGCTGCATTTCTTGAGCTGTTGTTGGGTCTTCAATTGAGGCCATTTAGGTTGGCATCTGCTTGAGGTAACCGATTTCAGGTAAACCCCAAACAATTCACTGCCAGTCAGCCTTTCAATGTCTTACACCCCCTATGTCTATGAGAGTTATCATTTACCAGAGCAGTGCTTCTCATAGTAGGGCCCTCCAGGGGTCCGTGGCCCTCAGGGGGTCAGCAGAACAATTTGCTATATAATAAAATTGTGCAGCATAATTAAAAACTTTATATCGAATGATGGGATTTGTGCCAATAATAAATTGGGCACATTGTGTCCATTACTCCCACCCACGTCAGCTTAGGCCAGTAGACAGTCTGACACAGAGCAATAAGTTCATTATAATCAAGATGAAACACCAACTGAAAATCAGCTTCAGACTGGTGGGTTTAAATATCTGGATTTATGAGGACTATGCCAGTTTTGCTCCTGTTAATTTTCTGAAAGGTTTCGAGGTCAATAACTTGAAAAGTATGAATGCTGTCAAGTTGAGTCAAAATGCAATTTGAAGAAAATTACCCTCTTTTTAAAAGTATTGAATTGGTTTTTGGATGGATCAAATTGAAATGTCTTTCTGCTTTTTACCATGAAACATGTCATATGATGTTGTATGAAGGTGGGGAATGCAAGCTTGTAGTTACAATGGCATTTAGAGTACAAATAGTAGGAACATGCATATATTAAACATATGCCTAATCGGTGTTACAATTATGAGGGGTTCCTTGGCCTTCGTCATCCCTGGACCCCAAAGCTTTGAGCATCCCCGATACAAAGAGGTGATTCTCAGTCACTCAGTCAGATCTTGGTCCAATGTGTAACATTGTCATGTCTTAATACAAGGCAGCGGTTGCACACAATCATCACAATTGACAGATTTTATATTCCTAAATATGTGTAAGTCTTATGGATGCACCAGGCGATTTGCAACTTAATGACTCCTGATGATGCAATGTCAGTATGCTTATGATGGCAGGCTACACGAGCCCGGCCAGTCAGCGATTACTTACTGAATACCAAATATGCCAGAGAGAGAGAGAGAGAGAGATCCATATCAGCTTTTTGGGGGATAGCGTGCTCACTTGCCATTTAGAAGTCAGGACTGTTAAGTTGCAATTTGTCACTTGCTGCTGCAGAACTTCTCCCAACGGAGTCTATATTCAGCAGAGGAATTTAATTTGGATAAATACGGCAAATTTACAGGGTCTCCATTAGTGGACATGACAAGCTGCTGTCTTTTGAATCTCACCTTTTTAGATTAAGAGATGGCACTAACTGCCTACTGCAGCTCTAACTATATTTTATGTCAGATTTAATTTTTCAACGTTTAAAGCTTTAATATTTGAGCGCTACCAATTGCATTCAGAAGTGTACTTCTTTGAAAGTGATTGTTTGCACGTCCCATCTTGTTGTTCTGTCCATCAGTCATCATCTGCATTGTCTCCACCTGACAGTGGCGTGTCCTCGTGTCCTTTTTCATCAGTTGTAAAGCTTTTATGCCACTGTTTCCACTTGCAGCTCTATCAATCTATACCAGTCCGTTTGGGAAAAGAAGCACTCGCACACACACAAGTGCACGGCTACATAAGCGCACACACATGCACAGCGTCTTCATTATTTTCTCGCGGAATTTCAGCGTGATTCCTGACTCCTGACCACTGTTACCTTCAGAGCAGTTCATTTGAAGTACAACAGGAAGTGAGAGCGATAGCACGGCACTGGGGACTGCTGCTGCTGACACTGTATGTCTGAAAGTAAACTAGAGAGAATAACAGAAGGGCAGAATGATAAGAGAAAAAGAGGAGGAAAAAGGGAGGATAGAGAGTGAGCATTAATGGGACGCTCTGTGATCACTTGGTTTCGGGAACCCTCAAGGTTGTCTTTGGGCAAACGTTCTTCCTATTTTATTTTGATAGTCTGTTGTCATTCCCCATGTCCTGTCAAGCTTCCCGCTTATGAGATTGCTGGTCCCCGCACTAATGTCTTCCACCTGTGTCTCATTAACTTCCCCTCCTAGTGTATTTAAGATCTCCCTCCCCTTCTGTGGCAGATTGTCTTCACCCCAGTGTGAGCGCTCCAGTGGTTTCCCTCATGTATCGTCTAGTGTTTTGACCCTCGACTTAGCCTAGTGTTTTTGGATACCTTTGGCTGTTGGACTGATCTGCCGTGTGCCGAACCAGCTTCAATAAACCACTTTGAACCCTTTTGCCTGAATCTAGGTCTGCATCACTGAGTCTACCTGTTTGTGAGCCTGCGGGATTAGCATTACCTTTGGACATCCACTGAATGTAACAAGTCTGCAAGGTGCTTGGCTGGGGAGGTGTACGTTTTAAGGAGTGGAGCAAGTCAGCATCTTTAAAAAACAAATCTACTTTTCACTTAAAAACGCAGGTTGATCCAGCAAAAAAGTTGTACTTTGTTCAACTGCAACTATATGACTACAACATCACATAGGCAAGGTAATGCAGTGACCAATTAAATACATGCAGACCTACATTGCTGGTAAATTACTGTTGTGGTTGTAAATCCTTGTAAACTATGTATTCTAAACTGCTGTGCAGTGATTTGAAGCCAACTAAGCCTCGAAAACCATTAATCTGTTACTCAAACTGGACATCCTGGGTTGTATTTCATGTCTCACTTGTACCTAAAGTTAAACTGGCTCAGGGATTGTCACAAAGGGTGCATCTAAACAAGGTTCTACTTAAAAGCAAACATCATTTATCAAGCTAAGTTTAACTCAAATGATCAATGGAGTTTTGCAGATTAGCATAGGCAGTAATGAACGCTATGGATGGATATATGTGTCAAGTGTGCCGTGGAGGATTTATTGACCTAACAAAACCCACAAAAATCTAAATGTTGGTTGAGTATTTTTTAACTGCTGTATTGTTCAAAAACAGTCATGGAAGTTGGATGTCTGCTGCAGCATCGGAGACATTTGGAGAGTTTGCCCATTCGGAACCGGCCGATGGCTTGACCTCCGAAGGTGCAGCTTGCAGCACTGCAGAAACCGCTTAATGCTCATTCATTCCAGTGAAGTGAAAGAGAGTTTGGTTGTAAATCCAGCGTCCAGCAGCAAAAGTGAACTGCAGTCAGTGTTAAAGTCGCAGTCGGCAACATTGTTTTGATCATATTCACCGAAGCCGACACTCCGATAGAACAACATAAATCATCCGGGTTTAGGAAAAAAAGCGTGCCTCTATGCGCCTCTACGTGCACGTTGAGCCTGTTGTTTGTTTGCAAAATATCAACAAAGCCCGGGTCATCCTGTCCAATCAGCACGCAGGGCTGTGTTAGTGCACACAGAGCCCCTCTGCCCTCGGGTCGTACCACTATCGGAGGGGGGAGGCGGAAAAAACAACCAAGGAAAAGAAAACACCAGTGGAAAATAAGAAACAAACGAAAGATTGCAACAGTGCCCGTGATAAAACCAGAGTCAACATTGGACCCGCGTTTCAAAGGTGGCGTGATCTAAGGGATTTCAAAAGGTACGAAGTCGAGGGGAAGGAGCTCGTTGTCGTGGGGGAGGAGCCTGAGAGTTGTAAACATTCAAAATCTGACAGAGTGCCCTTGATCCGCTGGCCTTGCCGACTGGGACTTTAATATTCAAAGTTTTTAAATATTGAACAAATTGCACTAACTTTGTCATGGCACGACCTTGGGTCCCTGGCAATCCAACCGCCAAGTGTGAAATACAATGTCTCACAAAATATGCACACACACACACACACTCACAGATTATTTACTTTATAGTTAGATAGCAGAAAATGAATACTGGTTGACTTGGTAACACATAGCCCTTTCCTATAAGATGGTTCTTTAGCCACTTTTAAACATAAATAGTATCTGTAGAGTATTGGTGATTCTAGTTCTGGTATAGTGATAATATTTTCTTAGTAATAACAATATAATGTATTGTTCCCAAAGTTTAAAATGATCTACTGCTGATATTGATTATTTAATAAAATGTTTAAAAGCCATAATCTCAACATGTATTTCATGTCTAATATCAAATTCAAATGTGTGCTTCTGTTAATCTAAAAATAAAATTAGCATGAAGAAAGTATTGTGTTTTTTTTTCTTTTGGTTTATTTTATATTTACTGGTGCAACCAATAATGTATCTATTTTTCGGCAAGCCTCTACCTTTCAATAGGCGAATAAGAGATTTTGAAGTTGTATCCTTGTAGTTGTGATTACGATGCATTTTGTGGGTTCTACAAGGTCGCTAAATAGCAAATTGAAACCGACATTATGAGAGTGTGTGGGTGGGGGGGGGGGAGACATTTTTTTGAAAAAACCCAAAAGAGAGTTAAGTGAAGTGGTAATATTAAAATGAGATAGGAGAGAGGAGAAAGCAAGAGATGGTAAAACTGATGAATGGGGAAAAAGACAAAAATGGAAGAGCAAGAAGTATGAAAGATGGAGAAGGAACAGTCTCTTCTCACCTGCTGCAGCATCTGTGCCCTGTCAAAGCTGCTTGACTTACTATAATATGCACGCACACGCACGCACACGCACACACACGCACACACGTTTCACCAAACGCAAAAGAAACAATGGAGAGATTTACACACACCAACACACCTATACACAATGCTGTGCTGTCATGTATGATGAATGTCTGTTTCTGCAGCCTCTGTGACCCACTTGAAGAGGATCCTTTCTCCTGCATCTACTGGCACTAACTTACCGAAATATATTTTACACCTCCCTTCCCTCTTCTTCCCTCCTCTGCTTCTCTCTCTCCACCACCTCCTACTCATCCCTCTGTTCTTTATGTATCTGCTGGATCTGATTCACAAAAAGTCAAACCCCTCCATCCACTTCTTTTTTGACAAATGTCCTCTCTCCATCAATAGTTCTGCAATCAAATATCAGTCAATTTCCTGGCCCCCTGCTCATTTGCTTTACCACTCCTGCATTAGCTGGTTGAAAGTGGAAAGTGGACGGAATTCCCACTATTCCATCTATTTATACCTCCATCATCTCAATGCACTGAAACCCCATCCACACAGTAAAACAACATTTCCTGTATGGAAACGTATAGAACTGACAGACAAACACAGAATTTTGAAAAACATAGAAAACAGAAAACACGGAATTTGCGGGAAAAAAACGGAATCTGGAAAAAGTGAAAACGGATTTCATAAGGGCCTAGCTAGTGGTATGGCGGTTACAGCTGAGATAGCATCGTTGTTGCGTAAGCGTAGCTCCCACCCTCCGGTTCCCCCGTGGGTAAACACTGTTATTTCTACCAGTGCTGTGCTCGTATGTTGCACTGTTATCACTATTATTAGCATTGTTAACTGCTAGGCAAGCAGCCGTTGGCATGTTTGGAGCTGTTGAGAGGCAATCAAAATGTGACCATCTCTTTATCAGCATCAGTGTGATTAACACTACAGTGAAGAAAATAAGTATTTGAACACCCTGCTATTTTGCAAGTTCTCCCACTTAGAAATCATGGAGGGGTCTGAAATTTTCATGGTAGGTGCATGTCCATTGTGTGGGAGATAATCTAAAAAGAAAAATCCAGAAATCACAATCTATGATTTTTTAACAATTTATTCGTGTGATACAGCTGGAAATAAGTATTTGAACACCTGTCTATCAGCTAGAATTCTGACCCTCAAAGACCTGTTAGTCCGCCTTTAAAAGTCCTCCTCCACTCCACTGTATTATCCTGAATCAGATGCACCTGTGTGAGGTCGTTAGCTGCATAAAGACACCTGTCCACCCCATACAATAAGTAAGACCCAAACATTCAGCATGGCTAAGAGCAAAGAGCTGTCCAAAGACACCAGAGACAAAATTGTACAACTCCACAAGGCTGGAAAGGGCTACGGAGAAATTGCCAAGCAGCTCGGTGAAAAAAGGTCCACTGTTGGAGCAATCATTAGAAAATGGAAGAAGCTAAACATGACGGTCAATCTCAATCGGAGTGGAGCCCCATGCAAGATATCACCTCGAGGGGTCTCAATGATGCTAAGAAAGGTGAGGAATCAGCCCAGAACTACACGGCAGGACTTGTTCAATGACCTGAAAAGAGCTGGGACCACCGTTTCCATGGTCACTGTTGGTAATACACTAAGACGTCATGGTTTGAAATCATGCATGGCACGGAAGGTTCCCCTGCTTAAACCAGCACATGTTAAGGCCCGTCTTAAGTTTGCCAATCACCATTTGGATGATCCAGAGGAGTCATGGGAGAAAGTTTTGTGGTCGGATGAGACCAAAATGGACCTTTTTGGTCATAATTCCACTAAGCATGTTTGGAGGAAGAAGAATGTGTACCATCCCAAGAACATCCCTACTGTGAAGCATGGGGGTGGTAGCATCATGCTTTGGGGGTGTTTTTCTGCTCATGGGACAGGACAACTGTACTGTATTAAGGAGAGGATGACTGCGGCCATGTATTGTGAGATTTTAGGGAACAACCTCTTTCCCTCAGTCAGATAATTGAAGATGAGTCGTGGCTGGATCTTCCAACATGACAATGACCCAAAGCACACAGCCAGGAAAACCAAGGAGTGGCTTCGTAAGAAGCATATCAAGGTTCTGGAGTGGCCTAGCCAGTCTCCAGACCTAAATCCAATTGAAAATCTTTGGAGGGAGCTGAAACTCTGTGTTTCTCAGCGACAGCCCAGAAACCTGACTGACCTAGAGAAGATCTGTGTGGAGGAGTGGGCCAAAATCCCTCCTGCAGTCTGTGCAAACCTGGTGAAGAACTACAGGAAACGTTTGACCTCTGTAATTGCAAACAAAGGCTACTCTACCAAATATTAACGTTGGTGTTCAAATACTTATTTTCAGCTGTATCACACAAATAAATTGTTAAATAATCATAGATTGTGATTTCTGGATTTTTCTTTTTAGATTATCTCTCACACAGTGGACATGCACCTACCCTGAAAATTTCAGACCCCTCCATGATTTCTAAGTGGGAGAACTTGCAAAATAGCAGGGTGTTCAAACACTTATTTTCTTCACTGTATATATTGTAGGATGCGAGTCCCTCTTTGCATGTAATGTGTCCATCTATCCTCGCTGCAGGAACATTTAATCACCTCTTCCCACCTCCCTCCCTATTTCCTCTTTTATTCAAACTTCTCGTCACTCCAATTGAGCAGGAGGGCATGCATCTCTGCTCCCTCTTGCCATCCCCAAATTCAACTCTTACTTCCCCCTTTTCCCCTTTGTGTCCTCTCTACTCTTTGGATTTCCTTTAATCTTTTCCTTACCAAGGCTCTGACGTCTTTCCTTGTCTCTCTGCTCTGACTCACAAAAAGCTGTACCGATGGCTGAATTTCCCATGCTTATTTCTAGTGATGTCCAAATGAAGCTTCGTGAAGCATTTTCTTTATTTTCTGAGCCCAATAGATGGCGCTCTCTGTTCAACAAAGGGTTGAAGGCGATACATTTCAATTGCTTTCAACCCTTTGTTGAACAGAGAGCGCCATCTATTGGGCTCAGAAAATAAAGAAAATGCTTCACGAAGCTTCATTTGGACATCACTACTTATTTCTTGACTTTACTTCCACTCTACATGCATCCTGCATTTCCTACTTTCTATCCCTCCTTGTTTCCTTCTCCTTCGTCCTCTTCTACAAGATACATTCCTTAGCTTCTGGTCCTCTTTCCTACACTATGTGTTTCCTGTCCGTCCTGTCTCCTCCCTCAGCATTACAGTTTCCCCTGCTTCCCCTTTTCCTTGCTTTCTTCCCATTCCTTTCGATGTACTATGTCTTTCCAAAATTGGTTTCCTTTGCAGTTCTCCTCCCTCCCTTCCTACGATTTGAATCTGTCTTAATATTTCTTGAAAACCCAACTTCAAATCACTCCCACTACTTAACACTTGTCCATAATCTCTCAGCATCCATTCCACACTAACCCTACCTTACCAGTTCTCTCTTTCTTTAAACTCCTTTCTCCTTTTTGCCCACACACGCATATCTTTGAGTTTCTTCCTCACCCAATCACTCTCTTGCTGCCGTCTGTCTTTTCCTAACCACCTTTTCCTCCCTCTCTTACTCTCTGCTAGCTGTATACAGTAATACAGTATGTACCTTGAATTCTCTCCAGTCCCTTCCTCTCCATCCATACTAACCCTCCCCTCTGTATTTTTTAGCTGCATTCTTTTCTTTTTTTCTCAGCTGGGAATGCTGAAGATAATCAAGGAACAAAACACCCCCCCCCCTCCCCCAACACACACAAACTCCTTACCTTGCTTTGTATGCTTTGTACAGTGCTCATTCTCCACTGATTCTATTCTCATTCTCTGCTCTATTACTGAGTTCTTCTCTTGCCCTCCGAGGTTTGCCACAGCTACTCTCCACCAATCCCTCCCATCCTCTTGTTCGCCTCACGCTCCCAGCTTGCTTGCACTCTTACTTTTCACTCCTGCCTTTCTCCATCTCCATGGCTCTGCCTGTCTTTCTCTCAACCCTCTGGTGGGCCTGCAGTGTAACAGGAGACTGATGCCAACCTTTCTCCTTTTATATTTTTATCCTCTCCTTCTGAAAAAACCCTTGCCCCCGTCTTTGCATTTTATCGGCTGTCAGAGCATCTTGTATCTCCTCTCCCTCCCTCGGTTTTTCCAATCCATTCGTTCCTCCCTGGTCTCCTCTTCGTATCTCTCCAACATGCCCCCCCCCCCCTCCTCTGTCTTCACTGTGTTGCCTCGACTGAGGATTAAATTGAAAAATAATCAAAATGCAGAAGGTTGTGAGGTATACCCACACTTGCTTTGCACACAGGCACACACACGAAACAGAAGCACCGTGTTGAGAAAAGCTCAGGCAAGTTAATGATTAGGGGGTCAAATAGTCAGACAATGCTGCCATCTGCTGGAAATGTATTTGAAACATCTACCTGCTTATCTGCCTTTATCACAGTAGACGTTTTGACATGTCACAGTAGGAAAAGCACAAGTGAAATTGATAACATTAACAATGGCTCAGTAGAGTTAAGTGTTAGCAAGCTATTCCAATGAGCCAGCATACACAACACCAGGGCATCCCCTTACTGGAATTCAGCCATTGTTTATGTTATAAAAAACACCTGTAGTTTTCCTCCACTCAACAAAAATATATACATAACACTGTTGTGTTTGTTCCAATTTTTCATGAGCTGGAAGTTAAAGATCAAAGACTTCATCTATGTACACAAAAGGCCTATTTCTCTTTCTCTTAAATATGCGTTAGTGAGCACTTCTCCTTTGCTGGGATGAACCATCCACTTGACAGCTGGACCAACGTCTGTTTCAGGCTCTGACTATTACTTTGAAGACATGTGGTTTCCCAGGCAGCTCCTTTCTCACCCTCGGATTAAGGAAATCTAAACTCTCCTTGCCATGTGCCTTTCTTTTAAAGCGCTCTCCTTCCTGATCGGCCTTCTTCCTGCTCATCCTGTCACCTAAATGTATTCTCTTCCTCTCCAATGAGAGAGAGGTTGCCAGGCACCCCATCCTAAAGCTATACTTTGTACTTATAAGGTAATGTGTAGCTTAGCTATTTCGGTGGCAAAAGGATACTTAGGCTTTACTTCCTATAGCTAGTGTTTAACACACACAAATAGAGACAACACTAATTTATGTCTCTGGGACTCATCAGATAGCTAAGTTTAATTTTACAACTCCATCTACTCCTAAACTGTGTAACATTCCTTACAGCTTCACTGATAAAACGTCTGGTCAAATCCGAACTAGAATGTGTTGTTGTTCAACTGACCATTGAATTGACCAGATACGTCACATAAAAGTAAACTACTGTCCTACTTACTGAGACAGTCCCAGAGGATGCTGACTGGAGTTGAAACCAACATGGATTACAGCTTGGTTCTTTGGCTCTGAGGAAATTGTCTTGACTGGTCGCTATAGTACCATGCCTGCAGTTGTACCTTGTAACCATACATAGTTAAGAAGTCATATAGTTGAAGCTTCAGGTATAATCGAAAGTCACACGTTAAAGGGGACATTTGTCTGGTAACCCCTTACTGCACTCTGATCATAGCACTGTCGCTCTTACAGTTTTTTACGATTGAATAAACACTAAAATCTAAAGTGTTGCCCAATTATCAAAACCTTACACTCAAGGAGCAAAACTTGGCCCCAGATTTGCACCACTGTAAGCACAACAATACACACCGTTTTGTGCAAAACAATACACACCATGATTTGAAACACTAACACACACGTCTATGCATTAGACACAGAAGTATATCAAGATGTCACTTCCTTGCAATTCTAAAGCACTGACTGTCAAATTACCACACCTATGAGCCAGTTGATTGAACACTGCCATCAGGTGTGCAAACACAAGATTGCTTAATTGTAGACACACCAATCAGGTTTAAGCACTATAAAAATGCAGCAGGTGAGTTCACCAAGCTTAACCAAAATGGAAGGAAGAGGAAGAGTGAGGATGAGAGGGGGAATCGGAGAAGGAGGAGAAGAAGGAGGCAGAGGCCGTGCCAGAGGCCGTGGCCGAGGAAGAGGAAGAGGAAGACCTCAAGCAGGAGTAGGTGAAGCTCAAAGGAGAAGAGGTCCAACTTTAAGCAATGAAATTCGCGCAACTCTTGTGGACCATGTTGTGAACCATGGATTGACGCTGAGGGAGGCTGGACTGAGAGTCCAGCCAAATCTCAGCAGATTCACCGTGGCATCTGTCATAAGGGCATTCAGACTGGCAAACAGGTAAAAAAAATTACCTGTTTACAGCTTCTTACTGTATGCACCCCATATCAGCACTTTGATACCCCTTCCTGTGACATTTTACAGTAGGTTACATGTATTTTGTTCTACATAGGATTGAGGGTCGAGTACAACGAGGAGGAAGGGCTCCCATTTTCACACCACTGCAGGAGAGGGAGATTGTGAATATGGTTTTGGCAAATAATGCCATCAGGCTTCGTGAAATCCAAGCCAAAATTATTGAAGACCAAATCATCTTTCATAATGTGAATCAGGTCTCTCTGTCCACCATAGCTCGTATCCTGAAGGCACACCAGGTACAAATGAAACAGTTGTACCGAGTGCCTTTTGAGAGGAACTCAGAGAGGGTCAAACAGCTGCGGCATGAGTATGTGGAGGTATGTATTGTTCACTTTAGCACTCTGATGTTGCATACTGCACACAACCTTTTTTTACATGTAAATGTACTGTACACTAAATCTATGCTGAACTACACAATCTTGTCTTTCACTGTATTTTAGAGAGTTTTACAAATGGATGCTGAGGCCATTCAGCATGAGTTCATCTACATAGACGAGGCAGGGTTCAACCTCTCAAAGGTCAGAAGGAGGGGAAGAAATGTAATTGGCCAGAGGGCAATTATTAGTGTCCCGGGGCAACGTGGGGGTAACATCACCCTTTGCGCGGCAATCACCCAGAATGGGGTCCTCCACTGCCATGCCAACATGGGTCCGTATAAAACACCTCACATCCTTACATTTTTGGACAGAGTATACAACCTCACAATCAGAAATAACATGCAGATCCAATACATTGTCACCTGGGACAATGTTTCATTCCACCGCTCTGCTCTGGTTCAGAACTGGTTTACGCAGCACCCACATTTCACAGTCCTTTTCCTGCCACCATATTCTCCATTTCTTAACCCAATTGAAGAATTTTTCTCGGCATGGCGGTGGAAGGTTTACGATCTGCACCCCCTGGCTCGGGTAGCCCTCATTCAGGCCATGGAGGAGGCCTGTGACCAGATTGAGGCCACAGCCATACAGGGGTGGATACGGCATGCACGGCGATTCTTTCCCCGCTGTCTTGCAAATGAGGATATCGCCTGTGATGTGGATGAAATTCTCTGGCCAGATCCAGCTAGGAGAAGAGACCAACAGTAGCAATTTATGTGCTGTGTTTTCTTTTTTGGGGGGGTTCTTTTTTTGTACAGGATAAAATGTTATGTTCATGAAAACTGGGAAATGTTTTTTTTTTTTTCGCCATGTTGGCTTGAGTATATGGAAAAAAATAAATAACATTTTCAACAGCATTAGTCTTGTGTCCTGTGTGGTGTCTACAGTAATGCATACAAGTGTTCACTGTGTGTATTGTTTTGCAAAAAGTGTGAGCAGACATTGTGTTTACAGTTGTGCAAATCCGAGCGATGTTTTGCAAATTCACTGTGTGCCTCACCCATACTACTCTATGCACTTAGAAGCAGAATTAGCCAAAAGTGTTTAAGGTTTTCAACAGCAGAGTGTAACTGGTGCAAACAGAGTTAAGTCATATGCAACGTGTGTTTCATATGGTAAAAAAATATGGTTTTGATAAGTTGGTGTATAGTTTTTACAAGAGTGGTTCATTTTGCAAAGGAGTTAAGGTGTTTTGCTAATTGGGTATGTGGTTGTGCTATTCGTGTGTTGGGTTTTGCTAAACAAAACAAAACAATCAAAATTGTGTTTATTCAATCGTAAAAAACTGTAGTTAGATCGATGGTCCACTCTTTTGCGGGCACCGCCCTGCCAAGAAATCTTGGTTCTGCAATCGCCATTCCGTGGCGATCTCACCCAGCATCACTCTGTGCATGTTGTTTCTCCCTCTTGCAAGATTCAATAAAGCCAAAGCTGTGTTCCAGATACAGACTGAGTATTTTATTGCATAGACATACATAGATCATTTTAATCATCTCCATCACAATATGCACCCCAAAAAAAGACTTAAATGGATAAAACATATCTTTGCTGCTGCATTAGATCAACTGTATGTGCATACATTACTGTCAATGACAGTGTCTTTTAATGTTTTTTAAATTATTATTTTACAAATAATGTTGTGGTTTTAAATGATTCTCGGATTCAATCAAAAATTGTTTTTTACTGGTGGACCTTTTAGCAGATGACCAAAGCACGGTCATCAAGCGACATCTTTGTTGGTAGATTTAATTACTACTTCTCAACTAAGAAAACAAACAAAGGCATTTATTTCATGAAGACAACCGCCACACAATACTATTTGTTACACAAAGAAAGGCACATAATGACACAGGTGGCTCTTAGAGATTGGTGAGAGATGTTATTCATGTTGTTGGATAGCATGTTGGAAGCATGAAAACAAAAGGGTTCTGGAAAATGCTTCAAATGCAGTTTGTTACAAGACCAAATGTTTTCTCTTTGCTCAACCCATTGAAGAAGAACCACGAGCAGCGTTGCAGTTTAGATTGCTATGAACTCCTGCGCTCTCCAAGATATAGACGACCTCACAATCATGCAGACCTTCGAAACCCTTTGTTTTGTTTATTATCTTGAACTGTTCATAGGGAGGGATGAGCACCTCCTGCTCATGATCCCCTAGAGCTGCATAATGTTTCAGGAAAGCACCTGAACAGGTTCTAATTTTAAAGCAGGTCTTATTACCAAAGTGACTCAGTGTTGTTTTTTTAGAGCTGGAGGCAAAGAAACCAAACCGAATTATTTGGTTGACTTTGCCAATTATCTCAATATTGGTTCTCCGGTAAGCAATGTGACAGTTCCTATTATCACTGAGTATCTGTAGAGCGGAGGTCAGCCAGAAATGTAAGGAGTGAAATTGGAAGACGGTGTTATATATATCCTTTCCTTTCAGTATTTCTGTATTGAAAGTTTTATAAAACTTTTCATAATCAGATGAATAAACACAGATTGCTTGCAAGTGATCCTTCGTTAAAGCTTGATCCTCTTGATGTTTTCTTTTTAGTCTCTTGTTGGCACAACTTTGTGCTTTTTTCCAGACCTTCTCAAAATCTCCTGTGTTCTCTTTTTTGAAGTATTTGTCCTTGACCATCTTTGCCATTGTTTCTCTGCAGCCAAGGTACATGTCATCAACCGCATCTTTGACCATGCTCATTTGGAGGCTGGACTTTACCTCTGGTCGACTGATATAACTGATCTAGAGGAAAGAGAACGATGACAGGAAAGGTCATGAGTTACACTCAGTTTGTATCAATGAGTGTCCATTGAGAAAGCCAGGCTATCATAGAATGAAATGGATGGATATATTTTTTATTTCAGCACCACAATCTGGCCTGTTCAGTCTACAATTTCTACTCATGAACAAAGAAGACTGCTCAGGGGCTTGTCAGATTACTTTTGTCAAGTTTTAAGAATTTCTAGTGATTTTCCACCTAGTTTAGATTTAAGTGGATCGAATCCTCACCTTCTTGGAGCATACAGGCAGCATCCAGCAAAGGAGCAAACACAGCGGAGCAAAAATCACCATCTTAGCCTTCATTGCTGACAAACATTGAGTGAATTCATACACACACAGACACACACACACACACACACACACAAAAAGACATGAGCGATGATAATTAACAAATGGCACCATATATTCTAAATCAACAGTCAAAATGTTTTGTTCTGAAATATCAGCTCACCAGTGTTTCAAAGAAGAATAGGTTCGGAGAATAGGTTCAGCTCTTCTCAGAAGTTGTGATCCAGCAATGAGTTGTCAGTGAATTTCCCAGACTCATATTTATGGTCTGCCTGATGCTCTCGACAGGTCACCAAATAACCACACACACACACACACACACACACACATACACGCGCACACACACACACACACACACACATACACGCGCGCACACACGCATAACAAAGTAACCATGCGTTCACACACACGCTGCTGCGCGTCTTTCTAAGTGTTTTGACATCGATGTAACGCCATACACACATACACGCGCACACACACACACACACGCGCGTGCACACACACACACACACACACACACACACACACAGTGGTAGACCTACAAGACATATGCTTGTGTGAGAAATGTGGTTTCGTTGAGCAGAAATATTTCCTGTTCAGCATGAGAACTAATCGTCAATTATACCTGAAGCTTCAACTATGGTTTCTGAAACCATGTATGGTTACAAG
Organism: Chelidonichthys spinosus; assembly: GCA_029853015.1. Taxonomy (NCBI): domain Eukaryota; kingdom Metazoa; phylum Chordata; class Actinopteri; order Perciformes; family Triglidae; genus Chelidonichthys; species Chelidonichthys spinosus. The sequence goes on along the minus strand of CM056824.1, from coordinate 13,180,992 downwards.
GTGCAACTGCAGGCATGGTACTATAGCGACCAATCAAGACAATTTCCTCAGAGCCAAAGAACCGGGCTGTAATCCATGTTGGTTTTAACTCCAATCAGCATCCTCTGGGACTGTCTCAGTAAGTAGGACAGTAGTTTACTTTATGTCTTCAAAGTAATAGTCAGAGCCTGAAACGTTTGTTGAAAGTGCAAGAATAAAACCCAGTAGCAACCACAATGTAGGTGTCATTTGTCTAGTTGAAGCATTATTTCCAGTCAGCGGCCACAAGCAGCAAAACCTTGAAACGTGTGAACTCTACAAGGAGGTGTGTGCAGACCCTGCCTCTAAAAAAGAAATCTATTTAACGAGGAAACATTGAATTTGTCTCTGGATCCATTTTTAAATTTTTTTTTTTTTATGTATGATGTTTGATGTTCTGTTGGGGAAAAAAATCATACAATGACTATACAGATATACTAGTACGACTGTTTCCACCATGCATCTGTGGAGCAATGTATAATATTGTGATGAATAGAAAAGAATTCAACAGGTCAGCTTATCTTTCATATGTTTAGACAATTCCTCAGATTATCGAATATGCCAGTAACGTCTCTGAGCAGGGAAAGTAAAATCCTATACAACATATTTAGACATAACATCTGCTTTTGTTTTTTGTTCTTCACTTGTTTTTATGGCTTGCTTTCTACCTTCTATTACTTTTCACAATCACCATGTTATTATAAAAGTAGCAATTCCACACTCTCAAAATGAAGTACGAAGCTTTCAAATGAAGTAAGAAGAGTTTCAGTACTAGTAATGCATATATTTATGCTACATTGACGTATTAGTGCTGATTTAAACAGCTTCATATAGGGTTAGTTTAATTTATAAACACACACAAACACACACACACACACACACTAACAGTAGTGTAGTTTAAATTACATTTACATTTAGGTCATTTAGCAGACACTTTTGTCTAAAGCAACTTACAATAAGTACATTTGTCAAAAGAAGGAAACAAAGAAACCACAACGTATCATTGCCGATAAAGTAAGAGCTAAAAATAGAACAAGTGTTAGGTCCTCATCCAAGTAACGTAGTACGTTACAGTTTTTTACGATTGAATAAACACAATTTTGATTGTTTTGTTTTGTTTAGCAAAACCCAACACACGAATAGCACAACCACATACCCAATTAGCAAAACACCTTAACTCCTTTGCAAAATGTACCACTCTTGTAAAAACTATACACCAACTTATCAAAACCATATTTTTTTACCATATGAAACACACACGTTGCATATGACTTAACTCTGTTTGCACCAGTTACACTCTGTCTGTTGAAAACCTTAAACACTTTCGGCTAATTCTGCTTCTAAGTGCATAGAGTAGTATGGGTGAAGCACACAGTGAATTTGCAAAACATCGCTCGGATTTGCACAACTGTAAACACAATGTCTGCTCACACTTTTTGCAAAATAATACACACAGTGAACACTTGTATGCATTACTGTAGACACCACACAGGACACAAGACTAATGCTGTTGACAATGTTATTTATTTTTTTCTATATACTCAACACAACATGGCAAAAAAAAAAACATTTCCCAGTTTTCATGAACATAACATTTTATCCTGACAAAAAAAGAACCCCCCCAAAAAAGAAAACACAGCACATAAATTGCTACTGTTGGTCTCTTCTCCTAGCTGGATCTGGCCAGAGAATTTCATCCACATCACAGGCGATATCCTCATTTGCAAGACAGCGGGGAAAGAATCGCCGTGCATGCGGTATCCACCCCTGTATGGCTGTGGCCTCAATCTGGTCACAGGCCTCCTCCATGGCCTGGATGAGGGCTACCCGAGCCAGGGGGTGCAGATCGTAAACCTTCTACCGCCATGCCGAGAAAAATTCTTCAATTGGGTTAAGAAATGGAGAATATGGTGGCAGGAAAAGGACTGTGAAATGTGGGTGCTGCGTAAACCAGTTCTGAACCAGAGCAGAGCGGTGGAATAAAACATTGTCCCAGGTGACAATGTATTGGATCTGCATGTTATTTATGATTGTGAGGTTGTATACTCTGTCCAAAAATGTAAGGATGTGAGGTGTTTTATACGGACCCATGTTGGCATGGCAGTGGAGGACCCCATTCTGGGTGATTGCCGTGCAAAGGGTGATGTTACCCCCCCGGGACACTAATAATTGCCCTCTGGCCAATTACATTTCTTCCCCTCCTTCTGACCTTTGAGAGGTTGAACCCTGCCTCGTCTATGTAGATGAACTCATGCTGAATGGCCTCAGCATCCATTTGTAAAACTCTCTAAAATACAGTGAAAGACAAGATTGTGTAGTTCAGCATAGATTTAGTGTACAGTACATTTACATGTAAAAAAAGGTTATGTGTGCAGTATGCAACATCAGAGTGCTAAAGTGAACAATACATACCTCCACATACTCATGCCGCAGCTGTTTGACCCTCTCTGAGTTCCTCTCAAAAGGCACTCGGTACAACTGTTTCATTTGTACCTGGTGTGCCTTCAGGATACGAGCTATGGTGGACAGAGAGACCTGATTCACATTATGAAAGATGATTTGGTCTTCAATAATTTTGGCCTGGATTTCACGAAGCCTGATGGCATTATTTGCCAAAACCATATTCACAATCTCCCTCTCCTGCAGTGGTGTGAAAATGGGAGCCCTTCCTCCTCGTTGTACTCGACCCTCAATCCTATGTAGAACAAAATACATGTAACCTACTGTAAAATGTCACAGGAAGGGGTATCAAAGTGCTGATATGGGGTGCATACAGTAAGAAGCTGTAAACAGGTAATTTTTTTTACCTGTTTTCCAGTCTGAATGCCCTTATGACAGATGCCACGGTGAATCTGCTGAGATTTGGCTGGACTCTCAGTCCAGCCTCCCTCAGCGTCAATCCATGGTTCACAACATGGTCCACAAGAGTTGCGCGAATTTCATTGCTTAAAGTTGGACCTCTTCTCCTTTGAGCTTCACCTACTCCTGCTTGTGGTCTTCCTCTTCCTCGGCCACGGCCTCTGGCACGGCCTCTGGCTCCTTCTTCTCCTCCTTCTCCGATTCCCCCTCTCATCCTCACTCTTCCTCTTCCTTCCATTTTGGTTAAGCTTGGTGAACTCACCTGCTGCATTTTTATAGTGCTTAAACCTGATTGGTGTGTCTACAATTAAGCAATCTTGTGTTTGCACACCTGATGGCAGTGTTCAATCAACTGGCTCATAGGTGTGGTAATTTGACAGTCAGTGCTTTAGAATTGCAAGGAAGTGACATCTTGATATACTTCTGTGTCTAATGCATAGACGTGTGTGTTAGTGTTTCAAATCACGGTGTGTATTGTTTTGCACAAAGTGTGAACGGACTCATTGTGCTTACAGTGGTGCAAATCTGGGGCCAAGTTTTGCTCCTTGAGTGTAAGGTTTTGATAATTGGGCAACACTTTAGATTTTAGTGTTTATTCAATCGTAAAAAACTGTAATTACTTATCACAGCCATTTTCATGTATGGTATGTGTTGTACACAAATTGTCCACTAGGGGTCACAGTTGGGGTGTGAATCCTATTTAAGTAGGAACCCTTTGACAGGTATCAGGTGTGTAAGGCGGGTCCAAACCGGACCGAGTGCCCGATTCGCGTCGGTAAATGACGTCGGGCTACTTAACATGGCCGATTCGAACAACGACATGGGCGGTTCACATCTACGGAACTACAGCCGATGCCATACGTTCCGCGCTTGCGGGAGACGTTATGTCTCCAAAACAACAGGCGGTGCTAATCTGTATTGTGGGCCAAAAAACACGAAAACCGGAAGTAGGTAGTCCTCTCTAGACCACCTTCTTCGATTCCACTGGTTATCTGGTATGTTTACCATCGTCACTTCCGGGCTTCACTGATTCGCTAGTCAAGCTGCTAGCCTCCACCAATCAGAATGGTAAAAGAGTGACCGACTCGAGTGGCGGATTACACATTTGAATCGGCTGAAATGAACGCCGACGTGGGCCGATTCGAGCGACCACACCAAGCAGACTCATGTCACGGACGCCGACTCTGTCAAAGACGCCGATTTTCGGTCCGGTGTGGGCCCGCCTAGTAGTCGGAGGAGCACATATAGTTTTTTGACCGCAGAGGAACGCAACAATACGCTGATGTTGAATTGATGCTAATTCCTTAGCCATAGTTCTTTAAGTCAGTTAGCCCGACTTTAAGCTTTAGGCTGAGCCATTATAGTCACGTGCTGGCTTACTTAAATGTAGGAGTGCAACATATTTGATGAGCTCATTATAGGATTTTGAAAAAACCCTCATTCTACATATTGTCTATAGCTATGTAACAGTGGGAAAAGGACAGAAATTCACTTTTGGAAAGTCATGTGGTAAAAAAGTTTAGTGCCGTGGCAGTATTTTAAGAAATATACTCTTGTGGAGTACTCAAGAAGAAAATAATAATAGAAACATTGTTATTTCTCATCTTTAGTTATGCAATTAAAACAATGGACACAAGAGAAATAATACAATGAAAAAAAACGTTAGGAGTTCCTTTCAGAGCTTCAATCTGAATTCATCTAAATTTGAGAGAGAGAGAGAAAGAGAGAGAGAGAGAAAGAGAGAGAGAATGCATGGACAAGTTACTTTTCTTTGCTGCCCTTCCACATGAATGAGTGCTTTAAAAAAGGCTCATACAGCAAAGTAGATGATAATACATTTAGTCCGGAGTTTCTTCTCTTTGATTAGACAAAAATAATTTGCAAAAAATCTGTTGAAAAATAAATGAATGATGGTTAGAAGCCAGAGAGGTCCATGCAGCTCGCTTGGTGCCCCATAGTGAATGTGTGACTATGGCAGGATTCCAGTCCGTTTCTAAGGTTACAAAGCCCAGGATCTCAAACCTCCCATGAATATCATTTGTAAAGTTCATGAGTTTCAACGTGGACTGGGAACTTTAAGTCCAGGACATAAATCCAATTCAACATCATTACTTTAAAGATGATACCTCCCTGATGCAGTCTTAATGACCTGACACATATAGAATTATTCAAATTGATTTGTTAAATTATAAATCACTTTTCAAATGATCATGCATAGCAGTTTTTTTGACCTCAGAAAATGATGATGATGATTTGCTTCGGCATGTCCCAATCACATCCAAATATATGACAAATAACATATCTATCATTGATACCACTGTTGATTTTGGTCTCTAGTTTGTGAAAGGAAATTTGAAAGTCTTGATGTGTGGTTTAGCACTGGCAGACAATGCTAAGTTGCACTTAAAGTAAGTTGACCTGCTACATTTGTGATTCTCTCAGTTTTGGTTTCTCTTCATTTGGTTCTGAATCAATGAATTAGCATGTTGCATCTTTATATATAAGCACACACTTTCCAGTTGTTGTTTTTTTAAGGAAAGCTCAGAAAGAGAAGGCTCTTCCCCAGGTGCAGGGCAACAGAGGAAACCTTTGTGATGTTGATGAAAACGTGTGCTCTGATGCTGGAGAGAAGCAGGATTAGCCCCATAATTCTTTGTTGTAACTTTTTTCTATTTAATTAAGCAAACTACTGATTTTCATTCCTTCTTTTTTACCTAAAAAACTGGTAAATCATTAAAAAAAAGTTTTCATGTGAAAGAATTTCACTCTGGGCCTGTTTTGAGATGTGTGTCAAGAGTTGTATTGTTTGGAGTGAGTTTTGCAGATGATGTGAACTGTTTATCTCAGGCGACTGATGTTGCTGACGCAGGCTGTGGTTAGGGTTGGGACCACTTTTGTTTAGCAGTCGAAAAAAACTTGAAAACCTCAATGCAATCCACCCACATAGTTACGAGAACATGTACATGTGCAAATTGTCCACATATGTGTGAGGACCTGTGACCTGTCTGTCCATGATGGTGAGCTATATTTATAGTGGACTGTGAGTCCTGAACACATCCGGACCGGTTGTCTGATCAAAACCTCTGACCCGAGGGCTTCACTGTGGGCTTCTCATAGTCAAGGTTGGTGAGTTGACTTTTTAAATCAACTTCTCAGTGACATATTCACTAAATATTCCTAAAAAATAATTAGTCATTTGCATTAGTCAGGCATTTTTTTTAAAATAACATCTCAGAAATGCATTTGATTATATTTTGGTAAAAAAAGAAAAATAAGCATCACAGTTACTGCAGTAACATATTAGCATGATTTCTAGCTGATTTTGCGTTCATCTTTATTTCCGGGTGATAATTTCAGCTTTTAGAAACAAAATCGTAAACACCTGTAAGCTTTGATTCAGGCAGACATGTTTAACCGCAATTAAATAAATGGATATTTGCAATATTAGGCCTGAGTGGGGTACAGCAAGGAGCCAGAGAATGTGTTTAGGCCCTGAACGTTCCCACACAGCAGCCTGCCGCTCAGCAGCTCTACGTAGACCTGACCCCCCTGCTGCAGCGGCAGCAGTATTGTCTGAGAGCTGCTGTCTTCTGAGTCCTCTCTGTTGTCTTCCCAAATGGATGCAACCACCTCCCCATTCCTCATGAGTTGCACCTTGTAGTACATCCTCTTGCCTTCCCCAAACACCTTGGAGTAGACCGAGAAGGAGAAGGAGTAGAGTCCAGAAACAGGAGCTGTGAATATTCCTGGAACAAACAGCATTTCCTTTTTTATAGTGCATTTGCATTTTTGAACCTCTGAACTCTTGTGGTTTCAAATGTAGGTTTAACATGGTAAACGAGAGTTGTGTGTAAGATGACATCAGTGAACTAAAGCACAATTTATAGTGATTTAAGCAGTTATTTTAATGCCTAACGATTGCTTATTTTCCTTAAATCGACCAAATACTAAAGCAGTTCATTTCACTTCTCGTTGGAGTTAATTCTGAAAACAATCCTGCCAACGCACAAATCCTGGTTGAACAACACTAGACATACTGTATACTTACCCAATGCGGGATTATATCCACTTCCATGGTTGAGGGCGATGACATCGTAAGGAATGGAGTGGTTTCTGGTGAACGGTCCTAAGCAGTTTGTTCTGGAGCTCATGGAGGCTGTGAAAGCGACATGCATCCCTCCTGAGGTAGAAGCAAGTCGACAGCCAGCGCTCATGTTATTATTGTCAGACAACATTATTCAAAACCAACCCTTTTTCTGAGCACATGTAGGACTGCCTTAGCCTGGTTCCTCTTGACTAATCAGACCTCAGTAGGTGATTAATGGGGACATTACCTTCCTACTTAAAAAATAAAATAATAAAAATGGCAACAAGTATAGATAACATGGAGATTTGCATGTCATTTCAAAGACTACTTTGCCCTTAAATAAAAATACTTCTTTACTCTACTTAGCTCCACCATCTCATACTGCTTGTAAAAAAACATGGTCATGGCCAAAACCCAAGATGGCCATCGCTGAAATGTAGAATTTTAAGCGTCAATAATGGCAGTCCACAATCCAATGGGTGACATCACTATGATTATGTCCACTTCATATATAATCTATGATTCAGTCTGACAATCAGGTCAGTACTATGTCAAGTTTAAAGTAAAAAAAAACCTTTCCAATCTCCATTGTTTAACATGAACAGAACATCATCGTTTGTCCCTGAAATTGACTCAAAGCAACACATAATTGGACTATTTCTACCGGTGTTAATTATCCAGAATACCTATGACTTCAAGGAGGCTGTCACCCAGCTGGGACACGCTCGCGAACAGGTCCATCACTCTCACAAAGATTTGATCCTCCACTTCCTTGAGCTCAGCTCCGGCACAGCAGCAGCCTCGCTGGTGCTTGAACACACACTCACAGCCCAACGCTTTGCATGGCAGCTTGCCCTCCCACGCTCCTACAAATGTGGAAGGACAATAAATCAGCTGCTAAAAAAAAAGGGGCACGCTCACACAAATTTCAATTTGACACAAATTTGAAAAAGATCAATGATTGATGATATCTGTCCATCTCTGCTGTAATATTTCTATCCAGTAAAAATTTTGGGACACAATGCAAAGTAAACATTCAATATAATGTTCATTTTCTACTATCTTTGTCACCAAGCCACAATGTATGAAAATCCTCAGAACCAACACATCTTGTTAACCCATATTTTTTCCCCCGTGTGACGTTGAATAGTTGAATAGTTGAGTTTACGTGCTGCTGCTCGTAGGCTGCTGATGCTGTTGGCAGCTCTCACACCGTCCCACAGCAGGCCCACCATGAGCAGGGTGCATGCTACAGCTCGCATCTCACAACACAAGGGAATGTCTGCAGACAGAGTCGTGGAAGTAAGTCTTCACAGGCAATTCGATTTTCTCTGTAACCAAAGACAATGTTACACGATAAAACACCTGATTTGAGATGTTTTTTGTTTATTTATTTTTATCAATTGTCCTTTCATTTCGCTGAATTATAGACATTTTATTTGAAAATTTACTGTCACAGGTTCAAAATGCAACTTAATGAATGGTGTCATTGTTTCAATGAGCAGAGATGTTTCTGTTCTTAAATACAGCTCAGTGCTGGTTGGGGAACACTATTTAATGTACCGTGGAAGGGGATTTTAATTTAGATAATGCCAGGAATGTAAAACTGTACATCAAAATAATGCAAAATGATATCAACCAGCTTGCATAAAACTGCTGCAACAATACCTCGTAAGATAATTGAGATGTGGCTTTGTATTTTTCTCATTATAGTTAAAAAAGAAAAATGTCTTGACTCACCACAGTTGAGAACAGAATCTCCAGTAATCCTAATAAGCAATACAAGTTTAAAGTTTCTTGCAGTGCTATGCTCAATGACTAAAGGCCAAAAATGTTCCTTTTCAAGTCACTTTTATTTCCAAGTGGGTGGAGATCGCTGTGTCCAGTCAACTGGCAGCCCTGGTCAACTTCATTCCACTCCCATACGAACCCATCATAAGCTCCCCAGTGTATGTCAAAATCTCCTAAAGATTGTATCTTCTAGAGCCTGTGTGTGTAAGTTGGTTATTAGGTCAGAGGTGTCAGGTTGGCTGATAGGATCGCTGCAGGATGCAGCGATCCTATCAGCCAACCCCTAACCCTAACCTTAACCGCTACTATCGTTGCGGAAGAATCTCCGCAATACGCTCCCAGAGGTCGTATTTGAGGACGTGACACACGACCTATTTGGTCGTATGAGTTGGAGGGCTTGTTGGAACAGATAGTTTAGTTTAGGATAGTGTTTATGTCTTTCTGTCATTCAAAGTGTGAGGAAGCAGTTTGTGGGTCATCGGAGCTGAATGAGCTTTTGTACCTTCTTACCTACATGCAAGTCATTACACTTCTGCACCGAGGTGAGATCCGCAGAGCTGCACATCACTGTGCAACCTCACTTACATCACAATATGGCTTGAATTATGATTTCCGATAAGACTCTTTCAAATAAATGTCTTTGTTTTCAAAGTATTCTGATCATAACTCTATACAATTACATTTTTCTCAAAATGTACATTAATGTGTTGTGGCAGACCACCAGGTTTTTCTGTTGTATCCTTAATGCTGCTGTATCAAATGTTTTATTCTACCAACGTATCAGGTGACTACATGCAATCTGAAAGTCTTTGCTCAGTTCCCCAAAGGATCTGTTAAGCATCTTTTAACTGTGTATTTACGATTTACAGCTAACGATTTGACTGTCTTGGTTCTGCATTTTTTCCAGATGCAGCAGGTAGTTGCTCTTGGTGAAAAAACAGCTGTATTCGCTTTAATGAGTTAATCCAGGTTTAAACGTACGATGGCTTCTACTTATGTTATATGTTATTTAATTGCTTAGTTGTTTACTGTGACTACGTCTGACATGGGCTGTTGGGAGGGATAGTGGCAGCTATGTCGGGTGTTTTGTTTTCCTTTCCCACCTTAAAGCAGATGCAATGATGTATGATACAACTGTTGTACTTTTCTCTTTTTATCTGTCTGCCAAAACTCAATAAAAAAATGTGGAGAAAAAAAAAACGGACGATGGCTTATTAGGACCACTGTAGAAAGAAAAAAAGGAGAGGGGGCAATATTCAAAGAAAAAATTTGCAAATTTGCGAGTTTATAAAGTGGCAAATTTGCAGCTTTTTTCTCTGAATATTGCCCCCCTCTCTTGGCTCTCTACAGTGGCCCTAATACGCCATCGTATAAATGTCTTAAAAGAGTAAAAACATTTCACCTCAGAGAACAATGAATTTCAAAAGATGAAAAAACTTTTTGCAAAAAGCCCAAATAATTCCAAACATTCGGCTCTATATCATTTATTCGATTATTTCTTCAGGAAGTATTGAGATATAGATATTGAGGCGAGCATGAAGTCTATTATGACATTCAATGACACCCTCCACACAAAACCCAGGTGATGCTTATCAGCCCAGTAGTAGTCATGGAGGAGGTAAACTATCCTCAAACATACAACAAGCATTGTTCAAAGATTCCTATGAATCCTCCTCAAAGCCATCAGCATCACGTTACAAGGAGGGTCCAGGTGGAAAGATGAGTGTAGGCTGAGTGTTTACTGCTCCACAAGGGCCCTTTATGTTGTGAAATTGAATCCCAGCTATTTCTGGAAATCAGTCTGTGAGGATTATTAGCTTTAATGTATTCACTGACAATGTCAAGAGAGAAATTAAAAAATTGTGTTCTCATATTTCCAGACTGTAAATTCACATTTTTATTGTTTAACTTGTTCTCGTAGCCTTTCGTATAAACTCAGGGAGATTGCTGTAACATCTGGCTTTCCCCCATATACTGTATGATAAAAAATAAACAAAAGCATCTCTCTCTCTCTCTCTCTCTCTCTCTCTCTCTCTCTCTCTCTCTCTCTCTCTCTCTCTCTCTCTCTCTCTCTCTCTCTCTCAGTTCAATCCAGTTCAATGCAAGGTTTAAATGGTTTTATTGGCATGGTAAGCATACATTTCCATTTCCAAATCAAATGTGAAATAAAGATAAAATGTGTAAATACAATCTCTCAGATGCATTTTACAAACATTATGAATCTGCTCATAAAGTTGTTTGTAAGCTGAAAAAAGAACCAGGATGAAGAATGATGGAGGCTATCCAGTACTATAAGTCAGTGCAGTTTAATTCTTCACTGCTTGTTTATTTTTCTCATGTAAATATAAATTTAATTTCACCATAATAATGACCACTGATTGTTCATGATGCAAAAGGCACCGAACTACAAAGCGACAATCTTAAAAAGTGAAGGAGTGACAGAATCATTTCTTGAAAACCAGCTAAACTTCATCCATTGCATCAAAGTTAGAGAGATTAGCAGCATGTTATTAAAAAGCAGAGCATTCTAGCGGCTACATCAATACTGAGGCACACGTAGTGTTAAGCTAGAGGACAAAGCAGGTTTCGTTTTTATGAAGCATAGCTACAAGAACAGTTTTATGTTTTGGTCCATGTAGAATCACTGACAATATTAAGAAGACAGTCAGTTGTCTATTGTACGACCCATTAAACATTCTGTACGTACTGCAGCAAGTATTTTCATTATCTCTGTATTATTTTCAGGAAACTGTTTCTTCAATTACTCATCCAGGTTGTCATGTCAATTTTCAATCTCAGTATGTTTGTATGTGTTTTTTTTTTTTTAATGACGTTTGACGTATATAATTTGCTTCGTCTTCTAAAATAAAGCAGCAGATTAATTTATTTCATTTTAAACAGCCCTAATTCTATTATTGAATGGAAGTTTTCATAATTTATGCTTCTTTTACTTTTTCATCATAAGTGCCGCTGCCCTTGTAAGCTCCCACGTAGCCACTGTCGTCTGGGATGTCCTGGCGCCCGGCTTTGCCTTTTCCTTTGCCGGACTCATCAAACCGCTCCTTGTGAGCTCCAGTGTACTTGGTGGTATCGGTCAGTCTGTCCACAGCTGATGCCTTTGCCACTTTCTAAAAATAAAATAAAAAGATTTATTTTAAAAAGTAGTGATTTCACATATGTGTTCATACACACGTTTTTTTTTTTTATCTCATCTGCTTGCTTAATTTATCTGGGTTACTGAATTTACTTTCTCTTTACCCTCAACTATTCTCTATCAGATTCATACTGTAAATTCTATTCAAATAAATAAAAATATCCCTCACCGTATAATCTAATTCTATTGTGTATTTCTTTTGTGGGAGATAGACATTGTGAAATTGTACAATGACAATAAATTAAACCTCTAAACTTGAATCTTTCTTTGATATGAAATTCCCCAGTTATCAAAATCAAAAATCATAGACCACATTTAACCAATAAAACTGAAAGATGACCCATTCTTACGGATCTCATAAGTCATTCTAGGTTCTTCCCACAACCTTAACTTCAAATTGTTGAAGTATTTTCTGGTGGCGGGTCAAAGGGAGCACCATGTTGCGTTGTTGGGTGTTGCGTGCCTGAGGGTGGTGAAAGGTGAATATATTGAGGATAGAGCTGATGGAATACTCACAGTGATGCCGATGTTGGCAGGCTCCTTCCCAGCAATGAGCCCATAGAGCTGCTGAAGCGACTCCTCTTTACTTTTGCCTTTAAAGCGTTTGGGAGCCAACTCTGCCAGGGCCTGGTTGAACTGCTCAAATGTGACAACACGAGCTGACTTCGCCCTGAGGAAACACACAGTGTTGCTTCAGGTTTTCTCAAGGAAGTAACACAATTATCCAAATCACGTCATGTGCCTATTTGCATATTAATGTGATGCCATGGGGCTAGTGAAATGAGGGGGCTCCGGGGTTTCTAACTGGTTGATTATTAGACATTCTATAGAGCAAGCACTGAAAACTGCAAATGCATATTTAACACATTTGTCTAGAGAGCTTGAAAAAGTAAATAAATCATTTGATTTCTTCCGAGAACAGTGTCCATGTGTTCGTTTTAGCCAATGGTGTGGCTCTAGGCAGTGTGCGCGTTATACCACGGTGTCCGGGGGAGCCGGGGCTGGGGGCGGGCGATCATTTTTTTTTTTTTTTTTTTGGAGGGGAGCAAAGTTTAAATGCTGATCCTGTCATTAATAGCAACAGCATATGGCTATTATAAAGAGAAAATCCGTTGCACGCACACCATAGGTCTATGTACAATATTTACATGAAACACCCCGATCGAGCGCCCCCACGCTTCAAGCGCCTCCGACGTGCAAGCAGGCAACACTTTTTTCATGAATCACGAACTAAAAATACAATTTTATTTCTCTTATTTTACACCGTTGAGGGAAAACCATGGCCAAAATATAATTAATTTGGCAATCATATCAATATTATAGAGCTCCCCCCAAATTTCACAAATCATGTTTCCAGGGGAGCTCAGGTGGCCACCAGGGGAGCCATGGCTCCCCCTGCTCCCCCGTAACTCGCACCCTGGCTCTAGGTATGGTAATGCTGCTCTGTTGGATTGGATTGCCATGAACTTTTTGACATATTTACATGGTGTCCACAGGAAGACATTATTTTGTTGTTTTCTATGCCTTGCTTCAGGACCAAACACCTTAAAAAATATGTCTTTCCCATCAGCCTAAGCCATGCTTTAGTTTTAGTGCTAATTATCAGCCATGGCAGGGCTGCCCCTGACCAAAATGGGGCCCTAAGCGAAAAAATGTCTTCTGCTTTTTTACCCTCTTGCTCGCGCCTGACTCGTAGGTTGTTTTCGAAGCCATCACGTCTTCACCTGCAGCTGCTTGACAAGTGCCTGTAGCGTATGTGCATCTGACCAGTGATTGGTCAGATCGATTGCTGTCAATCATTGCAGTGACGGCGCGTGCAGCGTCAGATTATAAATTAAAAAAAGATATCCTCTTTTTGCAAAACGGGGCCCCTACTGGATCGCGGGGCCCTACGCACTGTGCGTGTTCTGCGTGTAGGCAGGGGCGGCCCTGAGCCATGGCATCACTGGTGTAGAGGTATACCCACCTATCAGCCAAAAGCCATTGGAATATATAGGAGAGAATACCCACTTCCTCCTCTGTAACCACCCATCTACCTAGCAGTACACCCACCTCATCAACTATCACTACACCACTGCATAGCATGAAGATTGCCAAAGATTATTTTGGTTCAATAACCACATAATGACTCCATGGTTTTGTGCAGTTGACATTGGTTTGTTACACTGCGGCTGGGTTGTTGCATTGTAAATGTTTTAGCTGTGAAAAGTTGAGCCGTTCATAAATCTTACTTGACTTTGCTGAAGACTATGTCGACATCTGTAGTGGTGACGTTCTTGCCGTCGGTGATGTTGCAGTCCTTGCAGAGCTTAGCAAAGTTCTTGCCATTCATCTCCTTCCCTCTGGCCTTGGTGTCTCCATGGACTGCAAACTTCTGGAAGGACACCTCCACCTCGGCCAAAGACACTGAGCCCTCTGCCATACTGACCGATACACATGATACATTATCAAACAGAACATGTTCAACATAGCAACGTAATTATCACATATGGTTTCCCTGTCCTAAACCTTCAAAAAATGATGACGTTATGTCCTCCGTTTGGTTCTTCATTTACTTTCCGTCCTTGTCAGGGCATTTTATGAAATGAAAGAGCACACATTCTATTAGCCGATTGATGGTGGGGCTGCCAAAATACTCATTTTCACATCCATCATTATATTCAAACTCAAGCTGGTCTCAGGCCAATCCAATTCAATCAGTTCAATTTCCAAATGGCTGCTCTGCTGGTCTACTCTCTCTTTCTCCTCCGTACTCAATCTCTCTTATGCACGCACATACAAAGTTAAATAACCAATAAACAATCATTTAAATCGTTTTTTTTTTTAACCGAAATGCACTTTTCATGCACGCTTTAGAAATCTTATATCCCAGTGGGACATTTTGTTGGTGTGCAGTGGATACATATACAACTGACAGCTGTTAAACACAGGAAGTACATAAATGTATTTACGTAAATGTCAGTGGACTCCAGTGTTGCTGCTGTTTCCTGGGTGATGCTGAGAAATAGAGAGTAAAGTGTACCTGCTGCCGTAAAGGGAAGGATGCTGTGAAAATATTCAGGAATCCTGATTCGCGTACAGCTGCTCAACCCTTTCTTCTTTCTCCTCCTTTTTCTCCTTCTTTTTTCTCCGCTGCCTCTCCTCCTTCCTGCCACTCCCAGGCTTTCTCACAATGAGGACAGCGATGGAGAGATACAGAGAGGCAGGGGGAGAGAGGGAAGCGGGCGGAGGGGAGGGGAGAGGAGGAGGGAGAGAGTACCGACCAGCACAGTCAATGACATCATGCAGCCTCTCTTGTGTCTTCTCTCTCATCTGCTCCTTGACTCTGTGCACTCGACATTTAGCCATCATCTTCTGTTCATTTCATTTCACTGAATTCTTTATTTGCATAAAGTGTCGTCTGATGTTTCTTCTGTAGATCATGTTTTGGAGCAGGTGCTACATCACTTAAGATTAGTATTCTCCCCATCCTTCCCTCTATGACAATAAACTGACCTCACAGCTATCTGTCAACACTCCACTGCTTTCCCAACCCTCTTCCTCTCTTTTTTTCCCTCTCGCTTACTGTCATTGTCACAAGAGCCGTCTTGTCTGGACAGAGATGAGAGCGGCCCTTCAGAGAACAAAGAGTATATTGACAGTGTAATGCTGACATATTACAGGATGGATTATTCCATTTCACAGCTCCGTGTCAATCAGACGAGTAAAAACGAGTGGCCCTCTTGATGCTCAAACACTCTATTGCTGGGGTCTAGTACATGTGCCCGCTATGATACTACAGTCAACTGCTATACTAAATGGTATTCTGGTATGGAATGGGAAGCCGATCCCAGATGACATTGGGCGAAGGCAGGGTACAACCCGGACAGGTCGCCAGTCTATCACAGGGAGACAGACAACCATTACACTCACATTCACACCTACAGGACATTTAGAGTCATCAATGAACCTATCCCAATCCTGCATGTCTTTGGACTGTGGGAGGAAGCCGGACAACACTGACCCTAATCCGTGCTAACCAAGGAAAAGGGGAAAGAACAGGCTCTGAATTGTACTCACAAGTATAATAAAGGATGAAAACGTAATCAAAGTATAAGGAAAAAAGTATCCCTATGAATTTCTACTGGCTGTTTATTTATATGTTATCTAAATATGTTGTCATATTAATAGTGTAAAAATGTAATCCCCTCAAATGCATTCAAACTAAAGGAATGAGCCTGTTTTAAAATGTAGGGAGTAAAAGTAATATGTTGCCAGAAAACTAAATACTCAATTAAAATATTGATACCTTAAAATTCTACTTAAGTAACATACATGTAGTATTTGTATTACTACACTTCTGGACTTCTACCAACATCACCGCTGTGGCCCGATCCTGCAGATTTGCCCTCTAAAACATTTGCAGGACCCTGTCTTTCCTCACAAAGGATGCAACACAACTCCTGGTCCAAGCACTGGTCATCTCCCACCTTGACTACTGCAACTCTCTCCTGGCTGGACTCCCGGCCTCGGTGACTAAACCATTACAGCGTATCCAGAATGCTGCAGCACGCCTTATCTTCAATCTACCCAAATTCTCCCATGTGACCCCCCTCCTCCGTGACCTCCACTGGCTCCCTGTTGCAGCACGCATCCAATTCAAGACGATGGCACTGGCCTTCAGGGCCATCAATGGAACGGCACCTGTCTACCTTTAAACACTGGTCAAACCTCATGCCCCGAAGTGAGCACTTCGCTCCTCTACTTCAGCTGGCCGGCTGGTACCACCATCATTTGTTTGAAATCAAACAAATGTCGCCCAGCAAAGTCCAGACTCTTCTCTGTTCTGGCACCTCAGTGGTGGAACGAACTCCCGACCAATGTCAGGACAGCAGAGTCACTTGCCATCTTCCGAGAACTTAGCCTACTTACTTTATCGGCAATGATTTGTTGTGGTTTCTTTCTTTCGACAAATGTACTTATTGTAAGTCGCTTTGGACAAAAGCGTCTGCTAAATGCCCTAAATGTAAATGTACACTTCCCATCTCATCTTTCAGCCATACCTAGTCCTTGTCTTTTCCTGTAGTAAACACTGTCACTATGGTAACAAAGAGATCAACAACATGGCGGAGAGCCACAACCACTTCCTCAGAGGGGCATGGCTATCAGCTGCTCATTTACATTTCAAGCTACAAGACACAGAATCAGCACTTTGGAAACAGGGCTGAGATTGAGGGTTATAGAGACATACTACATTGATGATCTTTTTTTTTTCAGCAAATCACTTTTGGAGACATCTGAGACCTATGTTAACTCATTAAAAATGAGTATATGTGGCCTTTAACTCTTTCACCTGTGCATACAGCTGCTTCCCATCTCCAATCAAGCCAGTATCTAAGCCTCTCCTGCTCACTCACTCACTCACTGCCAGGTTCTTCTTTGCCACCAATGCAAGACTTTTCAGCACTTTGTCCCAGACTGAATTCCTGTTTCTGACCCTGCATGCCTCTGATCTTCCTTTCTTGTCTGATCATTGATACTCTTACAGTGTCACCACACTCATCATTGTGTGAGTGCCCTTTGAGTACCTACCTGCTGGCTCAATCCTCTGCCTGGCCTCAACTTACCTTCTGTCAGTCCCCTTCTGGTTCGTTGACTGTTAGCTTAACTGGTTGTTGATCCTCTGCCTCCATGACTACGTCTCCTGGCTGCTCCTCTCGTCCCCATTGCCTTTACCTGAACTGCACTTTGGGCTGCTTAACTACCCTGCTGAACATTAAAGGTCATAACCAACTGTGATGCAATTGGGTCCCTACATAACCCATTATTTAGTATGAATATATACTTCCCTTCAATGATTAATTTGAACATTTTATAACCAATTAGAAAATGAAAGATTCTTCCTTTTCAAATAAGCTCAAATTAAAGGTTTATATTTTCTTTCTGCATTGTCCTCTTGTACAGCATGGCTTACACCTGGCACTGTTTTTCAGGATTTCAATGTGCTCCTGTGGGTACCCACATAGGCCTACTGATACTCGTGATCTGTGTTTTGTTCACAGTATAAACAGAACAAGTTGTTTTGATAACATGCACCATCATGAAACTCTCCTCTCGGGTCAAATGGAAAGCTGAAGTGTGTGAAGGACTGTTTCCATCCATCCATTCAATATCAATCACTGATTATCCTGTTCAGGGTTGCGGGGGCACCCTGGCAGTTGACAAACTAGGACTGTATCCCCCCATTGGAAATATATGTAGGGTTCTCTAAAAATCCCTAAAAATGTGTATAAATATTCATTCTTTATTTTACTGGGTTTCTATAATCTCAGGGATGTAAAAAATATACAGATTACCCCTTTTATATGGCTGTTAGAAGACAAAACAGTTAATGCTGTAGTTCATGTATTATGTTGTTTAAAAATATACTGTGGTCCTTAAGAAAATATAAAAGGTTAACTTTTCCCTGTTTAATTAAAAAAAAAGAAGATACTAGAACATTTTCCGGCAGGAAGTATCAGACAGTTCACCGGGACAGTGAAGGAGCTGGCTGCGTTTCCTCGGCAGGGAAAAAATACCAATGTGTGGAGACTCGGACTAAAGGTTTGGCCCAGATATTGCACTGCCTAGAGAGACTTTGAGCGACCGGAACACTCTTTTCATGTAGCCCAGTCGAGTGTGTTTATTTTACACGACGGTGAAGTATTTTTTCTCAGAGCTGCACACAGTGTGGTCTCCGCCATTAGCTCCGACGCTAGCTCCGACACTAGCTTAGCAGTGCTGCTAGTTAGCTCCTCGGCAGAGAAACCAGACGGCTTCACCACATGGACACGGACGGAGGAGGTTTCCCCGGGACATTCGTGCGCGAGAGAGAACGGACAGGACGAGCGGGACGAGCAGACGAGCCGACGGCAGGAGTCGAGGACGTGTTGCTGGACGCAGGTAGCCGGAGCTACGAGAGGCGGAGGAGAGTTGTCTGGACATCGCTCTGCGCCATTGCTGGCTACACCGCCATGTTGCTTCTTCACCGAGAGGTTGCGTGAGTACGTGACATTGGAACGAGACCGAGTGCAGGACACAGGCACGGGGCTGTGTTAGAACAGGCTGTGACTGTCCTGGTTTCAAAGATAACCTTTCGTTCATACTGGATAAAACCTTCATGTGCACCAACTCTTCAAATGGGCCCCAACGGTTAAATTATCCAAGCGCTTGGGTTAGGACTCTTTTATTTTGGTATCAATTTCATGTGTGACTGTGAAAAATACTTGGTACAAGGCACTAGTACTGCGTTTTGAGAGTACAAGAGCACTGTTATATTTCCCTTTGCACTTCGGGTACTGAATTCATAATTCTGAAAAGTGTTCTTTTGGTTTAAAAAGGGTAAAAGAGAGCATTTTGAAGCTTCATAGCTGTGTTTTGATTTTTGCTGAACTTAAAGGTACCATTACTAAAAATAACAAAAGGGTTTAAATGAAAATAAATGTTTGTGTCTTACCCTTAACCTATTGTGGGTTAACAGTTTCTTGAGTAATTCATTTTCTGAGGGCTTACATAGATTTGTGCTAGTGCTCACATAGCATAGTAAGTTTTCAGTGGAGGCACCGCGCTAGTTATTTCCTTTTTCCCACTCTAATATAGTCCCTTGTTCAATAAGACCCCAGCGAATTCACCACCTTTAGCTGAGAACCTAGGACCTGTTTTATTTTATTGAGTGTAACCACAGTGTAGACTCTGAACACTAAGGGAAAAAGGGGTTACATTTTGGAGGCACCGCTGGGATAGGGTTGTTTTTTTTTTTTTTTAAAGGGCAGTGTCTAACAGTGAATTTTTTTCTTGTGCTTTTATTGTTTAGTTCTTGCATCTTTTCGAACATGGAGCTTAATAAGGCTGTGGAATGGAGCAGAGAGTTGAATATCAGACCTTCCCGCGCCATTGTATTGAGTAATGTACCCATAGATGTTGATGATAATACCGTTGAGAAAGTGTTGGACACAGTGAAAGTTTTTGGCCAAACTAGGATTTGTGGACGCCGCGGAGACACCACTGGTCTCAAGTTGTTCATACTAGTGGAGACTAGAACTGACATAGATCCTGCTAGTGTACCCCCTGAAATAGGCATTTTGGGAGAAGCTGGGCCCTGGACCGTACACTTAGTTCATAGTCTTGCTGTACAGGCTCCTGATGCAGATTTTCAGTCAAAGTTGCTGGCCTTACTACAACAAGAAGGTAAAACCTTAGAGGACATTAAGTCCATTGTGTCTGAAGAGCCACCAGCTAAGTCAGATCTGAACGCAGATTTAGTGAATGCTATTGGCAGGCTGGTAGACAAATGTTGTCAGGGACCCGCTGATGGTCCTGGGTACAGGAAGCTGAGGTTGTTTTCTGGTCTGAAACCTGTTCCCTCCGGCGAAGAAGAATATGATGCCTGGATGGAACAGGCCACTCAAATGATAAGTGAGTGGCAGTGTAGTGATGCAGCTAAGAAGCAGCGCATTGTTGAAAGTTTGAAGGGACCTGCTGCTGATATTGTAAGGTTTTTGAAAGTCAGTAATCCTTCTGCTACCGCCACAGACTATTTAGTTGCCCTGGAGACAGCATATGGTACTACAGAGAGTGGACCAGATCTCATGGCTAAATTCAGGCACACCTACCAAGAGGATGGAGAAAAACTTTCGGCATTCCTGTATCGTCTGGATAAGCTACTTCATCGAGCCTTACTGAAAGGTGGCATTGAGTCTGCAGGCATGAACCGAGCACGGATGGAGCAGCTCGTTAAAGGTGCATTGACCACTGACATGGTTGCTTTACGTGTTAGAATGACTCACACACTACAGAACCCTCCTTCTTTTTCCCAGCTGATGAGAGAAGTGAGAGAAGAGGAGAACTGGATCAGTGGCCGAGAGAGTGTGAAAACAACAGCTAAAGTTAAAACTTCCACTGTTCCTGATACATCTTCAGTCTCTGGGCTGGATAGTTTGAAACAAGAAGTTAAAGAGCTGTCTTCACAAGTGTCTAGACTACTGAGTGTAGCTAATGTAACTTCTAGCCCTGATGTGTCACAGGCCAAGACCAGGTCTAATATGCATGTATCAGAGGTTGTGGCTCAGAAGGCCCTGCCTAAGGTCAAAACCTTTAAGTCCACCAATTCAGACATCTTTTGTTATAAGTGCGGTGAAGACGGGCATACAAAGAGAGAATGCCAAGGCTCTGAGGACTTAAGGAAAGTTAATCAGAAACTGCTGAAGAGGCACAAGAACCAGGGAAACTCTGCCGGAGCCCGGTGAAGGAACGGCATGGAGCTCCAAAGGAAACTCGTTCCACCAACTTTTCATCTGCTGCAAAGTCCAACTTACCACAAGGCCTGGTAGGTCCCACCTCCGTTGTACCTGTGTTGATAGAGGGAGTGTACGCAAAAGCATTAGTAGATAGTGGATCACAAGTCACTATTCTGTACAGAAGCTTTTACAACACTTACCTGAAACATTTAACAGTTCAACCTGTCGAGAATCTTGAGATATGGGGGTTAAGTTCTCACAAATACCCTTATGACGGATACCTACCAATCAGGCTTGAGTTCACTGAAAATGTCGCTGGCGTGCCTCAGACTGTTGACACATTGGTTTTGGTGTGTCCAGATCCGGTAAAGGATGAAGGCATAGCACTTCTTGTAGGCACAAACACCAGTTTAGTGAGACAGCTGTTTGCCTCCTGTAAACAGGAAGCCGGTGACAGATTTTTGAGCACATTAAACATTCATCCAGTGATCAGAGATGCTTATCAGTCCCTTGCACATACAGATGTTTCACCAGACGAGACAGAAAAGCATGGCACTGTGTGGTTTATGCAGCATAGACCATTGACTCTTAAACCAGGAAGACAGTTACATGTTACAGGCATAGCTAAGTTTCCTGGTGAATTCAATGACAAGTTAGCACTTGTAGAGCAGCCTAAAGACTCGTCAGATGGTAAGCTCCAGGTGAGACCAGAAGTACACCCAGCATCAGTTGTGTACAGCAAACGCATCACAGTGACTGTCAAAAACACTTCAGCTGAAGAGGTCGTCCTGAAGCGTGGAACTCCTCTGGCTCATGTTTTTCCTGTTGCGATGGTTCCACAAGTGGCCACCAGGGCGGAAAAAGAATCCTCCAATGCACTTACCGTTTCTTCATTCGACTTTGGAAATTCTCCGATGCCCGAGGATGCTAAAAGTCGTCTCTGCCATAAAATGCTGGAGAGGCGCGACGTCTTTTCATGTCATGAGTGGGACGTGGGATGTTCAAAGAGTACCAAACATGAGATCAGGTTAACAGACACAAGACCTTTCAGAGAGAGATCTCGGCGCTTGCCACCTGCTGATCTGGAGGATGTTCGCAAACATTTGCAGGAACTTAAAGGGCACGGCATCATCTCAGAGTCGCGAAGCCCGTACGCGTCTCCAATTGTGGTGGTTCGCAAAAAGACTGGGAAAGTAAGAATGTGTGTTGATTATAGAACTTTAAACTATTCCTGACCAGTATACTGTTCCCAGAGTTGAAGATGCGCTCCACTCATTGTCAGGAAGCAAATGGTTCAGTGTCTTAGACTTGAGAAGCGGATACTACCAGATCCCAATGAGTGAGACCGACAGAGAAAAGACCGCCTTCATATGTCCCCTTGGCTTTTATCAATTCGAACGAATGCCTCAAGGAATCTCGGGAGCACCTGCAACATTCCAGAGAGTGATGGAACGAACCATTGGAGATATGAACTTTCTGGAAGTTTTAGTGTACCTGGACGATCTGATTGTTTTTGGTAAAACCATCGAGGAACATGAAGAGAGATTGTTGAAGGTCCTTGACAGACTCAAAGAGGAGGGTCTAAAGCTGTCGTTGGATAAGTGCCAGTTCGGCCGAACATCAGTCACTTACGTCGGACACATAGTGTCAAAAGATGGGATTGCCACTGATCCGTCAAAAATAGACGCTGTCGTCTCATGGCCCAGACCTAAGACCGTGACCGAGCTCAGATCCTTTTTAGGGTTCTGTGGCTACTATCGCCGTTTTGTGAGAGATTTTTCAAAGCTCTGCCGACCTCTCAATGAGTTGCTTCAAGGGTATCCGCCCAGTGCCCGCACAAAGAAAGTGAAAGCTGGACAGCCAGTCGATCACAAGTCCTTTTTCAAACCGTCAGAACCTTTCGGCTCCCGGTGGAGTGAACGATGTGAAAGCGCCTTCCAAGAGCTCAAAACCCGATTGACGCAGGCACCTGTTTTAGCGTTTGCCGATCCCCAGAGATCATACGTGTTGCATGTTGACGCTAGTACAGATGGCCTGGGTGGCGTGTTGTATCAGTCACATGAAGAGGGGCTGCGGCCTGTTGCGTTCATTAGCCGAAGTTTGTCACCTTCTGAGAAAAACTATCCCGCACATAAATTAGAGTTTTTAGCTCTAAAGTGGGCCGTGGTAGACAGACTACATGACTACTTGTATGGTGTGGATTTTGAAGTAAGAACTGACAACAATCCTTTGACCTATATTCTGACATCAGCAAAACTCGATGCCACAGGGCACAGATGGCTATCGGCGTTGTCCACTTACAGTTTCAGTCTTAAATATAGGCCAGGGCGAAACAACATTGACGCAGACTCGCTATCCAGGCGTCCCCATTCAAGTTTGTCTGAAGCTGGTGAATGGCATGAGATACCTGTTCCCGGAGTGCGAGCACTTTGTCAGTCTGCCTCCACAAGGGAAGGAGCAGGTCATCTCAATGTCATTCAGCAGATCGGTACTCATGTCTCCGCTTTGCCCAAAGCGTTCTGTCAAACCGCAACTGTAGTGACAGATCAAATGCCAAAGTTCAGTCCAAGTGAACTGCTAGCCGCGCAGAAAAATGACCCTTGCATGCGAGAAGTGTTGTTTGCGTTACAGCATCGCAAAACTGCAGATAGCATTCAGCTAGATCATCCTGATCTCAGACTTTTCAAAAGAGAATGGGACAAGTTGTCAGTTGAGCAAGAGCTCCTGTACAGAACATTAAAGTTGTCTGACGGACGTGTCAAAAAGCAGCTTGTACTTCCTAAACAGTTTCACAGTCTCGTTTTGAACTCTTTGCATGACCAAACTGGACATTTAGGTTTTGATAAGACATATGCTCTAGTCCGTGACAGATTTTTTTGGCCACGCATGAAAGTTGATGTTGAGTCTCACTGTAAGACGTGCGAGCGGTGCATAAAGAGGAAGACCCTGCCACAAAAAGCTGCACCATTGTCTCACATGCACAGCTCAGGTCCCCTTGATCTTGTATGTATTGATTTTTTATCCATTGAACCTGACAGCAAGAATGTGTGTAACGTGTTAGTTGTTACAGATCACTTTACGCGTTATGCGCAAGCTTTTCCTACACGTGATCAAAAAGCCATAACCGTAGCAAAAACATTGTGGGAGAGATATTTCATCCATTATGGTCTTCCTGTCCGCATACATTCAGATCAGGGGAGGGATTTTGAAAGCCAGCTGGTAAAAGAAATGTTGACGATGTTAGGTGTAAAGAAATCCCGAACTTCTCCCTACCATCCCCAAGGTGATCCACAACCGGAAAGGTTTAACCGGACACTTTTGAACATGTTGGGGACCTTGGATCCGAGTCAAAAGCAGAAATGGAGTCAGCACATCGCACACCTCGTGCACGCTTATAACTGTACTCCCAACGAAGCTACTGGGTTTTCACCATACTTTCTCATGTTCGGGAGGGAAGCAAGACTGCCCGTGGATGTTTGTTTTGGTGTGTCTGCAGATGGTACGTCAACGGCTTCACATAACAGGTATGTGTCCAAAATGAAGAAGGAGCTTCATGCAGCATATCAGTTGGCACAGAGCACCGCTGACAAAATGAATCGAGGAAACAAAGACAGGTATGATCAAAAAGTGAGATACCACAGACTAAACTCTGGAGATA
This sequence comes from Chelidonichthys spinosus, assembly GCA_029853015.1. Classification (NCBI taxonomy): domain Eukaryota; kingdom Metazoa; phylum Chordata; class Actinopteri; order Perciformes; family Triglidae; genus Chelidonichthys; species Chelidonichthys spinosus. The sequence continues at coordinate 13,156,171 of CM056824.1, read as the reverse complement.
GAGTACTCATCCGTAATCTTGGACTAAAAGGAAAACACAAATTGGCGGACCGTTGGAGTGCGGATCCTTACCTGGTTGAGAGCCAGATGTCAGACCTCCCAGTGTATCGACTAAGACCTGTGGATGGAAATGGACCAATCAAAGTAATGCATCGGAATCACCTCCTGCCCTTGGGACAAGATGTTAGATTGAGTGCTGGAGAAATCCCCAAGCCTGCTTGTTCTCCAAGAGCTGTGAGGCGCAGGAAGGCTAAAGAAAAGAGTAAAACTTCGGCTGAAGTTTTGGACCGTGCATCGGATGAACCTCAGAGAGAGCAGTGTTCTTCAGAATCAGAGTTTGGGTGTTATTTTGAAGATGTGAACACGATTGAGACAGATAAATCAGTTGCTCAAGATTTGTTATCTTTAGAGCGTGATGAGACGACCATGGAGTCAGGTGTTGACCTATCAGTAGTTGAAACTGAGCCAGTTGCTGATTTGTCAGTGTCATTGTCTGAACACACTGATGGTTTACCAGTAGCGTTGAATCCTACTGATGTGACAAGAGAGTCTGAGTCTTCTGTTGACCTACCAGAAATAGCTGATGTTGAAGTAAATCAAGCTGAACCTGTAGAAGACACAGAAAGAGTTCAGATTGCGCTCCCAGAGGTAGCAAAGGTAGGTCTTGAGTCCTCGTGTGTACTCAGAAGGTCAGAAAGAGATAGAAAACCTGCAGAAAGGTTTACCTACGATACTTTAGGAGAGCCCACCAAAGAAGTTGTGACTGCCCCTAAGAGTTCTGTACATTCAGTGTACTTGGGTAGTATCATGTTTCCTGATCGTTACCATAGATCACATGTGTGGTGGTGTACACCTCAAGCTTTATGTAGTACTTGTGTAAGTTTACCAAAACTCATGCCTTGCACTTAAAATACTGTACCCCCAAATACTATACATTTTGTTTCATTTTGAGTGTTTGTATAGGACAGCATGGGGGCATGCTGATATTTGGTGGGGGGAGTGTGTAGGGTTCTCTAAAAATCCCTAAAAATGTGTATAAATATTCATTCTTTATTTTACTGGGTTTCTATAATCTCAGGGATGTAAAAAATATACAGATTACCCCTTTTATATGGCTGTTAGAAGACAAAACAGTTAATGCTGTAGTTCATGTATTATGTTGTTTAAAAATATACTGTGGTCCTTAAGAAAATATAAAAGGTTAACTTTTCCCTGTTTAATTAAAAAAAAAGAAGATACTAGAACATTTTCCGGCAGGAAGTATCAGACAGTTCACCGGGACAGTGAAGGAGCTGGCTGCGTTTCCTCGGCAGGGAAAAAATACCAATGTGTGGAGACTCGGACTAAAGGTTTGGCCCAGATATTGCACTGCCTAGAGAGACTTTGAGCGACCGGAACACTCTTTTCATGTAGCCCAGTCGAGTGTGTTTATTTTACACGACGGTGAAGTATTTTTTCTCAGAGCTGCACACAGTGTGGTCTCCGCCATTAGCTCCGACGCTAGCTCCGACACTAGCTTAGCAGTGCTGCTAGTTAGCTCCTCGGCAGAGAAACCAGACGGCTTCACCACATGGACACGGACGGAGGAGGTTTCCCCGGGACATTCGTGCGCGAGAGAGAACGGACAGGACGAGCGGGACGAGCAGACGAGCCGACGGCAGGAGTCGAGGACGTGTTGCTGGACGCAGGTAGCCGGAGCTACGAGAGGCGGAGGAGAGTTGTCTGGACATCGCTCTGCGCCATTGCTGGCTACACCGCCATGTTGCTTCTTCACCGAGAGGTTGCGTGAGTACGTGACATTGGAACGAGACCGAGTGCAGGACACAGGCACGGGGCTGTGTTAGAACAGGCTGTGACTGTCCTGGTTTCAAAGATAACCTTTCGTTCATACTGGATAAAACCTTCATGTGCACCAACTCTTCAAATGGGCCCCAACGGTTAAATTATCCAAGCGCTTGGGTTAGGACTCTTTTATTTTGGTATCAATTTCATGTGTGACTGTGAAAAATACTTGGTACAAGGCACTAGTACTGCGTTTTGAGAGTACAAGAGCACTGTTATATTTCCCTTTGCACTTCGGGTACTGAATTCATAATTCTGAAAAGTGTTCTTTTGGTTTAAAAAGGGTAAAAGAGAGCATTTTGAAGCTTCATAGCTGTGTTTTGATTTTTGCTGAACTTAAAGGTACCATTACTAAAAATAACAAAAGGGTTTAAATGAAAATAAATGTTTGTGTCTTACCCTTAACCTATTGTGGGTTAACAGTTTCTTGAGTAATTCATTTTCTGAGGGCTTACATAGATTTGTGCTAGTGCTCACATAGCATAGTAAGTTTTCAGTGGAGGCACCGCGCTAGTTATTTCCTTTTTCCCACTCTAATATAGTCCCTTGTTCAATAAGACCCCAGCGAATTCACCACCTTTAGCTGAGAACCTAGGACCTGTTTTATTTTATTGAGTGTAACCACAGTGTAGACTCTGAACACTAAGGGAAAAAGGGGTTACATATAGTACATTCAATTCCTCACCCATGATAAATGCGTGGGGGAAATTAAAATAAGTCTGGAAAGGTGCACTCAGTAGAGTCCAGATTTATGCCAGGTGTGTCTGCAATGACCACTGCTGTATTGAGTGATTGAATGAATACAACCCACATTTGGCCACCCCCCATATAGATATCAATGGGCTGAAAGGTTTCATTAAAAAACACTTAATTCAAACCAAAAAAGTGAAAATAGTTTCCACAATTTTGCTTGAATCAATCCATTTCGTTAGCTGTTAGGAAACTACCGCTCAAACTGTTATACTCCCCCCAATGTGGGCTGAGAGTATCAGAAGGGAGGTTGAAGATGCACCCAGGTGTGATATCACCTGCGGCCCCTACCTATCAGGGTGGGTTAAGAGTAGTGAATAAGGAGGCAGTATTTAACAGGCAAAGAAAAAGGTATTACGAGAAAGTGTGGGTCAACGCAACCATGCTCCTTGAGCATATATTTGGGCACCCAAATATAATGCAGTTTGCTGCAGCAGAATGCAAGATTAGCCGTGGACAGATGAGCGTCATTTTTTAAATATAAAAATATGTTAATACCAAAACAGATCCCAGTGTCAAAGGACAATACATTTTCAGTTGAACAGCAATACAAATGATGGAAGGTGTTGATATTTCCTGCTGGATGTTTTGCCGACAACATGACCTTATCTTGTGGATTTACTTGAAATTCCTGCTTGGTCAGCAGATTCCGTGGTGATGGTGGCAGACCTCAGTACTTTCACACAGGTGCTGGGAAAAGGGTTCTCTGGGAAGAAATCCCCTTGTGTGACATAATTGTGTGTTTGCAGTCGAAACAAAGCCTTCCCTTTAAATATCACCGGAGAACAACATTGTCTCTGGTTTGAAAAGGAGTTGGAGGATCACAGGAGCCTGGGGTTGGACTCTCTCTGGATCTCATATTGACTAACAGAACTTGACTCGCCGTCACTTGGCAGAGTTTGCCTTCTCATATTAGCATTTCTCGTTCCATTCCTGATTTGTCTCATTCGACATCATCATGGCTGAGTCTAGTTTCCCTCTACCACCAGATGATTACTGCCCACTGTGTGTGGACACGCTGAGAGACCCGGTCACCATCCCCTGTGGTGACACTTACTGCCTGGAGTGCATCAAGATCTACTGGGACCAGTTCGACCACATGGGCGTGTACAACTGCCCGCAGTGCCACGCAACCTTCACTCCACGGCCCGTGCTGCGACGCAACCTGCCTGACGTGAACCAGGAGCCGCGGCGCCAGCTCCCGGAGCTCACTCCTTTCCCCTACATGCATCGGGAATCCTTCTGCGACTTCTGCGTGGGCCGTCGCAGCAAGGCCGTTAAGTCGTGCCTCATGTGTCTGGCCTACTACTGCGAGACGCACGTCAAGCCACATTATGAGTCGTCCACCTTCAAGAGACACAAGCTGGTGGATGAGACAGGCCACCTGGACAGGAAGATCTGCCCCCAGCATGAGAAAGGTCTGGAGCTGTTCTGTCGCTCAGACCAGATGTGTATCTGTGTGCTGTGTACTGTGAGGGAGCACCGCGGCCACAACATCACCTCAGCAGAAGAAGAGCGTATCGAAAAACAGGTGAGTCTGAAACGGTTGTAAGTCAACATCTTTGACTCTGCTTGACATTTAAACATACATCCAAACCGATCCAAAAACCCACAGTTCAAACATATTGTTTGGTTCTCTGTGGTTAACGAAAGCCTGTCTTCTTATTCTCACATTCTTTCAACAGAAAGTCCTGGTGGTCACACAGACTGAGGTCCAGCACATCATTCAGGAGAGGCTAAAGGAGCTGCAGGAGCTCAAACATAACGTGGATGTTCTCAAAGTAAACGTTCCCTCATCAAACATAGTTCTGTCTGTACATTTCAAGATGCAATGTAACTTTACGACCTGACATATTTTACAATAAAGCCACTATATATCGATTTTCTTTGGTGGTATCAAATATGACACTGCATCCTGTCCTAATACTTCTGGTTTTCCCTTTCAGAGTGCCGCCCAGCGAGCACAGGCAGAAAGTGATAAAACATTCCATGAAATGCTGCAGGCTGTGGAGCGCTGGAAGGCTGAAATCCATCAGATGATAACGGCCAACATGCAGTCGGCGATGTCACAGGCTGAGGGCTACGTGGACCGCTTGGAGCAGGAGATCATGGAGCTTCAGCGCAGAGATGCGGAGCTACGGCAGATCCTTGAAACCGAGGACAACATTCATTTTCTGCAGGTGCTGAAAGATTAAACAGGGCTGCAAGAAATATAAGTATAATTGTAGGCAGAGATGTTTACAATGAAGACACTCAAGTAAATGAGTTTCATGCACTCTTGAAGCTAAAACAAGGCGATAGCCGTAAATATTGTTTATATTCTTTCGGCCAGGCCATGCCACGTTTCAGTTCATATTTCTGACTTGTTTTGATATTATGACTATGGAACTCCTATTTCTTACTGTATAGAATTTTCCCACCCTGTGTGTTCCTCCTGAGGCCATGGTGCCCAAAGTGCTCATCAACCCTCAGTTCTCCTTTGGAGAGATGAGCAAGACGGCCACAGAGATGAAGGAACATGTTGATGACATCTGTAAGAAGGAACTGAGCAAAATCTCTAAGACAGGTTTGTGTCTAGTAGAGGATGTCTTTGCAGTGTGTGAAAACTATACCACATGGAAGACTACTAAAGTGGGCCAGTAACAGGCTAACCTAATGCTGTATCATCTTCACAGTCAGTGAAACCCCTGTGTACATACTGTTGCCAAGAAATGGAGAGAAACGACTCAAAGGTGAGTGCGTGTTGATTAAGATATGTACAGCACACATGGAGATAGTTTATAGAGATTTTATTTCGGGGTGGAGAGCCTGGAATATAGGATCAGAAGATAGAAAATGTTTTGATCAAAGTTCCCTCTTTTGATTTATATAATCATGCCCATCGTCTTAGATTCATTTAGAAAGTAAACAACCAGAAAACAAAATGTTTTTGTATCCAAACAGTTCCTTCTAGAGTGGATTTCCAGGAGCCAAAATCCAGGACAGACTTCTTAAGATGTGAGTAAAGTTTAGTCCAATCAGCGTCTATAACTGTTTTTCTTTTTCTTGACACCACAATATATTAATTAATGTCCTATTCTTAGATATTTATTTGTTGTGGGTGAGAGAAAAAACAGATGATTGATCCATTCGATGAATGCTTGTTTTGACAAATAATAACAAACGTGTCTTTCCTCAGACTTCTGCAAGATGTCCTTCGATCCAAACACAGTATATAAAGAGCTGGTGCTGTCGGACGGGAACCAGAGGGTCACACGGAAGAAAGCAGTCCAGTTTCACCCAGATCATCCCGAGCGCTTTGATGGCTTCTCCCAGGTGCTGTGCAAGGAGCCTCTGACTGGTTTCAGGTTTTACTGGGAGGCAGAGTGGAGCGGGGAGTTTTCCATCGGCTTGGCCTATAAGAGCATCAGCCGCAAGGGGAAGAATTCGCACAGCCTGCTGGGCTACAATGACAAGTCCTGGAGTCTCCTCTGCTCGGACTCAGGCTACTCCGCCTGGCACAACAAAGTAGACAGAGACCTTCCCGAAGCTCCCAGGGCCACACGAATTGGCGTGTACCTGAATTATGTGGGCAACACTGTGGCCTTTTACGCAATATCAGAGACTATGGAGCTTATCCACAGATTTAAGGCTCAGTTCAGTGAGCCTTTGTATGCTGGATTTGGTGTGGGCTCCTCTGTCACCCTCTGCCAGCTGAAGCAGAATCATTCTACCCCTTACTAACATTTAAATTTACAGTACCTATAGGTAATGTTAAGTCCTGAGTGGGCCCTATAATGTTAAGTTATTGTCTGCAAAAGAAGCGATAATTAAAAAAAAAACCCGCCCTTGCAGAAACTTTGCATGTTTGTTACCACACTGTGTATGTTTCCTGTGATGAGGTTGTCTCACTGAATGTCATTTCAGGTTCATTATTTTAGATTCATATGCAAATGTGTTTATTTTAAGTAAATTCCTGTTTGGAAATATATATATTGATTTAACAAGGAAATCTACTAATATTAATAACAGAAGGCCTATATTGAGCTGCAATGTTTTTTGAGCGTTATCATGCTGTGGTGTGGGTATGTTTCATGTGTTATTTTGTATATATTTGTCTTTGTGTGCATAGTGAGAACAAATATCTACATGTTGTACATTTAATAACGTTTTATTGTCTTATAGAAAGCAACTTTCACAATTGAGGTGTGAAGCATGACATACCACAAAAAAGCAACATGAGGACATATTCATTGTATATCATATGACACACACATATATCATACCGGCATATTGATTTATCCCCAAATAAACATCCCAATCCAAGTCATTAGATATGATCATTTTAACTACTGTACATAAATGTTTGTTTAGTGACTCATTTACATTTGTCTAATATCGTTACTGGAACATAGCCTCTACAATTCATTACAAATATACACGTATATCTGCTTAAGTTTCCCCACCCTATAGAGATAAAGGAGAGGTGGGATGAAGCCTGTTATGACAAATGCACAGGTGTTTACTGAGGAAAGAGTAATGAAAGAGAAACATGGCATTGTTCCCATCAAAGATAAAACAACCACCATTGGGAGCTGGAACGAACTTGTATACACCAGATTCACCAAAATGATCTTAAAAGCCCTTTTCTTCATGCTGTTGTCCCTGTGTCCATCCCTTGGCCCCTCCCCTGGCACAGGGCGTTTCAGGGCTCGGAGAACTGATAGGCAGCAGAAAGTCATCAACAGCAGGCAGAGCAGATAGAAAGCTGCTACGATGAGAAAAATTGTGTTTGGTAAATTAACGGCCATCAACACAGCACACAACGTGATCGCTGTCAGCCAACAAGCAGAGCAAATGGCCACCTTGTACCTCAGAGGTTTACACCTGAGGAAGATCACAGGATGAACAGTCGCAAAGTGTTGTTCCAGGCAGATGTAGCTCTGTACCAGGGGACGCATAATGAGGGAGATTAAACTCAAGAAATTAAATAGTTTTGTGATGAGACGGTTTGATACGCAGAGATACGGGAAATACAAAATGCTGGAGAGACAGAAAAGGAGTTCAACAACAATCTGGTTGAGAGGGATGAAATCAGAAACTATCTTCTGTTGTCGCCTCCTCACTATGAGCCACAGGACGTAGCCGTTGCTGGGGAGACCGAAGAGAGCGTTTGCTGCATATGCAACTCCTATCACAATGTCCATCATGGTCTCCATCGAGGTTTCTTCAGGCAACACGCACAATGGAATTATGGCTTTATGGTTGATGGTGCAAACGTTCATTTTTTTTTAACCTGACAATAAATACGGGAATCAACATTGGACACTGTATAACAGTAATGCACACAATATATAAATTAAATTAAATACCATAGGCTTTTTGTTGTTTTTATGTAACAAGTTCAAAGTAATGTTCAATTATTGTTTTCTACTTCAAAAAACTAAACACATGACGCCGTAAAATAAAATTCCTCTTACCTGGAGGTTGTCCAGCAACCACGTATGTGTGGAACAGACCCTGTAAACTCCTCACTGTTTCACAGGTGAAGCTGCTATGTCATTTTGATGTGAATTTCGCACCCCCTGTGGACAAAAGCGGTACTTTCTCCAAGCGCACGAGGCCCTTTAGAAAACCTCTCATTTTGCACAGCTATATAGTCCGGTCGTCGTGCCTGGCCCATATAATATTACATTTTATTTAAATTACACTGTATTTAAAGTGTCATCACAACAAATCTCAGGACACACGTAGAGCAAGACTAGAGCATGCTCATGATTTCCAAAGTCAATAATATACAGTGTCTCCTATTGTTATGATAGTTTTGACTTATTTGGAACATTCACAGTGACTCATCGTCTATCTTCTCTTCACTCACATGATTTGCAAGAGAAATGATCCAGAGATAGACATGATTTACATGTTCGTAACAGAGACAAAGCACAGCCGTGGTGCTATATGCAAACCTACAGGTGCAGGGCCGGCCCGTGGCATAGGCCGTATAGGCAAATGCTAAGGGCACCATCCATCGGGGGGGGGGCACGCCAGTGCTACATATGGTAAAAAAAAAAAGTTGGTACCATTACAAGAAATAATCCAATGTTAATTAAAATGCAAAGCAAAGCCTATTGAATAAAAATAATATTTGTTACAACGAACGAATTACGTCTGGAGAAGTTTTATTCAGTTCTTCTAGTTGCCGAGTTCAATTGTGCTATGGCTAGCGCAAGTCAATCATTCTAGTTTTAGCATGGCATTAAAAACACTCATACCAACTCCACAGTGCACCCGAGGCATATCAACACATATCTGTGTTGATAGAATGTTTGAAATAAAACCAACCTTGCATTTTTAAGGATTTATGTCTCAGCAGCAGCAGCGTGTCATACTTCCTAGTAGGCTATGGCAGCGGCGGAGTGATATCACCTAGCAGTTATAAGTTACCGGTTCTATAATAGTTTGTTTACCTGCTGTCATTGCTACAGACGCAGAGTAGCCTGCAGTGCTAGTTTCTTCAATCTCACAGAAATGGACACTTTTGGAGAATATACTGAAACTTTTGAAGACTCTGATGAGGAGCGTCTGTGGAGACCGAGATAGCTGGAGCTGAGAACCGGGACCGAACAAACGGAGACTGGTGGTCCAGGAGGGAACCCCCCGCAACGCGTCTGAGGGTTTACGGTTCTCCGGACGGAGCAGAGGTCCGGGTTCACGGTGCGTAATTGTGAGTTTGTGTGGCCGTGGGTTGCCCGGTGTTTGCGTGAGGTCCAATCGCTTTTCTCCCAGGTCTGAGGGCATGAGTCCCGACAATTCGTCCCAGTTCGATTGCCTATTTACGGGCAGTATTTCGGGCGGCGCGTCTTAGAGTTTTGAGTCCGACGGAGCAAAGTAAAATTCCACTGCTGCTGAGAAACTAGTCCCTCAAAAAATAGATGATTCATGCGATGCGAGGTTAGTTTTGTTTCAAATATGATTCTATCAACACAGATATGTACATCGACAGTCTAGTGTTTTAATTGATTTGCCTCGGGTGCACTGTGGAGTCGGTATGAGTGTTTTTAATGCCATGCTAAAACTAGAACGATTGACTTGTGCTAGCCATAGCACAAGCGAACTCGGCAACTAGAAGAACTGAATGAAATTTCTTGAAAACATCTCCAGACTTTTTAAACACACCGGCTGACTTGGAAAATAGGTCTTATGTCCAAAATTCCGAACTATCCCTTTAAGCAGGTGTTAACATTTGTTTACATTTTTATTGCCTTCTGGTTAGCTAACGTTTGCCCTGCTGGTAAAAGTCACTAGTTGTAAGCCTAGTTGTTAAAGTGCACATCATTAATGTTAATTAAGCAATATCACATGAGAGAGAATGCTGTTTTGAATATGAGCACTGCTGTGATTCGGTCAAAGATAATCATAACATAACATTCTCATATGATATATACCTGCTACTTTGCATTCTGCTATTCAGCATTTCACTGTAATGATGACAATAAATTGAATCTAATCTAATTTGCATATCAGTTGACATCATACATATATCTCTTTGGTTTTTCATTTATATTATATCATTTCATGTTATTCTTGGAATCATATGTTTTTATTATTAGACTGTAATACTCAATGGTGTCACATACTCCTCTCTTCAGATGCGATGTTGAAGTTTCTAAATCCCACCCCTGGGCCATCTACCGCTTCTGCCTCCACCTCAGCAGCACAACCCACAAGTGATGCAGCATCAGCAGCACAACCCAGCCATAATGCAGCAGCATCAAGCGGTCTTCCTGTTGCCCCCACCTCAGCAGCATTTTCTATTTATTTTATGCAACTTGTTGACACGTTTTACTTTGTGTTTAGTTAGATCTTATACTTAAGGCTATTTATGAATGTATGTAAAAATGATTGTATTTCATATATTAATTTTTTTTTTTTGTATTCATTTATTTATTCATATTTTTTTATCTTGTTAACTATTCTGATTGTGAATTTGCTTTCCTTAAGTAAAAAAAAAGGTCAAAGACAAAGCTATTCGGTTTCTTGTGAGTATATACACTACACTACCATGCAAGGGGGGCGCCACCTAAAATCTTGCCTAGGGTGCCAGATTGGTTAGGGCCGGGCCTGTACAGGTGTACGGGTCCTGAAATCGGATTGGATCACATAATCCAGTCTTGGTTTAGATCTGGATTAAACCTTCAGTCTGTGTGTTTCAAAACATTATAGTAGGATTGGGATAACTTTGATCCCAAAAATCGGGATTAACCTGATCCAAGCCGAAGGGTGGATTCACAGTGGATTGCAGGACGAGAACATAATACAACTTTACAAAATACTTTTGTATCATGTTTTACATTTTGTACAAAATGTGTTCAACCAGGTACAGTGATATTTAGTCTCTTTGTTTCTGACCTTACAGCATTGAAAACTTTAACATTCCTCTTTGACATTTCGATAATCTGTTGATGAATGATTGATAGGTGTGTTTGAATATCATTTCCATGTTGATACATTATAAGTGCGAAGACATCACATCTCATGCTGTCGTTCCTATCAGCTTTGCTCACGCAGGACAGGAAGAACTTTGGTTTGTATTCATTTCTGTGTATTCATCATTAATATTATTCATACAAATGTATTATTGTAACCTTTATCAGTTTTGACGCTTGGTCTCTTTCTCCTCTAAGTGTTGAAACAAAATTTCAACAAAAATGAACTCATCAAAGGCATTTTCATTGTCTGACCATCGCATTATGACAATCTCCTCCACCACATTCAACTTCGCCCTGAGTCTGCCGATCAACAGCTACGTCGCGTGGTTGATGGTGAACGGAGCAGGAGGCACGTTGCGGGCGGAGTTCTTACCGATCAACCTCGCCGTGTTCGAGATCCTCTTCTGTTTGCTTTCTGTTGGGACGCTTCTCAGAATTGCCTTCCCTACACTAAAATATCTGTCAACATTTCCAAATGGCTTCCTGTGGAGTGGCCGCCCTATACTGCAGTGCTGCATATGTATCGAGCAGTTTCTGGCCGTGGTTCACCCTGTGCTGTTCCTGCGGTATAAACCACTGAGGTACAAGGCGGCCTTCTCTGCGGTGGCTTGGGTAGTTATCTTTGGATTGTCTCTGTTGTACACATTCATTCCTGCGCAAGGCAAGCATAACATCTTTGTGAGTGAATGTGTGATCTTAATATCAGTGATGCTGTTCTGCTACTTCTCAGTCCTTGTGACTCTGAAAAGACCTCTGCCGGGGGAGGGGGGACAGGAGAGAGACTACAGCATGAAGAGAAGAGCTTTTCTCAAGGTCTTGGTGATCCTCATGTCATTTGTGGGAACGTACTTCCTTTGGTGTGTTGCTATCCTCACCAGTCTGAGCAACTGGAATTCATATACACGGCGAACGCTCTTAAAAGTGTGCACTTTCATTACTTATGTCAGTGGCTTGGTCCAGCCACTCCTCTACCTGAAAAGGATTGGAAAATGTTCTTGCAATTAAGCTGTTTGAGGATATGCATGAGATTTCTTAAAGATTCATCATCTGTGCTTGATCGTGTATTACTGACCAGCGGGAAAAGTACTTGTAGATGCAGGGAGTTTTGGCTCAAAGGAGTGAATTCATCATAGTATGCTAGTATACTGAAGATAATTGAATGATTTATATTTCTGAATCTTCTCTGACTCGTATGTTATATCATTTTTGCGACGATTAAATGGACAGATAAGTCATGTGAGAAGAGTAAAGGTTTATTTCCAAGAATGGCATTTTGATCAAATAAAAGAATTGCCATGGCTGTTTGCTTGTACAATTGATGATAGTCCTGTAATGTTCTCATTTCATTAAATTTTTTTTCAAGATTTGAAGATTCAGATTACATGCAGTTACATGCAATACATTGAAAACAACTGCCAACACTATCCAAATGTGAAAAAGAAATCCAAATCTGAGAACTAAAAATAAGTGAAACAATTTAACTCTAAGTTAAGGCTTCAAAATGTTTAATATGTAAGCTATCTGAGGAAATATATATTTCTACCAGTTAACGATGCAAAAAAAAGGCAGATTATTCTGCCATCCAGGCTAAAGCTGTTAAAATGACATAAAGAGGAGACTACAATGCTGTTCATCTGAATGTCAGCTGAGCTGAAAGTCTACAGCCTTGGCATCAATGGGAGTTCCGTGACGTTGTGACCCGTTTTATTTATTCTTTGTTGCAGTATGTGAATTACTTCATCTGACGAGAAGACCAAGACCCAGCTCACCCAATCAACCAATGCAATTCTGTCTATAGCAGGTAAAAGAAGGAACAGCAACTTCACCTATTGTACAAATATTTCAAGTGTAGTTACTCCTGAAAACACTTTACACATAAATAATGTATGACCTTGTGTTTCCCAGCCCTGCGGAGGTAGAGAAAAGGATAGATAACCCCAAGCCAAATCATTACAGAGTAAGAAAACAGCGACCAGATGCACACTGTGTTCATATCTAATTTATCAATCATTAAGAACACAGTGAGGGGGGGTATATAGCCTAAAAACGCAGATGTCTGAAAGATCAGGACTATATTGAAAGCCCTTTTCTTCATCAGGTTGGATCCCTCCCTCTCTGCATCCCCCAGGGAGGGCTGTTTCAGAGCCCAGAGAACTGTAATGCAGCAGAAAGTCATGATGATAAAAATACACACAAAAGTGATTCCATAAATGCCCATTGCAATTGGATGTCCAACGCAAAAAAACACGTTGAAGATGCCTATGGCGATGTTTTCCAGCCAGATTAAACAACAAAAGCTCATCCTGTACCGCAGGGGTTTATACCTGAGGTACATAAGTGGGTGGACGACTGCAAAATAGCGCTCTATACAGATGGAGCTCTGGAATTGATTCCTGGCTGTGACTAAAAAGTGGACAGTTTTCACCACTAGGTCTGTCACTTCATAGTTGGAAGAAACCTGTTGTATGCTGGTTAAAGCTGGCCCAAGGAATCCAAAAAGTATCTCTGTCAGGACCAAGTGGAACTCGGACACTTCCATCCTGTCCGTCCAGAAGCCAGGAGATGATGCCATCAGCCACAGCACCCAGCCATTCATGGGCAGAGAGATCAAGACATAGGGCAGCACTGCGGCTATAACAGGAGCTTCCAGACATAAACCACACGGTGTCAGATTCGTTTCTCTTGCCGTGAGGTTTTGCATGTTTCCTGGATCGTAGAACAAGGGGGAGAAAAACGTGTTAGATGTAGTGTAGTGGTATGCATTTTCATCATTCTGACTCAGTAGAGTCCTTTACATCTAGTTGTCACTGGCTAAAGTGTGAGATATCTCACTGACATACAATACATACATACAATTAATTTATTTGCAGACACCTCAAATCTGTCATTTACAGTTGTTCCGTAAACTCAAGAAAAGCTTGAAAAAAACGATCCAGTAACCCTGTTCTTTGTGTGCAGCACTACATTTTCTCCTCCAAACAAATATGCACTAAATCCATGAAGGTGTCAAGAGGGAATATAAATAAAATATGCATTTCACAAAAAAAACACACAAATATTTAAATGAAAAAAAAGAAACGCAAGTTAAAAAAAAAGAGAAAATTATTTCATCTCATTTATTCATTGTTTCACATATTAACTTTTTTAAATAATAGATTAATCAGGTCTAGAAACTTGAAAAGCACCAACCTTATCTTCCCCTGAGTTTATTGATGCTTAATCCCAAATGTACAGTTGGAGCTCCAGCTTTAATCACATCATCCACAAATCATCTGTTTCCACCTGATGATCAAGAACCAAATAATGTGCAGGCATGCAAAACCTGTAGATATGGGCAAACAAATTGACAGCTCTTGTGGTAAGTGATGAGTGAGTTAGATTCAAATATACAGGTCCTGGTCCTCCATCCACACCTTGATTGACTTGGCCATGTGGCATGGAGCATTGCCCTGCTGGAAGAACCAATCCTGAGTGTTGGGGAACATTTTTAGATCAGAGGAAAGCAGGTTTTCTTCCAGGATAACTTGTACTTGATTCAAATCTGCTCTGATACCTGCCTTCCCTGAGGACCCCCATCATTATGATCCTTCACCAAATTTCACAGTGGGTGCAAGACACTGTGGCTTGTAGGCCTCTCCAGGTCTCCGTCTAACTATTAGACCACCAGGTGTTGGGCAAAGCTGAAATTTGGACTCATCAGAGAAGATGACCTTACTCCTATGGTCCAAATCCTTCCTTCAAGTCTTTTGCAAACCTCAGCCTGGCCTCAACCTTGTCCTTGCATCTCATTTCTGAAAGGCTTTTTTCTGGCTTTGCACACCTCATTCTAGTTAATGAGGTACTGATTAGGTGATCACCGGAATGAAATCATAACAAAGAAAAGTATAAAATCATCAAGGACATGAAGAGACCTACAAAAACGATGGAAAATGGCAACTGGGTGACGTGCACAATGAGGACGCCAGTGGCAGGAATGAAATCGTGAAAAGCCGGAAAAAAGCCTTTCAGAAATGAGAAACAAAGATGAAAACCTGCTTCCGTCTGCTCTGAAAATGTTCCCCAACACTCAGGATTGCCAATATTAAACTTTTTAGAGTCTGGAATAAGATACCGTAAGCTTTTTCTTAAAGTTTTCTTAAAAGTTCTCCTCAAAATAATTTTGCATTTTTATATGGGGCTGTTTGTGTATATATGTGTGGCGAGGGCAGCTGTAAGCCCCTGCCAGCAAATGTGACAACGCCACTCTGGGAATTTCACCCAGAGAATACCAACTTAGCACACAAGTTCTAATACAGAGAAAAGGAGCAGAGATGGGAGTTCCAGTTCAAACACCGTTTTACTTTTTATTTAGACAGCAGATCAATTGGTGGCTCTAATGAATAAAGATTTTTAAAAGATGAGATCATGTTAAAAGTCAATTGTTGTATTACAAAAATATACTTCAAAATCCTAAATGCTAAGAAAAGGTTACCAGTGCAGGGGAGAAGGTGTCAGAGAGACCCACAGGAGGGAGTACGTGAAGGGAAAGGGGGGGGGTCACCACCACCACTAGGCACCGGAAAGAACAAGCCGCTCACACACAGAAGACACACAGGTTAGTCATGCATTTTATATTAGGCATTTAAAACTCACTTCTACTATTAAAGAGGACACAGCAAAGTTGCATGCAATAGACCCAGAAGGGGGGAACCCTGCACCCAGTGACCCCCACCTGCACTGGCACTAAAACACCACTCAAAATGTCAATGGTTCATACATTTAGTCACCACAAGCCTTCTCTCCAACACAGTTCAACTAAATTCTGGTAAATAAACCAAAAATAGAACAATTTAAAACAAACCAAATAAACAAGGAAACTGGTCTAAATATCAATAATTGATAGTCAACAAAAGGTTACCAAAAACAAGGCGACCAGACAAATAAATACAAAAAATCAATATAAGAAAAAGGTGGGCAAAAACAGCAGTAGCCAGAGCTCCTCCTTTGCCAGAACCACAATTGGATCACGTGGTGTTCTCCATCATATTCCCATTCCTGAGGGTTGCAAGTTACGCCAAACAACTTATGTGCATGGGCTGGCACTAAGTGCACCACACTCCTCTCACTAATGCCGCACTGCGTGGGGGAAGGGAGGAGACGCCACCACTACCTTGCTTTAGCTCTCTTGTTACCGCAAACACCTTAGTTGAACATTAGCATCCCTAAAGCAATGTGGTGTTGGGACAGAGCGAAGCAAGCCTGCTGCTGGCTGCTTGCAGCTATCTTTGAACAAAGAAGTAAGTGATTAGGTCAACTGGCACTAATCACTGATTGCAAGGTGTGGCTGAAACAGGAAGGGGGAGGGGGAAGTCTACCTGTAACATATGTTTTTTTTTACTTATCTCCAACATTCATAGCAGCTCATGGAACGATGAGTCTATCTTCTCTTTACTCGCATCATTTGCAAGAGAAATGATTCAAAGGTACAAGTCAGTTTTACATGTTGTGACAGAGACGAAGCACAGCTATGGCGCTATATGCAAACATTCAGGTGTTGGAGGCAGTCAATCAGAAGACGACTACTGAAATGATGGCAGCTGGTAAATTGTTCACATGGAGTGCATTAGTATTATGCATATCAAAACTGTTACTGTCCATGTAGAACAATCAGCTTCCATGTATTTCTGTGGCAGCGTGTTTCTGCTTGTACCGCTCTGCTTCGTCCCAGGCCTGTCTCTAAGTAGCTGTCTGGTTCTCTCATCCTGCCGTCTTACATTTCACCAACAGTTTGGAGCGACATCCAGTCGAAGGTAACCATTCAGCTCAGATTCAGCGGAGTGCTTTAAAGACATAACAGACATAAGTACACATGATCTTGTTTTATGGCCTGACTTACAGATACAGTGCACATCAGTTGCACTTAAGCAAGTCATCATCCAGCATAGACGCTACCATCGCAATTCCTGCATCGAGGATCCATAAGTGATTAGCTCTGCTGCCCAAACTGCCATCATAGCCATCCTCCACCAAAGTAGAAATCTTGAGACACTGAGCCTTGTTCACTAATGTGTGGCATAGAAATGTCCTTACTTTGCACAAAAAAAAAGTGCACACACAAATTTCCTGTAAGATTCATGACGTAAGCACTAGCCAATTTCACCGCCATGTGCATGTTGGTGCTATTCACATTCTGCATGCTGCTAAGTCCAATTTTGTCTATAAAAGGAAACGTGTTTGTCGAGTTTATCCAGTCAGTTGCTGCCTTGCTCTGCAGACCTACAGTACACATATTATCCATACTAAAGAGTTAGAAGCTCTGGTTCACACGGTTAATAGAAATATTCCTCAAAGTCACTCGTTCTCTGAACAACATTGTCATTTCCTATGTAAATAATTGTTGACTCTTGACTTCCTCTAACACTGATAGCAGGAAGGGTAAACGGGTTTGTTTTGAGAATGTCAAGGGAAGCAAACAATGTTAAAAAAAATACCTTTAACCAGTTTATATTTCATACACTCATACTGGCGATTTATGTGATAAATGATTTGCATGAGCTCATGCGATCCCCCACGGTTGGTTCATGTCACCAGCAGCATTGGAATAACAGCCGGGAGTTCCACCCAGTCAAGTCTCTTTACTTACATATGAATGATCATGCATGCAACACATTGCAAAAGAAACAGACACACATTGTGAAATACAAGTTTGTTTGTTTGTTTTTTTTTTTTTTTTTTTTTTACATTGGACAGGATTTTACAATATTGTTTCTCTTTAATGACTGATTTATATATACACATGCATTATAATAGTTACTGATATATTTATACAACTACAATATATTTATTGTGAAGATAAAGAGTTTTTTAGTGACATGCCTTTATTAAAATCATATCCAAATTAATTTTGAGAATATCTTAAAGCACTATTGTGGTTTCTCATACAAATATGTTTTGCTAACTTCACGATTTCAGAAAAGAGCGCAATTCAAATTTGAAGTTTTTCCTGCACTTTTCAGTTTATAAACCACCTCACATGGAAGAGTCTTCTGGGCAGACCTCCTCTCGATCTTCGTGACTTTAAAGAGCTCATAAGGAGGAATTAAGGCTTCTCTCTCCGCCTCTCCAAGCTTGGAGTACAGAGAAACGTCTGCTCCAAAGCATGTGATAATCTCAAAGCACGACTTATCTCCAAACCTCTCGGCGCCGGGGTACCAACCCATTGAACTGGAGGTAAAAGAGCCAAAGCGGATCGCCTTGTTGATAACATCTTGGCTAAAGTAGCTGTTGACTCTGCGGTAACCAGTGAGACATCTTTCCTCTTCGGGTTTGCGAGTGTTGAGAGTTTGGAGGGCGTCGGTCAGGAAAAAGTGAAGTGAGTGGTATCTGAATGTGGTCTTGTACTTAGATTTCTGGGTTCGGACTGCAGAATTGAAATTAAGATAGACTTTTGGATTGTCAAGCGTGTAAACATAAATAGCCATGATGCGTTCTTTCCCCAGAGAGGTGGAAGGTCGCATTCCCTTTTTACGCTTCCATTTTTTGTTGTAGTATTTCTCTGCCTGGCCCCAGGCCAGGGTGAAGTTTTTGTCTTTGTTTTTCTCATTCGCCAGGTACTCCTTCATCACTCTGTACTCCATCTTGTCTTTGCAGCCAGCGTACATGTCGTCAACAGCATTAGGAGCCAAATCCAGTGGAGCTTGACCTTCTAATCCGTGTCCTGCAGAGCTCTGAGAAATCATAGGAATACAAATCTTATTTGATTACCTTAACTACAGTTATCAGTACACAGCAGTCAAAAAAAGCAGCTATCTGATACACTACCTCCTCAATTCCTACGGAGAATCCACATGTCATGAGCACTGCTGCCCAAACTGCCATGGTTGCCATCTTCCACCAACATAGAGACCTGCACACAAACATACTTCTTTCACCAAATACATTTTTAATGTGTTTTCTGTGTAAATCTTTCAATTTTCATCCATCCGATCTCGATCTGCTGGTTTCTCCAGCCTTGCCCAGTAATGTTCATTTCTTGAATGCTAAAGTAATCATGTTAAACTTGGGATGGATTGAAACGGGCCTTGAAGCAGCCTCCTTGTCATTCATAGTGAATCTAGATCAAACAACTGGGGACAAAAAGCAGATCTCTTTTTCTTCACTTACCCGATTTGGTCCTCACACGTAGCACTACTCTGGTGACTTGTGGGTTATCCGTTAAGCTGAGCTCCTGTTTTGTCTTTCACCAGCTGCAGGCCATTTTAATCAGTAGGCGGGATTTTCATGAGGACTACGTTTCTTTTTTGATTTTAAAGGATCATATCGGTCATGTGGTTTGGGTTATGAGCTTATTATATTTGTTGAAATTATTTTTAAATCCCCACAGCAATCAATAAACAAAAGCTCTAAAAAAATCTGGCATCTGGCAGTTAAATAACCATAATACGCCTGAATGCAAATATTGGTCGGGCTACATCAAATGAGACTGTGAATGGAAATACTGGGTTTGCATTTGCTGTCCCATGTTTGAGTATTTATATTAAGGAAACAGCACCATGTCACTTGTAACCGTATGTACAGTCCAGATATTATAGCTATTGTAATTCCATTGCAGTAGATTAAGGAAAATAAGCTAAAACAGGTCACATTATGCTCATTATCATCGCTCAAATCATTGCAATTCACATCAACCCAAAACAAACAAGTTTCACTCTATGAAATATATGAATCACGATTCAGACTACATCATATCCAGCAGGCTCGCTGTGGAGCCCAGCTCACAGGGGCATCGAGGGGAATGAAGAGACAGGATAGGATTATGGTGTGAGTCAGTAAAGCCGATTGAAGCTAAAGCAGTAATACAAAGCAATATCATGACTGCCTGGCAAAGGCGTTGGGATCAAGGAAACAAGGGGTGTCATCTATATGAAATGAAGCAAAAAGTGCTAGGAATGAGAATGGGGGAAATAACTCAGCAAATGTTCATATCAAGACAGAGGTTATGGCACACAAGGTTAGATAAAAGATTAAAATGTAGAACCAGCCACACTGAGGGAAGCTAAAGGAGGAATTATACAATTGTTGGGTGGGAGAATTGAATCCCTACAATGTATTAAGTATCGAGGAAGGACATTATAAAGCCTCGTTTGAGTTTTTATAAGAAACTGGATGAAGATCGTTTTGTTATGTTTTCAGACAGAGGAAACTGGCCCACACTCTAGCGCAGCAGGTGGCGGTAATGCACGATATTGCCAGCCACCCGTCATTAAAAAAAAACGAAGAAGAAGAAGCCCGGACGGCCTTTTTTTCGGACGACCTTTTCGCCTGGCTCCTACCTACCTACCTACCTGCTTGCCTGCGCGCGCACTCTGCCCGTGCGCTCGGCTCATACCGCGTCATTCATGGCGTCACTCACCGGAGTCTTCCGCAAGCCGCTAACCGGTGAGTAGTAACAACAGCAGTTGTTTTGCAGTAATAACGTTGAGGGAAGCCCGAATGAGGACTCTAAACTTTCTCGTTGGATTCAGCGACTTTTGGAGCTGGAGCTGAAAACTACTGTCATTGTTCAAGACTTGGCAACACTGGGGTTTCCGTTATTTAATTATAGATTGAACTACATATTAAAAAAAAAAAAAAAAAGCCTTATCTGTTCTAGTTTCTTCAATTAAAAGTCCAGTTTTAAGAGTATTTCAATCAAATGCAAGTAAATCCCAGATGACCATTGTAGGAACATGGTCCTGTATGTGATAGTGATGGAGGAACAGGGCAACACACAGTGTAGAGGCTGCAGCAAGAAGACACAGAATATACAGTAAAGCACACAGATTCATGTCCACACTGTATGATGTGTTCATCCTTTACACACTAAGAAATAGCACAAAATATTGTTCAGTATTGACGTTTATTTTAAAAAGCATGAATAACACTGAGATTATTGCCAGAGGATACATTACTGTATCGCATTGCATACCGCAGGGTATTTAGTCAATACATGTTGAAATGCTACTCTACTTTAAAATATATATATAATAAAATATTTAATTTCATCAACTCCATGTGTCTTGAGAATTGATGGATGAGTTCCCTGCTCATATGTGCTTACTAGACACTAGACAGGAATAGCAAACAGGGTGGCCTCATGGCAAATCACTCAGTTCCAAACATTAAATAAAGGACATTTCAAAAAGTTCAGTTGACAGAGATGACCTGTTGCCATGTATTTTCTATAAATCCCGCCAAGAAAAAAATCTCCCAATTTAAGTGCCAGGTCATACATGAGGCTACCTTAACAACCAAAACAAGTCTGTGGGTGCATCTTAAGTCTCTTAATGTGCATCCTTGTATCTTGGCCCCTCCCACTGGGGGTGTGTGGAAGGAAACCATGTAAACCAGGAGAGAGGAAACCAGGAAATCTGAGACGTGTTTTCTTCTAAAGCTGATCACAGCACTCAGTTGGATCAGCTGCAGACTTTTTGATGTTTGTACTAATACTACCACCACACAGTCATCACGGCCAGAAACACACTTTCTTTTCTCTCAGAGGCTGTTTCCTCTTTAATAAATACCTGCACACGGATGACAACCTGCGTTCTGTATTTATTCCATGTACTGTGTCCATTTCTACTGGACGCTTTGATTATATGTATTCGTTCTTTGCTTCTGTATTTATTAATACCATTATTGTTAAATAATTTATATGATTATGGTGCCTTTTGAGTACTGGAAGCTATTTTTTTAGGCTAAATGTTTCTGGGAACATTTAAATGATGTAACTAGTATCAAATCCAATTTTTTTTTCATTATAATGCCATCACCGCTTTTTGATCAACTAATAACTCTCAGTATCACCAGAATAATCATCAGCACCTGCAGAGCACCCAACACTGCAGCCACAAAGCGCTTCTGCCCGCGTTTAACAAGCACCAAAGAACTGATAATCAACAGTAATATGCCTGCTGAAATAATCCCAATACTGCTTGCAGGCCAGTGTGTCGAAATGACTCCAAAGTATGTCTTTATTTGCTCCGGATTCAATTTACAATTTAAATCTCTCCTCGGTACCTCGGTGCTGCGGAGCTTGTAGACCACATTGCACCATGGGTCGTTTGTCAGGACAGCGGTGATTGTGAAGACCTCGTAGGGAGGAATCAGCACCTGGCCCACTTGGCTTGTGGCAGAGTAATGTGTTATATCGGCACCAAAGCATGAGTAGATCTCAAAGCAAGACGCGTAGCCACTGAAATCAAATGAGATCTTGCTTGAAGCCGCCCAGATGAAAGCACCAAAACGCATGTTCGTGTTGACGACGTCGTGGTCAAAGTGTGTGCGCGTCCTGTGATAGGCGGTTCTGCACGATGTCTGATTGCGACGCAGCAGTTGAACGGCATCGGTCAGGTAGAAGTAGAGATAGTGGAACTTAAATCGGTGTGTGTTGTACCCGTGTTTCCCCGTTTTAACGGCTCGGTTGAAATCGCGCTGGATATTTTGGGCCTTCGTGTACATGTACATAACTGTGGCGTGCTCTTTTTTCAAGTGCTCGTGCACGGGTGTCTTTGCGCCTCTTTCAGCCGAGGCCCAGGCAATACTGAAGTTGCTGTTGAAGTGCCACTCGAACACGCCGAACAGGTCGATCACAGAGGCCGTTTCAGACCGGCAACCGTCGTACATGTCATCAATGGAATCTGTTGCCATGTCCAGAGGGGAACCGGTTCTCTGCGGCGAAGGACAGAATGACAGAAGTTTTTTTTTTTTTTTTTCGTATTCAGTGTGAATACATGACAGGTGAAATGTGCGTGTTTTTGTTCTCTCACCTCGGCAGGTTTCTGAGGCCACCAGAGTAGTAGAAATGGGTCATGATACAAAAGGAGGGCCACCGCAAACAACACACAAAGGGCCGCCCAGTTTCTCAGTGATTTCAGCTTACACACTGGCCCTTTGCCAAACGTCACTCCTAAAGGACAAGAAGAATACTTTTTCTGAAATATATCCTCTAACCCTTCTAGAATCATGAATATGCATCTGGCTTTGCATATTCATTTTTCAAATATACATTTTTGTGTCATCATTCCACTTGTAGTCACATTGTCTCCGTTGGTTTGCTTAAATCTGCAAGTTAAAGTATGAGCCTCACGGCTAACATAAGAGATACACAACAGACCATAATCAGGATCCATGTAATATTTCCTGACAGCCTGACCTATCAATAAACATCCTCATATTCTCCACCAGCAGTGTGTGATATCTGATTGTTTGGGCTTACCTTGCAGCAGCATGATATCCCTGTGAAAGAGTGTAGATGACTTGTGTGCCAGCAACAGAGTTCCGTCTCACAGGATTTACGGGTATGACGGCAAAGCACACACATTCTGCTGCACCTTTACTCCAAAGGCTCCAGAGCTAATATGTATCTTATCTTGGTATGTGATGTTTAACTGTTTTTACACGAGCACTTCTCTTTTCCAAGTTTGCAGCATATTCTCTTTTTTTTGTTTGTTTGCATACGTACTTATTTGTCCAGAGTAGATTAAAGCCTCGCTCCACACTGTCCCGAGCATTTTGCTGCTAACACTACCAGAGGGGAGGTTCTACATGTGCTAACACTTGTAGATCCTGTTTGGTCGCTTGCCTGGTTTAAAACAAACAAACAAAAGGTACTGTGTCATCGTGTCACAACACAAAAGCGCTCACTGAAACTGATTTTTCACGTTGGAAAAGGTTGATGACAGCTCATCTCCTCAAATACAAAAGACAAAAACATCATCATAGTGTTGCTCAGGATGTGGTAAGTAAGAAACTTCTGTCAAAATATGATATGCTTTCTTCTCAATGCTGATTTATACACTTAATATGATATCTTGGATTTGCAGGAAGTCACACTTTTTTTTTAATTCATCTTAAATGATACAGTGTGATTTATTTTGATTAAATTATATATGTTAAGGGCGGGTTCACAACTTTTGTAAGAAATGCTTAAACAATTATTTGAATGTTTTCAATATTGAAAAATTATAAATAAAGTTGTAAAAAAAAATTTATATATGTGCTATATTCCAGATGCACCATGCCATCCTGGGAGAAGCAAGCATGTCAGAGACAACACTTGACCTGCCTGTGCTCTTGTTCTCTTGGTGGGACTGCTGATGCTCATTGCCGTATATCTGACACTCCGGTGGCAGGATGTTTGAGATTGACAGGACTTTACAATAAAATAAAAGGAGTTATTTTGTTCACAAATTAATGTTGTTATTTTTAGTTAGTTTTTTTAGAAGTTTTTGCACTTCCAAAAGCCACTACCATCTATCTTTTTTAGTGTATAAGACTAAGTGTATAGCTCTATCTAGTGGTTGAATACTGTAACAACATGTTTATCATGTAATTTCATGCAGGATCTGACCTACGACATGGAACGACGACTGCAGGTCCAAAGCTACAGCGGCGACTGATGAAGCCATCATGCAGAAATGGTACACAGCCACAGACTTCAGTAAAGCCTGGAGCCATGCAAAGCAAAAAGCCAGAGAACCGTCTCACAAGTACATGGAGAAGCAGTATTCTGCTGCCATATCTATGTACACAAACATTATACTGCAACCTGCCGAGCAGGACCTTGAGACTGCAGAGAGTTCTGGGAAATGACCGAAGAAGACATTCGAGCC
Source organism: Chelidonichthys spinosus (assembly GCA_029853015.1). Lineage (NCBI taxonomy): Eukaryota > Metazoa > Chordata > Actinopteri > Perciformes > Triglidae > Chelidonichthys > Chelidonichthys spinosus. The sequence continues at coordinate 13,131,481 of CM056824.1, read as the reverse complement.
CCCCCCCCTTTATTCATCCCTAAGTGAAGCCATTCAGATCCTGAAGCACAGTCAGCAGACGTGTCTCACTACAAATTACACAACAGAGACGCCTCATCTCAACATCTCCGACAAACTGATTCGGTTCAATACCCGAATGATTCCCCTCTTTGAGGTTTTCAGAGTCAGCGACACAGGGACGGACACACAGAGGTGTAGAGTTGTCTACAGGCTGAAGAGCAACTTGGACTGCGTTTATGATGGAGAGGGCGATAAGTTGCATCCAATATCTGCGTAACCAGTGGATGGGCTTTGGCTCATTTTTGCCATCTCTTGTGTGATAATTGTATTGATTTTGCAGCCGTTTGTTGAAACACAGTGCATCATCTGTGCAACAGCACTTACTAGTTAGCCAGAGTTTCACTATAACAGGGCAGGGTTTCATTGTCAATGAAGGTAATATGAGCTTTACATTTGGTGGCATCACTTTGTGTGCGTCAGAAAAGACAAAAGTATGGTTACAGTCTTCATCCCACCAAGCATATCGTATCTCTTAACATTGATGGAAAGGATGTTCATAATTTCATGATATAATATTTGCAAATGGTGCTGGTGCACATGTCAGACTAACTTGCCATCTTGTAATACAAAGTTACTCAATTCATATCAGCTGAATGTTACAAGAATGTAACAAGCAACTCACCAAGCAGCGATGTTGGGTGTGGTCTGAGGCAAACAATGGCTTTTTAAAAGGACCCAAATTATATCATTTTCTCTGTGATCATCATAGAGGGTAGAAGAGCATCAGACAAGTCAAAACATATCTGAATAGCACTGAGTAATTATGCTTGTTAATCAACAAGGTTTATTTCCTCTTTACCACCATTCTAGAGTTTAGAGAATTTAACATTTAAAGTGATAGTTTGAGTGTTTTTGAGTGGGGTTGTATGAGGAAACACTACTTATCCATAGTAGACGACAGTTGGCACTCTACCAGCTTGGAGAAAATTACATGAGTACCAACATGGGAGCAAAGCATTGTACTGGTGTGGATGGGCAGCAAAAGGTCACCTAAAAAATCAATATCTGTTTAAGTGTCTGCTATATTTAGAATATTTTCACCGCTTTATCTTGCTGTAAGGTAGTTTCTGAAACAGAATTAAACTGAAAGTTAACCTTACATCGATACTACTTATTTATCCACCACAAGAGCCACCAGATAAGTTTTATTTCCCAATAAAATATCATGTAATAAATCCTGGGAATGCTCACCCAACTGATGGCACCTTTTAGTCAACTCAAACTTTATTTATAAAGCACATTTAAAACAACCAACGGTCCACCAAAGTTATGTACAGGACAATCAAAGTGGGTAGTACAACAGTACACGTGTATGTATGCATGTATACATTTTTACTGTGTATTGATATCTGACGGATGTTACTTGACGAGTCCAAATCACACTCTTCTCTGAGGTTTCACAATTGCTTGTTGATGCAAAAGGACATGACTTCTTTAAAACGTCAACATACTCATAGGGAGTGAAGAGGTGAAAGTATGTTGGCCAGCCTTAAACCTCTGTTTATCTTCTTGACTATGTTGTTTTAGAATGTGTGTAAGTCACACATACTTTCTTTTATCAAATACACGTCAGGCACAGAATATGCTGTTAAGCAGGATTTTGTGTCGCCATTCAGAGTCGCCCCCGTGCACGTATATGTGTAAAAGTTCTCTAGTGTGTCTGATTTGAAACTTGCTACTGCATATCCCTACCCCTATGAACACAGGACTGATATTTCAGTGCTGAAACAAAATACTATGTATGTGACACAAGTTCATGTTGTCATGTGCATTCACCTATTTATTTATTTCACAGCTGCTCCATTCTTTCTCTCCTAATAAGTATCCGTTTCTTTGACGGTATATTAATACAATGTTTCCACAGGAGTTGTTGCAGTCAAAGATGTAGTTTTACTGAAGGCATTTAGAGACACGACGATGGCAAATTTTCAGTAAATATATTAATTATAGCCAAAATAACATATTGTTGCAGTAACTGAAGATCCCTGCAGGTATAGTTTTTTAAAGATTTTTGGACTCAAACCACTTTCTATGGATTATTTCTCTCCTAATAAGTACCCGTTTCTTTGGTTGACTCATCATTGAATGAACTTTAATCACTGTAACATTGTGAAATATTCCATGACGATTACAAATAAAATTGAAAAATGGACTTCTCTTCACAAATGCGTCATCAACGATGAAGATAATATCAGGTGCGTTGTGGTTGTAATGCCTTTGGATTATACTGATTACACCAAACAAATAAGATGCTATCACAATGAAGTGAGTACGGCTGCCATTTGTTGTGTAGCAATAGTGAACAGTGGGCCTCATTCACCAATCGTTCTATAGAAGAAATCCCACTTCCCAATGCACATTGTATAATTCAGAAATAATTTACAATTAATTAAATGTCTTTCACAACACATAATTGTGTTTTAAAGTAAATAAACACTAACAATTTAATGTTGAACAAGTATCCCAAGCATTTTCTTGTGTTATTTTGGAACCACGCTGTTACCAGTAGCTCTATGTCATCCATGTCCATCCTTGGGTCCTTGTCATTTGTAATGTCAGAGGGGAGTGCTTGGGAGAGGCCAGAGGATCTACTGTAAGTGTATGTGGGTGCCAGGTTACTCACACTCACGACACTTACAGTAGATGTGCTGACCATGGGGGGATGAATCATCATGGAAGGTTTCACACAAGGAACCGACAGCGTACCTTCTTGTTCAACTATTGCAATTAGAGATGCACTGATATGATATTGGCATAAATTAGTGAAATAACTGGTTTGCGTATCAGTGACTGACTGGATCGGCTGATCTGGTTTTGGTTACCATTATTTCATTAAATAGAAATTCAGCACATTTATATCTGTGTATTTATTTGTGGTATTTTGTTCTAATAAAGTTAAGAAATCAGTCAATCCAGATGTTTCCTGACACATGAAAGAATGATCCCGGCAAATTCCATAAATGAGTTATACGGCTTATATATAAAACATTGGTATCAGATCGATACTCAAAGCTCCCTTATCAGTTTTAAGGCTGAAAAAGCTTAGGGCTTTACCTCTCATATTTCCCTTATCTCTTTTCGCTGCTTCCAGTTTATGCTAAGCTAGGCTAAACATGCCCTAAGTCCTGCTCTGTTCTTGACCCACATGGATGGATGATCCACATGGATGGATGGAAAACGGAACTGTGGTTAATCATGAAAACATTTATAGGATCCTGCATTACATACAAAGACAAGCACACTCACACATACTGCATGTCCTGAAACAGACAAATGCACACATGCAGAAAAATGCAGGGCGTGTGGGAGCTCTTCTATTCATCAGCTCAATCACTGAAGACAGACGCAACTATAAGAGGGAGGTATAAGGGCACACACTCACACACACACACTTAAAGTGTAACAGCAAAAACAGGTCGAACAGTTTCTGAGTGTAAACAGGGAATGCTGACAAAGTGAAGACTTTCTCAACATCGGAACAAGGCTGGACTGCTGAAGAGCAGAGTGGACACAGGTAAGACTGAATAAAAAATATGTGCATCTGTATCGAGTTAACTGTGTGTTGTAAATTGGTAGTAATCATATTTGTATTATAGTTGTTTTGATGATTTTATGTGGTAATCATGTTTTAGTGGTAATATTAGAATTTAAAATATGAGGTCACTTTCTTCCAGATTTAGTTAAATAGTGATTCAAAGACATACTTAAATAGCACATGAGATGCTGTTGATTTGGTTTTCTTGGGGATTATGTTGGAAATAGTAATAGAGATTCTCCTATAAGATAAATGCATTACAAATGTTTCAATGTAATCTCATGATAAATGTGTAGATCTAATGCTATGTTAGTTTAATGTATGTGTTGCAAAAATGGAGAAAAAAATGCTTTTATTTCCCTTCTTTCTACTTTTTCCTCTCTTTTCCTCAGGTGTTTTCACTTGTTGCCTCGTTATCTCTGGTTCACTGCCAGGAGCCTCTCTGTGTTTGCCCCCGGTGTGGAATCACTGCAAGCAGCGGGGCAGAAGCAAAGCCAAGGAAAGAAAACAGGGGGTTGGGATAGTTGAGGAAGTTAAGAGAAAGTCTCCTTCTTCATCTCCAACGTCGTTGTCCTCCATCATGGCTGCTGGACAGACGGTGTTGTTCGTGGTGGCGGTGGTCCTCTCCCTGCCAGGCCTCGGTCACAGCTTCCAGCCACTCTTCTCATTTGATGGGAATTCCTCCACTCACCGTGACATCACACAAAGGGCGGTCCTCAGAAAGACAGCTGAGGTCTGCCGAGATATTGCTGCTTCTGAGGGACGGGATTTCAGCCTGACTGTGAGTCGGAAAGCCACAGTGAAACAGAGTATTATGTGTTTGTTTTCTATTGTGTGACATGGGAACAATTTGACACATGTAAATTTGTGGCGGTATATTAATACAATGTTTCCACAGGAGTTGTGGCAGTCGAACATGTAGTTTTACTGAAGGCATTTAGAGACACGGCGATGGCAAATTTTAAGTAAATATATTAATTATAGCTAATATAACATCCTTTCAATAATTTGCACTTGCAGTAAATGAAGATTCCTGCAGGTATAGTGTTTGTAAGCAACCTTTTTGTTTAGCTCTGGCCCCCACATTGCCCATTGTGTCAACATCTTTCACATGTTATCCTTATTAAAAACAGTTCAGCATAAAACTCCATGATGCTGTACATTGATTTGTATCGTCCGTGTCTCCAGATTGATGACAGCCTGACAACCGACAAGGTGCAAAGGGCCTGTTCCTCTACAGGAACCTCCTCTCTCCTCTCCACCGTCATGTTCCAGACTTCCATCGCCAATATGTACTTCAGCAACGCCAAAGTGGACGTGGTTTATGCGCTGAGTGAGGAGCACCATTTCGACGATGAGACCATCCAAGGGGGACGAGATGTGATCACGGCAGGTGATAAAACATTATTTTTCCTACTCAAGACATCCAGGAAACCTCAAAAACTTACATATAAATTTCAGGAATATGCAAAGTTTTCAAATGTGTTCCTTTGCTGTAGTGATGCAACAACAACAGGGAAGCAAATGTTTAAAATGAGCTCTTTTACAGCCCCCTAAAGGCACGATTATGTAACTTCACCTGTTTAAAAGTGCAGCTTCTGTGTGCACCTGACTCTCTCTGTCCTCTATTCTGCCGTTGAGGTGTGGCTGCCGTGAAGGCCAGTGTGAAGCTGGAGAACTTTGTCGCAGGGAGATGGAATCTCGGACGAGTCTGTCACACCCTACAGGTGAGATGATAATCATAGCTGCAGATTGCTGTGGGAACGGTGTTGGTGTTGAGGTGATTGATGTTTTATGTTCTTTACATTAAGGACTTCTACAGCCACAGTAACTGGGTGGAGCTGGGGAACAGAGCTCCGTACAGCACTCTGATCGAACCAGATCAACCTCTGAACAACCTGGCAGGTAGGATGTATGGTCACAAAGCTGCGGCGTGGCTACCACACATTACTGTCACACTGGACACATTGTTTATCCGTCACTTGTCAGTTGACAAATCCCCACCCTGCTGTGGCATGCAGAACCACACACGCACACATAGAAATCAGCACTTTGTTAATATTTAACTCCACACACAACCCTGCAGCTTAGTACCCACACAAAGCATGCTTCCTGTTTTGTAAACATCTCTAACACTGATTAAAACCAGCAAGGATCACTATTTATTAATTCATCGAAATTATAAATATTTATACCAGTTAACAGAATCAAGTTTGAATGCACAAATAAATGTGTTTGTGTGTTTGTTGTCCCATGTTTTCAGATGAATCAAGCAGGCCACTATTGATTGCCTGATTTTTTCTGCAGGTCTAAGTACCCCGACCTGTAGAAACTGTACTGGAGGGAACTGTGAGAACAACCTCTTGCCTGACCTGCTGCAGCAGGGACTCCTCACCTCAGGCTACTTCAACATCTTCTCCTCAGCGAAACCTGCAGGTAACTTTAACACTTTCACATTGCTGTTGTATCCCACTAAGTATGTTGTGAACAGATGTTCGTTTGTGACTTAACAAAGATATTCTCAACTGGTTCCAGGTAAATGCAGCCACGGTGGACCATTTGACCAGACAAGCAGACAGGACCCCGTGGGGGGCATCAATAAGGACGATGTTGGTTCCAGTCACGGCTCACTTCACCACAAAGCAGCTGATCTGGCTGTAAACGCCACGATAGAGCTACTGGAGGATATCAGATTGGCGGTCGGAGACAAGAACTTCCTGCGGTATGGGCCATGCACAGAGATGAATATAGGATGAATGGAGCTGTAACGCCACACAAAAGCATGGGAAATACTTCACATTGAAATAAAGTCATTGATGAAGTGTTCAACAGCACTTATTTGCATCCTAGACGTCTGGAGAAGCTTGCACTTTTCAAACAAATATAGCTCAGCTTTAACCTGGAGGGCTGGATGTCTATGGTTCTACAAATCACAAAATCATGCTTATTGGGCACAAGGTCCAATGGTAACCATCATTCACTGACCCACGATCAGCTGGGTGGGTAATTGTGTTATGTCTCTCCGGTGTCTCCACAGATTGATGGGCCTCTCCCAGTCCTCCGTGCTGTGTTTTGTCATCGACACCACAGGCAGCATGAGCGATGACATAGCGGAGGCTAAGAGAGTTTCCTTTGACATCATCGACAGTAAGAGGGGAACCCAGCAGGAGCCCTCTGCCTACATATTGGTACCTTTCAATGATCCAGGTACAGACGTTTCTAATTGATCATGTTTGAGTAGAGTTTACTGTCAAACGCTGTTTTCAATAGTGTGGACATTGTTCTACTGTAAAATAGTGTACCAGTTATCTTTCTTCTATTCAGGGTTTGGACCTTTGATCATGACCACCAATGCAGACGTCTTCAAAGACAGCATCAACAAGCTGTCTGCCAGTGGGGGAGGAGACATCCCAGAGTTGTGCTTGTCCGGACTGCAGGTGTGATCTGTTTTCAAATTTTCTGTGGAATCATTCATTTAGACAACTAAGTTTTGTAAAGCAACAAAACAATATCATCGCGTCACGAAACAATATCACTTAAAGTCGTTAAATTATAAAATGGAATTATTGTCCAGCAATACTTCAAATGAAACCTCTCATTCAAATCAAAGTTTTCATGATTTTTCCTATCCTGTGTTAAACCAACAGCTTGCCCTGACTGCTGCTCCACCATCCTCTGAGATCTTCGTCTTCACTGACGCTCCAGCTAAAGATGCTCATCTGAAAAGCACCATCACTGCCCTTATAGAGAGCACAAAGTCTTCGGTAGGAGTTGATTTTTCACCACCCTTGCTCTTCCAATATCAATACATTCCATGATGAAATGAAGAAATAGTTTATCCAAAATTGTGGACATAATCTTTTTTTATCTCACCTTTTCAAGTACTTTCCTCCTGTCCTGTTAGGTAACCTTCATGTTGACAGATGTCCTGGCCAGTCGACGGCGCCGCAGAAACCTTCAGGGCGTGATGTCACGTTCAATGAGCCAATTAGACGCACAGCTGTACCGTGACCTTGCCCAGGCCTCTGGAGGTCAGGCCATTGAGGTCACCAAGTCAGACCTCTCTCTGGCTACAAGTGTAATAGAGGATTCATCAGCCAGTGCTGTGGTAAGACATTGAAAAAGAAAATCATACCTGGCTAAAGTTTCAGACCAATTTCCAAACTTCCCTTTCTAAAGGTCTAGCCCAGGAGATTCTCCAAGTCAATATTAACCGGTAGAGATTTAGTCATTCATGCTTTCAATTGTTTTTTGTTTTTGATGATTGTAACTTTCTCTACACATGACTTAAACTCAAACACCACAACGTTTACACAAATTACAGATTGTCCAAAAAGCAGCAGTATTGAGCTTTAAGGCCTGCTCTGGACTGGCACCTAAGTAAAGCTCAGATCTTCTGACACCATTTTTTGTAATTTTGTAGCTTTGCTAATTTTTTGACTATTTAATTGTTTTTCCCATTGTTTGTCTGCCATTTCTATTTTGTAAAGCTCTATATAACCTTTGTTTTTCAAAGTGTATGTATATATATATAAATAAATGTGCAGTTTATGTCCCTTCTTCTCTCAGGTGACAGTTTTTCAGGTCGTGAAGAACCCCGGAAGTCCTGATAATTTTACGTTTCCTGTTGACGGATCACTAAGGAACATGACTGCCTACATTACAGGAGCCTCATCGCTCACCTTCCATCTCACCAGCTCCACAGGTGTTGTTATTGCTAATGCCCTTCAAAATAAGTGTACTTTCCGTTGTTCCTTCTGACTTTTACTTTCTCCACTCGCTGCCATTAGAAAAGTCTATCACATCGTTGTTGTTTCAACACATTTCTTTCTACCCCAGGTGTTTCCCAGAGTTCCAGTCTGTCCAGTGGTCCTCTGGCATCCTTCACCACAGCGGGAAACCTACGTCGTTTAAGCCTCAACACTGACAATCAAACAGGATCATGGGAAATCAGCGTTAACTCTGATAAGCCTTACTCTGTCAAGGTCACAGGTCAGTAGTATGACAGAGATCACTTATCGCCTGAGAGAGTTAAAGGAGATTTTCAGATTTTATTCAACAGGACTTTGCTTACAGTTGTGTTTGTCAGTGTTGTGCAATGGTGACTTAGTGTGTGTGTGTGTGTGTGTGTGTGCATCAGGTCAAAGTTCAGTGAACTTCATTTATAATCTTGTGGAAGCTCATGAAGGAGCCCATGGGGACTTCAGTCTCAAGGAGGGACGTCCTCTTTCAGGTCAGACCACTTTCATAATTATTCTCATCCTCATTTTTAGTTTGTACAATTCTCTTGTGCTTTATGTTATAATTCATCTTTTTTTTTTTTAGAATCAGCATTTGCCTTGAAAATCTTTTACAGTCCCCAAATTGTTATTTGTCCAACCCATCAGCCCAGAAGTAGTCTGTCTCTCCAAGAGCCTCTCGATCATCTTTGGTTATGTACAAATGCTGTTCATATCTAATGAGCCAGCTGTCATAGTGATACTTTCTCTCTCGTCATGGCTTTCAGGTGGTAACGCCAGCCTTTTGGTCACGGTGACAGGAAGTGACACAGTGAAGGTCACCGAGGTCACTCTGTTTGACAACTCAGGGCCAACGGAGGTCAACGGATCGCTGCAGGCATGTCACACATTTCACTTGATGAACTGAAAGGACCGTTCCCAATAGCTCAAGTGTATACTATACTCTTTTGCTTACCATGTTTCATATACAAAGTATGTGTTGTGTCCTACTACTAAGAAAGTCATTGATTGTAGTTGATGTCACTCTGCTTTCTTGAATCTGACCCTTAAATCTTGAACAATAGAATGTCCTTGAATGCTCAATAGAGATCCTAAAAGAAGTTCTAGCAAGCCAAAATTACACGGAAAGTCTTTAATGGACAGCAGTTCCACTTCTTGACATGCTGAAGTGTCGAGTTTTACAATATTGCGTGTTTATATTTGTCATTCTGATCATCTCATATTCCTACTTTCTCTGTCTGTCCTCTACAGTCGATGGGTAGTGGTAACTTCCTGGTAACATTCAGTGGAGTCCCAGCAGGTGACTTTGTGGTCCGCCTCAGAGGAGAGGACATCAGCTCCACCTCCAGGTCATCACATACCGGCTTCCAGAGACAGGCCTCTACACAGCTCAGGACCTCCAGTATCTCCGTTACTGTGAGCTCAATCACATTCACTTTTCTGTCTCAGTAAAAACGTTTTCTCTTTACATTTCTCTTTACTCTGCTCCTGTTTTTCTCTCTCCTGTTCAGGCCCAAGCCAACAACACTAACATAGAGCCAGGCTCCACCATCTCCATCCCTTTCACGGTCTCCACCACCACCAACGGGGTTGTTAACGACTCTGCAACTGGGACGTTCACGGTGCGAGCCAACAATGACCGCAGCTATACTTCCACTTCCCCCAGCACCGTCGCCATGGAAGCTGGCAGTGGAGGCAAAGCCAATGGCACCATCACCTTAACAGCACCAGCCAGTGCTGCATCGGGAACAGACGTGACCCTGACCATAGAGGCAGAAAATGCAGCTGCCACCGACATCAACTACGCTGTCCTCAGGTTGTCTGTGGCTGCCAAGGTAAGAGGCAAACCACCTGTACTGCAGGTGCTTGTGGGATGAAAGAATTTGATGGTGTTGCTGCTTTTTGGTCACATTATGTAGACTAATGTGTCAGTTCTTAATAACTGGTGTTACAACGACATTCAAAGCCGATCACATGAATTGCCCAGAATTTGTTCTTACTCTTTTCTTAATGATTTGATTCCTGTCTTGTTTCTTCATCTCTCCCACTTCCTGTTCCCGTGCCTCCAGGTGACAGATTTTACCCGCCCGGTATGCCAGGTAGTCAGTTCATCCACCAGCTGTCCATCCTCTTCATCGCTCTGCTCTTCATCTCAGTGGGAATTCATCGCTAACCTCACCGATGGTGTCAACGGAACTGGCATTGACAGCGTCGCTATCCGCAAAGGGAACGGTACCCTAAATACCAGCACAGTGGCCGGGGCAGGGGGCGAGGACGTCACAGTGGCTACCTACAGCGCCTCCTGCTGTTCGCAGAATGTAGAGCTGGCTGCTGTGGACCAAGTAGGAAATGTGGGGAAATGTGTAGGACAGGCGAGAGTAGCAACCACAGCTGCCCCTGTGACTACAGCTACAACTAACACGACATCCACCGGAGGGCACGCAGTGAGCTTATCACACTGTCTCTGGATCAGTGTTGTGGTTTCTCTCTTTTGGAAGTAAAAGGGATACATGGAAATTACACTGTAAATGTGGAATCATAGAGCATGAATCCAGTGTCCCCTCGGGAAGTCTTTTATAATTGTCTTTCTTTCTTTTTTTTATCAGTTGTGTTGTATGACCACTGCTTGAAGAAAATGCTCTAATTAATTAGTATTCATTTATTTTTGGAAAAAAATATGTATCTTTTATTTTAATTTGCTGCTCTTAAACATTTAAACAACACTTTATTTATATGCCTGGTGGTGTGTAGATTTGCTGCTGCATGTAGAAATGCTTGAAGCAGCCGTTACTGCGATGACTGCGAGATGCCAGACTAAACTCAATGGAACATATTTTTCTACATGTCGCGTTAAAGAATACATTTCTCCTAATTTTTGAGAAATGTTTGAAAGACTGTTGTAAAAGGGGATATTCAGTTTGAAGAGAAGCATGTTTGTTGATGTTGGAGAGAAATAAACTTCCTGAAAGAGGCCTGATAGCCTGACATGAGACATGCATTGTTGCTGGGATTGGGCTTTTAATCCTGAAATACATAAACATATTCCATCCATTTGAGTCCAGGGTGTTGCAGGAAATATAATGTGATGTCTACCTTTCTCTGCTCTGACAACTTCAACAAAAGGACCTTAAAACCTCTTTTCTTGTAAATGATGAGGTCCTATAGATGTATATAGCAGTTTATGTATATGGCATACAGTCCTGCACAGCAGACCTGTATGCCATTAACACAAGGGGTACATAGTTGTCCCAGTCAGCTGTGGTGTTTAGCTGTCAGTGTGGCCTGCTACTGTGCCAGTGTGGAGGAGTGTAGTCCGGGTGTTGTGGGAGTCAGTTTTTCACACATGGCAGCAAAAACACGGGACTTAAAGGTTCTGCCCTGGTTTATGTGGATGACTTTGGGGCCTCCATGTACACAACACACTACTGCCGGGGAATACCAGTGAGTACCCCATCCATCAGTCTCTCAAACGTGGCAGGGGTATTGTACAGGCCAAACAAATGGACTTGCCATAAGTCACCATTAGTAGTGAGGGCGGTCTTGGCTCGAGCCTCAGGGATGAGGGGGAGCAGCTAATACCAGCTCTGCTAGTGTATAAAAAGCAATACTCTAGTTGTTGAAAATTGTCATAGCATGTTAAAATTTCACAAAAAATGTCATAGCATAGCGTATCAGAAAAAAAGAGTCTGTATAGTATGTTGAAAAAAGTCAGTTTGGTATGTCAGAAAGGTTATAGAATGTTTTAAAGAAATCATCAAAAAGCCATTGTATCATTTGTCCAAAACGGTCATAAAAGGTCATAGTTTAGTTATTTTGTGTTTCAAGTCTACAGCAGGTTGAAAAATATAGTATGTTCAAAAAAATCATAGTATAGTATGTTGAAAATGTAACCCTAATGTCATAAAAAGCCGTAGTCTAGTTTTTCGAGAGAAAAAGAGGTCATAGTATATGTTGACAATATTCATAGAATGTTTTAAAAATGAATTAAAAAGCCTTTGTATCGTATGTCAAACAAAATCTGAGTGTAGTATGTCTAAAAGAAAGAAAGACAAGTCATAAAAAACAGTCTAGTTTGGGTTTTTTACTCATAGTATACGATGTAAAAATTTCAACAACAAAAAAAGTTCGTAATATATAGTATGTTGAAAAAAGAAACCCTAACATAAAAAAACTATAGTCTAGTTTTTCGAGAAAAAAAAGTTATGATGACAAAAGTCATAGAAGGTTGTATTTCAAACAAAATCACAGGGTATTTTGTCTAAAACGGACACAAAAAGCCAGTCTATGTGTTTTGTGATTTTTTTTACATTCTATACTATGACATTTTTAAAACGTTTTAAACAAATACACTATCACTTTTTATGACAAACTATACTCAGACTATGATTGACATACGATGCGATGGCTTTTGAGGTCTTTCCCCTTTTGTGTTTCAGGTCTGCCATACCCCTTCTGCCTGATCACTCACACCTGATCATCATCATAATCAGTGGATCAGCATATTAACCCTCAGCACCTGTGTCCCCCTTCTGTGTTCCTGGCCATGGGCTGTTTGCTGGGCTAGTGTGTCCTATTTGAGTCTGTGGGACTCTGGTTCTTCTGTGGATGTTAGATTCTGTTGGGTTCTGTGTGTGGTGCTGGTGACTAGTGTTACTGTAGGGGTTCCCTGCCATTTTCTACTGTTTTTGTTTAGCTAGGGAGCTAAGCATTGTGTTTTAATTTGCTAGTTAGTTTTGGCCCTGGAGACCATGACGACTTGGTTGCTTCTCTTCCTGAATTCAGTTTGTTTATCCCTGTGTAAAGTGTTTTCATTGTAAATAAATAGTATTTCTTGCCCTTATTGGGTTCCAGCAGTTTTGGGGTCTCTTGCCTTGTTGCCCTCCACACTGTATTAGGGTTGTACACTACTATTTCCTTTCATTAATGTCTTTTTTTAACTTTATTTTTACCGCATACTGTAACGTATTTCCTCATACTGCACTATAACTTCCGATCACCTTTTCCGTATATTATATCATGACTTTTTTTTTACTTTTCTTCCACATAGTATGATGTTTGACAACCTCTTCACATAATATGCCTTTTTATGAGTTTTTATCAAATACTACAATATGACTTTTCCACCAAATATTATAGGATACTATGGCTTTTTATAATTTTTTTTAACATGGTATGAAGAATACATTTTTTTTAAATACCATCTTTTTTTTATAATTTTTTAAACATTATACTGTGCCTTTTCATGACTTTTTCGACTTGGACTTTGATGTTTTTACTTTCTAAACAATTACTTGTTTCAACATACTATGCTTTGACTTCTTGTTAGTTTGTTCAACATTTTTGCATAGATTTTTTTAATTACTTTTTTTAAGACAAAAAAGAAAAGCCTATAATATTAGGGTTAGTTTTTTCTACCTCACACACAACTGCCTATTTGTTCTGGGCCTCTTTTCATGTTGAGTGAAGATCACCATCCGTATAAAGAGGGCAACGTTGCACAATATGGTTCCATGGACAAAACATACATTAAGAAACATGGTAAACAGAAAGAACAACACTGTTGCAATAGCTAGTAAAGTTTATTTGTCTATTTCAGAAAAAAGGTAAAACAATAATTACTACAAACAACCAAATGAACCTCAGAGGGAAGTAAAAATATAACAAATAACAATAATAGTTAAAGTGGAAGAACTGAGAGCGACTTCCAGCAGCCAAACATGAATGGCACGTTTGGGAACACGTTTCATGAAGCAGGATTCATGTAGAAAGCTGGATAAGCCAGACTCACATCAGAGTGAAGGACACTGGGAGAATTCCAGTTTCACTCACAGGAGTTCAGTTAAAGTCAGCTAACTCTGTGATCCTGGTTGGTGAGACAGGTCCCATTCAACAGCGGGACAGCCAACAGCTTGGTCAAATGCAAACTGTATCAGGGGGAGGGGATGAGGAGCGAAAAGCTTGGTCCTTTTATCCAAAGAAGTAATGATCAACTAAATTAGATTTTCCTTCAAACAATACAGCAACCACAAATTCATTACAGCAGGTTTACTACCAAAAAAAAAGAAACAACAGAAAAGCCAATTACCTCTCGATTACCATAAACGAGAAAGCAGCCACCTGACTAAAAAGAAAAGCTTAATTTCGTTTTACAACTTGTACAAATAATTCTGCCCTGCAGGGTCACCAAAAGCAACTGGAGAGTCAAAAGTGCACCACTACAATGAGGAATCTTGATACTTGATTGAGAAGACTAAACTTGACAGCATTGGGCACCCTAAATAGATGCCAAGGACTTCATAGAGAAAGACACATATCACTCTGAAATCATGTCCGTGGAGACATAATCCTTATCGCACAAACACTAAAGAATATCCTTCTCTGTCTATTTGAAATCCTTGAGCACATTCATGTCGCATCAGTGATACAACTTGGAACAGATTCAATGTAAGAAACCTATGATATCAGTCATCAACAATAGTATTTACATGACCTAATATGTTACTCTTTTAAACAGAGCAGAGCTTAATGTTATGCATTTGGATATTACTTTGCATCCTATTTAACAGCCCACGGTAGATCAAACGTATCCCTGGATCTCTGTGTTCCTGACAAGAGAGATGGTCAATACCAGAGTATGTAAAATCTATACATAGATCAGTTCAGAGGGCAATTAACCGGTATATAACATGTGTGTATCCCCAAAAGGCAACGACAAAAGCTACAATTACAGGTAAATAGCTACAGTTGTTATTTTTTTTAATATTTTTTTAACAAAAGCAAGTGAGAAACTGTACAAAATATTAACAATATTTTATGGCAAGACCACCGAGGATTCTCTCCTCGAACTGCTCCCTTCGAAGTCACTACGCTGTTTTATAGGACTTTGGTCCGACAAACCCAACAAGACTGTTATGCAACATATTTCTTCTTCGTCAAATAAGGTGTCAAAGACCGGAAAAGTGCAAAAATGCATTTGCGCTGTGAAGTTCGAAGTCATTTGTGTATGAACAGGGGAACAAAAATGTACTCAATTTTTAAAATATATTAAAAAAAAACACAAGTTTACCCTGATACTTGAGAGTCTGATGATGTAGTTCGATATGATGATTTTGACCCGATTATCTTGTAGTTGAGCTACTGTAATATGGGGCTGCGGCCCATTTTAAATCTTGAAAAAATGCAACGTTTCAGATAGAAAACAGGCAAAGAAATGCAATGAAATTTTGTGTTTCTATAGACGAAATATTTTGGTTTACTCCCGCATAGGTGACGATACAACAGTTGCATGCAGAGGCACTGAGTTGAAAGAGTTTGTAGGCCTATATTCTCATGGGCATGCTTACATTTCACTCCAATCCTATGCAGAGCTTCCAAAGTTGGCATTCATTGTTTTTTCCTTCATATAGTTGCATTCCATCACCAAATATACTGTATCAATCCATTCATTTACAGTATATACATATATACTTCACATACCATGTATATATGTTGTGAACATTCCATGCAGCATATAAAAACCCTTTATTTGAGAAATATCGTGTGGAAAAAGTTTTTTTTCTCTCCAAAGAATAACTTGCTGTCTGTATTTCTCAAGGGTTTTGGGTTGTAACTAGCAGTACAGGTCGACCACGAATCAATGGGCACTGCTGAGGGTATTCAAAAATAATTTTCCACGCCCGCCATAGCGCTTGCTCTAACCAACCAACACCGGCAAAGTAAGAAGTCTCAGCACTTAGGCAAATGCTATGCAGCTAGCTCACTTTCACTTGTAATTACCTCCACTGTGCACAAAGATCAGCAAATGCTTAAAAACTCCCCCAAAATGGCCTTGTTCCCACACATGACAATAAAGTGATTTGCTGATTTGCTAAAATTGGATCACGTTTATGTCACATGAGATGTCCAGCATTAGTTTCAGGCAACATTTAACTTACTGACCTTGCAGTCAATTTGAGTTGGATATATGCAGTAATAAACGTCCAACAAACTCAATTTCTGAATCGTTAAACTGCCACGTTAAAACCGCAAGTGCAGATGTAACAACAGCTTAAGGTACAACGTTACTGCTTATATGCAAATGTTCCAAGGTTTCTGATGTGTAAACATTCCAAGGGTAAGTAGTAAAGTAGACTGGTATAGTACATACATTAGTTGCTGTGTTGATATATCTGTGGAGGTATAAAATGTTTGGCAATAAGCAGGGAGAGAAAGGTACAGTGATATCCCTGCATTTGGAGTGTGAGCCAGGTAGAATCGGGGAGACCTGAGGTGTAAACTCTGATTGTACTGATCTTGCATCTGTTGTTTAACTTGAGTTTGGGATGGAAACGATGGGTGCAATCTGATCCACAGGAGCCAGTTTGGACGGCTCAGGAAACGGCTGCTCAGCGCTTCTGTTGTGAGGGCATTAGCCGTCTTTCTGGTGTGCCTGCGTTTACTCTAACATATTGGGTCTGCTGTGCTACTCTAGTTTGTGGCATTGATTTAATTTCAAATCCAATAATCACGGCCATTTTACAAATGATAATATTTGCCGGGCATTCGTTCGCACACACCACTGGCTCCGTGGCGCTAAGGCAACTACTTCATAGTTCAACAGCTTGAAAGCAATCAGCTCGTCTGATTGAAGAAAACATAATGAAACGCTAAGATCAATTTCTTCATGTGCCCCTCAACAAAAAATAATTAAGAGATGCGCTTTTGTTTTGATTAGACATTGCAGGTGGTTGCTATAATAGCTAAGACGCGTAGCTGACTGGACTCAAAGGAAGAGGACATCAGCCATGTCAGGGTGGCGAAGCCTCCAGCTGCCTGGATGGTATCAGTGACACTGTTGTAGACTTCTACTGTGATTCTGACTGCTGTGTGTCCGGGATCATGGCAAGTTATTGGAGAAAGCGAATGTCTGGCCACTGGTGTTTGGAGGTTAGACGAGTCTCGCTGGGCTACTAAGACAATGGGTTTTGGGGGGATAAGTAAAGCACGGGGGTGGGGGAAGACATCCCAAGGTTCCTCTACTGCTCGTCCATCTCAGCGATGTCAGAGTTGGAGGAGGGAGGTGTGGAGGGTTGGAGGTGGTTTGAAATGGGAAGTGGGCTCACGGAAGACCCTTGGGGGCCACCACTTGGGGCAGAGTCGGGAAGGGTCAGGGTTTCTGGAGCAGACTTTTTGCGGGGTCGGTCCTTGGGGACAGAGAGGGACTCGGGCGCATCAGTGCACATGGGGGTGGTGGGGGCGCTGGCAGGGCCGGTGAGGGAACAGGAGGACAGAGGCGTGTCGCTGATGGAGATCGACGGCGGGAAAATCCCGATCTTCTGGTTAGTGGCCTCCTGGATGGTGCGTTCAAACTCTCTCACCTCATCCATTGTCATGTCTGGATTGGAAAAAGATCAATTGAGACCAGTTAGAGGAAGAATTGGGAAAGTAGATTTTTTTTTTTACTTTTTTTTTTATCATTAGAGCTACAGGCATACACAGAAAAACATGTCAAAGTTGGAACAATGCTGAAAAAAAGAAGATTGCACTGATTTTTTCATCAGTGCACCTTGTGTTATTTGAATTACCAAAATCAAAATGTCTCTAGTTTTCTTTTGCGTTGCCAAAAGTTCATGTATGCATCATTTAATACAGGACAGAAAGAGTAGATGTGCTGTATGTGGACAGTTAAATGCAGCTGTGACAATTTCCTTCAGTCACCAAAGCAGTGGGTCAAGTATGAGACAGAGCTGGGGCAATGGAGTAAAAACACAAAACAATGTAAAAGACACATACACTTGCTTTGTCATGGATCTCTATGTCATCCAGTGAAGATGGGTTTGTTGTGGAATGCTCTTGCTGCTCATGGCAAACTTTTATGTTGGTTTTCTCATGCATTTGTCTCTCGTAATCCCGCACGTCATCCAAAGTCATATCTAGAAGAAGGGGGGAGGGGTGGAATGAGGGTCGAAACGTTGTGTACTCTTCTATAATGGCACTCCGGGTCGGCGGACAGGTGGGGAAGGAGCGGGTTAGGTGGCAGAGGTGCATTCCATAGGTGAGTATAGCGTGTTTAAGAGGATCAGAGCTCATCTAAAGTTAAGGCTTTAGAGGTCAAAGTGCAAGCTTCCCATGACCCAGAGAGGAGACAGCTAGACTAATCTGAGCCAAACCAGGAAGGAGGGGAAAGGAAGGTCAAGGACGCTTCAAGATTAAGGAAAAAAAGGATGAACAATCCAAAGAAGAGGTTGGATCATTGGAGGCACGAGAAAGCAACACCTTTTTCCTCCGGGCATAAATCATTCAACGTGTGAAAAGATTTAGGGAGTATTTCAAGCATCCAGGATGTGGGGAGTTGCGGTGTTACAGAGGTAGGTTAGTGGTTACAGAGAGGAGAGTAATGGGCTTCACGGCAAAGATAATGGGCTCATTATCTTAGTGCCGTACAGCTATGGAAGCCTGAGAAAGCAACTGCTGCAAACAGGTTTGCCTCTTGTGCAACCAGACTCAGAGAGGCATCCATGTTTCAGGTAGTTTCATTTTGCACTCATGTAAATTTCCAATTAATCCTTAATGAAATTAGTTTTTTCTGTTTTGGCTTTAATAAGAAATATGGTGCCAAATACAGTTCAAATGATTAAGATAGTATTACACTTATTCCAGTACTGTGTCTACCCTTTTATTCGCTGTAAACTGATTTATGTGAATTTCTCCAACCAGAAAGATGAAAGAGTGCAGTTTAAGAGTCATTTTCACCATGCAGGTTTGATTTGAAACAAACACTGACCACGATAGTACAGTGTTTGTCGTTGGTGGGTTAGTGTTGATGCCAGGAGGAGGCTCCATGCTGTCGGAGAATGCGCAGGACTGGTGGTGGCAGGGTTAAGATGCAGGTGGAGTGATTTGGCATGCACAGCGGTAAATAAACAGTTCTCACACAAGCATAATTTAGAGATATTAGTAACGTAACATTTCGAGAAAGATTGTGTATCAAAGTACATAAAAAAATACATGGAATATTCAAATGGTCTTATGAACTACTCATGTATTTCTTAGCAGTTATTTACAATAAACAACAATAAGGGATTGCTTTCATCTATGAATTCATAAAATGAGGATGCATACAATAAATGCTATTGTTTAGGCAATGCATTCACGATGACTTAGTGTGAGTAAACAGCTGATGACTTAAAGGCTGTAGAGCTGGAGTGGACCAGTAGAACTGTGGAAAAAGGCTGATAGACCTACCGATCCACTCATCCACCCAGGCAAATGCCTGTCTGTGTCCCAGCAGCAGCACATCCCGGACCACCTTTAACACAACACAGTGATGGTCAGGACATAGTTGCTCACACAACATCATTCTATTAACCAATGTTATTACATCTAAAAGCTAAATATTCAAGACTCAGGCTGTAGAAGTTACTTCATGGAGACTAAGGTACGTAACCCTCACGTTTGGAGATGAACTTCGCCAAGAAAAGAAGTAGATGTGAAGCTTCATATCTGCAACTTAAATGCCTGACTCTAATGAAAGACAACCCCTCACCTTGTGTATGAACTGCTCCACGCGTGTCTGCAGACCCCACACCTCAAACTTGACCGTCACCAGTTTGTACGAGCACATAATGGGATCCTGGGTGTCCCTCCAGCCCTCCTGGAGAATCCCCCGTGACGTCTTGTCCGACTTGAAATATCGCAGGTCCTACGTGGAGGAGAAAATGAACACGGTGCGTGTTTAATATTACAATCATTATCCCAAACCTTCAGGCATCACTGTTCCTGCACCCCAATAGGAGTGCAAGGGAGCGCCTGAACGCGTGACTGAACGCCGGTGTTAAATACCATTCACCATGAACCTCTCTGGCCCCTCGGAGAATCTCAATCCAGACTCATTAGAGCTGAAGCAACGTGTTATCAAACAGCTCTGAAGACAATTACCAGCTCTCACACTTCACAGACTGAAGCATGAAAGGCTTTCAGACTCCAGATGAATGCTGTGTGAGATGAGAGAGGCATATAAAGCAGCAGCTCCTAGACAAGCCCCTAAAGGTCGTATTAGAGCAATGCATTTGGGGCCTAAATTTCACATTTAACAGTCAATAATAATAATAGCATCATGTGTACTATTATGTGAATATCCTCACAGATGAGTAAGATCGCAGATACTGTCTACCGTTTCATCTAAATCGCATTTTACTAGAGCATTTCCTGTTCCAACACTACACTTCCACCTCTTCAGTAGTGTTAACAGCCAGTAGCCGCCAGCATCTACACACTCACACCTCCACAAGCTCACCTCAGATTCCTTATAGTAGCGCTCGGGGATCTCATCGTAGGCGATGTCGATGAAACACACCTCCCTCTCCTGCTCCTTCAGCTCAGTGTCGAAGATCTGAAAGCAGAACAGATCAGTTTGTGAAAGCTTGCTGCAGCCTCCGCCCGCCTGTCACAGAGGCCTCCTCGCAAGTAAAAATACACTCCCAGAAATGTGTCTTCTGCAGGTTACATCATCGCAAATGTGGCCGGCAAGCCGGCCTCGAAAGTTAGAAATTATTCATACGGTTACTCGCGCTTGACTGTGCATCTTGTCAGTCTCTGTTCCCTTGTCAGGTCTCAAACAAACACTAGACACACATACTGCACTTGCTCATATGCCCATTAGATGGCGCCCTGTGCCCCATATATTTGTTACTTTGCCAAACAGCATGGTGATGATTGTAATTACTGTCATATGATAAAACAACCTTCCTAGTTTTTATGCTTCTTATTATTATTCATTAGTTCCTGTGACGCTGATAATATGGACCTCCTTACTACAATTCATCTAGAATATATTCATATTAGAGAGAGAGAGATAGAGATATCAATTCAACAATCCATTGTCATGAAATACAGTACATCCACACACTAATACACTTATAAGTTATCAGTTATAAGTAACCCTTAGATACTCAATAACCTTCCACATTGTATTTTATGTTAAAGAAGTGGTCTCTAAAGACATTTGAGCTAAATTATGTTAGTCTACCTTGGAACAATGATGGACAATTATGACAATTTTAATCATATATATATAATCTGTAGTTCTGTTATAAATGTATACATTTCTCCAGGTACTGCATTCACATCTTGGTTAGCGCATCTTTTCAGACTTTTGTCGCTCCACTGAATGTGAACTTTCCCTCTCCGCAGATCCATACACTCCTTATTTTCTCCTCCTCCCCCTCCAAGGCTGCGTTCTGTCATTTACAGTGTGGATGAGCAATGCTGGCACAATAAGGGTGAGATGTCAGCATGCATGAGTGCAGCCGAGCGACGGGAAAGGAGACTGGAATGAAGACAAAGAGAGAAGCAGAGGTGGATGAGAGGAGAAATGGAAACAATAGAAAGGAGATGCAATGCTGGCAAGAGCAAGATAGTGTGTAGTAAGAGGAGAAGGATGAAGTCACAGGAAGGGAGAGGAAAGGGGAGTGGAGGAAACGGTGGGAGAAACAGTGGAAATGAAAGCATTGGCTGCGGTCGAATAGTCATGTTTCCTTAACCTCGGGGGGAAACGTCACGGGGTTAACGGAAGTTGGAAGGACAACTCAAAATTATTTAGGAAAAGACGGACTTTCACTAAGCTATGTCATTATAATGCGCTGGCTGATGATTGGGTCGTGGGTCTGCGGTGGAGAAACTACAATAATGGACTACAAAAGGCGCATCGTCCACCCTCCCCATGTTGTTGGTTCTATAAGCAGCTGGTTCACTGACCGCCTTCAGGTCCAGCAGCTCCTCCTTCCTGTTTGACCGTTTGCTGTATTTACATTTCATTTGTGGTTTTAGTTTTATTTTTTTTCCATCCAACATAATAATTAAATATTTTTATTTATTTCAATCATGACTGTCCACACACATTCATCAACACAATTCTAATGACTATATGTCTGTACACTATAGACTACTATATACTCATATGTATATCATCACCAGGCACCCCGCACCACAATCCAGCAGCCGTTCCCATTTAAAGTGTCCTCTGCATGGTATGCATACATGCAGAGGCACCAAGCTCACACACATCCACACACTTTTCTAAATCATTCCCTCATTTTGGTCAAATAACCATTTTCCACATGCAAATTAAACCTGTTTTTTGGGTTGCTTTTGTCTTCAGTTATTTGATCATGGAAAAATGCCCCTTTACTCTCTCTCTTGCCCCATTTTCTCAGTTTCATGTGATTCCCCAGTCAGCCTGGTCCTTGGACTTCCTAACACTAAACAGGCTTTGTTGCTCTTATAAATAGCATCTAAAATATCCCTATTCATCCATGGTTCACTCTTGGTTGTTCTAATAGGAGCAACCCTGGATTTTTGTTATCAGAGATCAGATGGAAAGGGGAAATATCTACTAAGAGCACATATGCAATATTTTGCAAATTATAAAGACGAATGACATGCAGGAATGATTTGGGAGTGTCTTTGGTTCACTGAAACAAGGTAAAACTGAATTTGATGCAGTTATTAAATGCGCTTAAAGAACTTTAATACATTTACATTTAGGGCATTTAGCAGATAGACACAACATAGGTGTTTATGAATGATGTTCTCAAGTGCTAATCAGAAACGAAAATCCTTGGTTTGACCTCTCAATAAGGTCGCTCTGTGTCATTCCCAAAAGACTCCTACATGTTCTTTCACACTAACCACAGCTCTGTTCTTACTTCTCCCAAAATTAAAAAAAGGCTCACTGGATCTGGGGGAGGTCTATGTTCAACCCAATGCAATTCTCTATGCTAATGCTTTAAAGTAAAAAACAGCTTTTGGAGGCTGATGCTGACCCCCGTCTAAATAAAAAAATGGATTGGACCACAATTAAATTGCCTCAAAAGGGAAACTACACACAAAAAAGACCAATCTCATCCAGAGTTTTTCAGTTTCTACAAATGTTAACAGATATTTGGATATTTTTTTTTAGACACTGCTCATACAAACAACTTAAACTCAACACTGCGCTTCTTTGAGTCCTGAGCAAAACACATTTGGGTGCCAAAGCTCACACGAATATCTGAAGAGCGTGAGCTGTACCCAGCATGCCGTTCAGCGGTGCAACGGTAAATAGTGATCCACTCTCAATACACTACACAGTGTGTACATAATGAACGGCTAATAAGTATGTCCCGTAGATCCCAAGAGCTCGCACTCGACACTGCACTTCCTCGGGTCCTCGGTCAGACCCCCACCAAGGGTGTCAGAGACTCCTTCCCTTTCAGTAACAAATGTGATCTCATCAAATGGCTCTTTTGGAGGCTGTGATCGTGGTTTGCGGAAAAAAGAAGAATGTTCATGCAATTCCATGGATGGTCATAGGATCTCCGTGTACTCCACTGGCTTCACTGTGGAGGCATCTGTGCAGGTGTGGGGCTTTTGCAATAAAAGGCTCAAAACTTGGGGGGAAAAGTGAAAAGTAAAGTGTCCTTGGAGTGATTGCAAAAGCAACATGTGCCTCAGGACACATGTTAAAAAGTGTGTGTGTGTGTGTGTGTGTGTGTGTGTGTGTACACATACGTGTGCGTGTTACACCCAACGGTACTCGGTAGTTTTGCATGTCATGTACTGTTACTGCAGCCTCCATTCAAACGGTGCACAACGTCCACTCACACACCCACTCACTTCCTGTCCACATACCCACGACTTTCCTCGCTCACTTGCACCAATCCTTCCCCCGTCTTTGAATCCCTCCCACTCAGCAGTTCCTCGTCTGTCTTTTGGACTTGTTTTCAGAGTGAGACACCCCGAGTGGACAGATGTATGTTATGCCATCTGAATCCCCACGTGAGAAAACACGGCATTCGCCCGGAGAGAATGTTACGTAAAACACAGCTGCATTCATATTATTGCACAGCATCCTGAAATATGCAGCACATACTCACCAACTGTTTATACCATGTCATGAAACATGGAAAGCTTCTTGTTTGTTTCACAAAGTGGTGCAGCTGTTTTATTAGATCATTGAAACATTTTGTGTGTTATGCTGCAGAACTGTGATTAATCTCAAGTGCATTGGCTGTAGGCAATTTCTGTTGGATTGAATAAAAAAGTATTTGATTTGTCGCCTTGTCATGACAAACCAAACACAGATCAATCTAAAACATCACTACACGTTTAATGCACACTGACAGACTGTCGCTTTGTGTGTACGTGTGCAAACTACTCAGAGACGCAGCAGCAGAGTGAGGCTGGGGGCCGTTCCTCCCTTACACCATCACCACTGACAATTTGAAGCTCAACATGAAGACACTGTTACATTAACCTGCTGGCTGCCCACCATGATATATTTCAAGCAATTTGTCCGTTGCACGCTACCCTACCATTCTTCTTCCTCACTGTCCGGGGCAGTGGCAGCCCTTCATTTCATGACTAATGCTCCTATAAAGTGGAGAGCGGAGTAAAATATAGAGGCAGAGAAAGAAAGTGAGGAGGCCAACAGCCCAAAATGAAATTAGCTGGCCAACAAGTGGAGTCATTTTTTGGCAGACTCTCAAGGTATATAGTACAGTTGGCATCGTGAGACGACGGGATTGCAAATGAAGGCGTGAGAGTTGCCAAATCTGGAGCCGGATGGTTTTACACATGTAGCCTTCGCAGAGGTCCTGTTCTCAACCGTATGTCTGCTATGACATATTTTGTGTTTTAGAGTGGATAATGTTGCTGTGCAGATTTATGTAGAGGAAGGACAGAAGACAGAATACTCACGTTATCATTGCATCCTTTGTTGTCCTCGTATTTCGTCTCTATGTGGATGGAGAACTTGGGCAAGAATGAGCACTGCGGATATAGAAAGACAATGATGTGAAACCACCAAAGTACAATTAAAAAGCAACTTATGTGCTGCCTTTTAAAGCATTTAAAGAGTCGATACAGAAGTGGTGAACACTAAGAATATTATCCTGCAGAAAGTCACACTCCTTCCCTCTGGTGATAATGCAGATGAGGTTATTTAATATGTCCTAGAGGAGTTGAGGTGGAAAGTACTATAGTACCTGTGTATAGAATTCCTGTACTTTTGATACCATTGGTAAAAGTAGACTTTGAAAGTAATTTTTCCATCTTAGCACAGGCTGCCAAAGCAGCCGGAGGAACGTTCTGTCTTCCTCTTTTTACGTTCTTCCTCAGTGAACAATACAAAACAAAAACACAGGCTGTGGTAGCGCAGCATGTCAATTTCTAGCTCCCTGTCAAAATTGACAAATGCTAAGACAATTAAGGGTTCTGCCTAAAAACTCATCTTGGCTTGCTTCTACACTCGATCATACATGAATGCTCATGAAACGCCCTCACACATCAACAGAGCAACACTGTTGTCTTTCTCCTTTTTTTCTTGCGCCCTAAAATTGGCATGACTCATGCTGTTGGCATTTCTCACTCTTGACAACAGAAGCCCTATAGCGAGGCCTAATCGCATGCATGTGTGTCTTAAAAGTGTGTCAGCTTGTTCTGCCAAAGCCTCATGTGTTTTCAAGGGTTAATCACGGGTCACAGAGACAGTTCTGCTTATTAGTGTGCATGTGTGTGTATACACACACACTCCAGTGTACTATCAAGTAGATTTCTGTGCTGAAAAATGTAGCTCTGAGTCCTGTGCTCGGAAATATAGCAGCTCTGTCGCAGTATAATCCATGCAACACCCACAATTAGAGAATGATCATCCAAATTTGCTTCCCCCTCTCAGCTCTACAGATAATTTTACCATCTTTTAGCTCATTGCCTTGGTTTATGGATCACATCTTCAGTTTTGACTTACTCCCACCACTCTTATCAACCTAATTTTGAGCATCACCAGGCAGCTTGTTTCAACATAAAAGCTCTACTTATCCCACTGCTCTCTCCGTACCCAGCCCTAATGGCAAGTTACTCTAAACACAGTGCTGCAGAAGAACAAGATATATTTCTGAGGAGCAAAGCAGAGCTAAAAAGGATAAATACATGTCTTACATTTGGCGGGTTGGCGGGGAAAAAAGACTCCAAATGAATGTAAATGTTGTTCTGTGTCTGCTGGATGTGTAAATGGACGATTGTTTGCTAGAATATCTGCCATACAACTCCAATAAGTCTCTGACTGTCAAACATGCGATTAAGTGGTGAAAAATAAATCTGTTCATTGTACTTCAAGACTCATAAAATTATTTCCACGCCACCGTATCCAACTAGATTTGGCAGTAGGATTACTTCCTGACATTTCATTTGAATATCTGATTGTATTCAAGTGTAACTGCAGTAGCATCAACAGTTTTCACAATGAATTGAATCCTCTATGCAGGCCAAAGTTAGTTGTGGAGTCCCACAAGGTTCTATGCTCGGACCTATTCATCTTATGCTTCCTTAATGCAATATTATTAGAAAACACTCTTTCATTGTTATGTTGATGATACCCAATTATATTCATAACATGTTATAATAGTTTGTTAAACCCCCAGCATGCCTTAAGACATAAAACTAGGATGACTGGCATTTTCCTGATGTTAAATATAGAACAAAACTCGAAAAAATTACCTACTGATATAATTGCTGTAGATGACATTGCCCCGGCCTCCAGCACCACCGTAATTAATCTTGGAGTTATCTTTGATCAGGATGTCCTTTAGCTCCTATATAAAACAAGCTTCCTCCTCAGTTGCTCCCCCTTTTGAGCTCTATAAATAACTTGAATAGGAAGAACAAACAGTGTCCACAACTTCCTATACAGTGCAGATGAGTTTTGATTGGGCTCAGCCTGTGTTTGGTGTGAGTTAATGGCTGTGACGGGTCAAGATTCTTGTTTCCCTTCCATCCGGAGTCACCGGTGATGATCAGCAGGCTTGGTTTCCTGGTTGTTTTGCACACAGTGGTGCACCATAACACACTCAATTAGACATGCAGTGTATGTATAGGTTACTTACTGTGTATTCTGCAGATCAGGGCGTGGGGGTGACACAGACATCAAGGTCAGGGCAGAGACAGAGCACAGGCATATCACAGTTAGTTATATAACAGCATAATGAGAAGGCCACAGTGTACAAAAAAGCGTGAGACATACAGGACGTGCATAATTCTTTAGCTGATTCCTCACATCATGCCCTCCTGAATGAATTCTCCTCTACTTTCTCCCATTTTCTCTCATCAAAATGATATTCTCTTTTATCTACTTCTCAGCGTGCAACACTTTTCTCAGGATCATTAACACATCACAGACATATGTGCTGGGTACTGTTGGTGATGGCAAAGCTTTAATGTTTTTATATGTCAATAACATGTTTGTGTGACTGATCAGTGTGATACTGTTCTTATCTAGAGCCACTGCCCCGTGTCACCTTTTAGTTTAGAGTTGAAGGCTCGTCTGCAGAAGTCACTGATTTTCACATTTAATTTGCATTTTGTTTGTCAATGTTGCTGAAGGGTTTCCTGAATTGTACAGCAATTCTACAGTCTGGAGTTGCATGGGGACTTTGGTAGAAAAGCTCTTTCCTTTCCAACTAAAATATGTTAAAAATGCAGTGGAGATTAGCAGTCTCGGACCATGTGCTAGAATGGCTCTTCTCGATGCGTCTTGAAAACTCACACTTCCTTTTCACATAGTGCTCCAACTAAAAACACACAGTAGAGCATGTGTACCAAGTGGAGAGTGCCGAGTAAACTGTGTTTCAACTGAAAAACAACTTTCAGCCCACTGAGAGCCTTGAGAAGCTGACCTTTTTAAAAGAAGCCTTGTGCTTCATGCGACTGCAGGACTAAACTATTACAGCCTGACGGCGGCTCTATTGCTCTATAGTGTTCCAGCAGGGCACTCTAGCAGCTAACTGGATTTGATATGATGCAAGCCTTGAGCGTGTAAGGTCTATTTGTGGTATTGGCCATTTAAAAAAAAAACCCGGAAAGATTGATTAGCTGACAGACCCACAAACACATATACTCATTTGTCAGTGTGCTCACCTGTGATGGTGTAAGGGTAGTAGTTCCACGCTTTCTCTGTCACATAGAAAATTTTAGGAACCACTGCTCGAGCCCAGCTGGGTAATTTACTGCAGAGAGACATTGAGACAGACAGAGACAGATGAGGAGGGAGACTGTGAGCATGTAGCAGGGGGGGAAATTGCTTCCGTTATTGCAGTAATCATGGAAAAAACGTGTTCCACTGCTCACAGTATATAACTGAACATTGGGAAACTGAGGGACGGAGTAAACAGGATGCTTCCCAACACCCAAATCAGGCAAGAACGCTAAAGGAGGCCAAACACATATTGCTATGCACACTAGATTATCTCCAGAGTTCCTAAATATGTTTAAGGCCTTTTGAATCTTACTTTCCACTACAGATCTAACCAAACATAATGACTGGGTGCATTGCATCCCCGTAGTCTATGCTAGATAAGACCCCAGACTCACGCAATGTTGCCATTTTTTAATTATTATTATTTATATATTATTTTTAATATGTCCTTTATGATACTAAAAGTAGTTTTGCTGCAGTTTTAAGAGTTCGAAGCATATTTTGACAATTATCTCAATAATATTGTGAATCCCAACAACTCTGGCCAGGATGATGACATGAAAACTTCATATTGTCCCATGCATGCCTACACTCTCTAACCTTGAACTCTGATCTCTGGTAAGATGTAATTGAAGCTACACTGAGAACTTATTGATGAGAACATTGAGAACTCATTTATTGCTCTTTCATGTAGCCCGTCTTCATCTCCGCTCCCTTTGATTGATGTGCGAAACAATATCCTAAGGGGGACAAAAGATGGCGCCCACTGCATCGTGATGGCTGTGAATACAAAAAAAAAAAAAAAAAACAGCCATCGACGATCACATTGTGTGAATGTTGGCAGGCTCTCCTTTCCTCCCTCTCCCCCCTCCCACCAGAAAGGGACTGACACTCCTCCTACACCTCCATCTGTTGATTTCTCCCGCTCCATCCTTGTTCTTTTAAACAGCTTTGCCAGTAGCTGCTGCGACGTGGGCCCACGGCCGCCAAGCGTGCGAGCGTGGTGGGAGGCTGCTCCGAGTTTCTGTGCCAAAGCCGGCGTTTGGATTTCACAAAAAAAATTGAGTTGAAACAAAAACAGCCTCGTTTAGTCGAACACATCCAAGGAAAGGCGACACGCTATTCAATCATCTCTCTTCTCTCATGATTAAGATTAGTGACGGAACAAGCTTGGAATCGGTGTGTGGAGAAGTCCAGCGTCAGGCGGATTGTGACAGCTGGTAGGAGCGTGACAGAACAAGTCCAGATTGAATCCCTGCTGGTGAATGCGTTTTTGCATAGCCAGATAGATGGCTAATTGAGTATGGTGAGCAGTTATGGTAAAATCACCTTAAAGGTCCCATATTATGAAAATATGGTCTCTATAAATATAAACTTGTCCTCCCTGAGCCTGTCAACGCAGCACGATTTAGCGGTTGTGGCGCTTGGTGATCCGGCTGGTGCTCCTTAAATAAATCCCGGTGCGGGTGAAGTTAGAGATGATCCTCCCTTTGTCTCACAAGCTCTGGTGCGTCTTCACTGCTGCCGATAGAACGCCGTGCACGACGGTCCAGATTTTTAATGACAATGTGCTGGCTACAGTCCGTGTAAGCTTGTATGTGTGTGCTAACTACTTCACATCAGACTGCTTCAGTAACGAGGGTCAGTACAAAGCTGGCTTTGCCTCGACAGTGACCCTCGTAAAAGGATCTGTCCCAACCATACGGGACCAGCAACTTCACCTGAGCCACAAAAGCAAGTCATAGCATTACATCCTCTGTAAACATTGGCGCATGCTACGACTAGAAAGTGGCATCGTCTCCGTTTCTCTCCAAGTAGGCGATGACAGACGGAGCTCATTAGCATTTAAAGGTGCAGACACAGAAACAGCCTGTTTTCAGCAGAGCTCATTTGAGCAACTTTTAGACAGCTGAAATTCAGGACCACAGATGGGTTTGGGGCAATGCATATCGAAAACAGTGTTGTTGGACCTCTGACAGCTGTGTGAAATTGATGAAAAACAGTATAATATGGGATCTTTAATATAACATGATCTAACTTATTTCTGTGTGTAGTGAAATTAAGTGGCTTTGTTAATAACATCATGATGTCTTTACTTTCCAAACAAGGTCTTAAGCAACTGTACAAACAGGTGTAATTTGTGGATCTTGATAATAAAGCCTTCCAATTTTTATTATTAAATATGTTGCAAATTGCCTTCAAAAGCCTGAATGGAAGCCCAACTTATCTCCCTTTGCTCCCTCTGACTTCTCCCTCTCCTCCCCTCTCCTCTGAAGAGCAGAGTTGTGCTGACTCAGCATAATTACATCCCTGGCACAGCGAATGCTGACACAGGTATTTGTGCTAAAACAAATGGCCTACAGCATCTCTGTCCACCCTCTCTACTCTCCCTCTCTTGCCCTTACGATTTTCCTCTCTCTACCGCCGTCATTTTCTCTCCTTAAAATGTTCTCCAACGGCTCTCTTCGACTCGTGCGTGTGTGACGAATCTGCGAGGGAGGGTCATGCGATGCAGCCCGATGCATCAGTATGGGGTGATGTATAACCGCGATGTAGAAGTAAATCAGGGAAACCTGCTCGTAACAACAAGCAGCACATGCATATCAGTGTGTCTGCAAAACCTTTCCATCCTCATCAAATGGCTCAATGTGATCTGAGCCAGTTAATATGAAGATATACACTAAACCATACACTCCCAAGCTTTGGGAAAAGCCATCGATATGGATACAATATTGGCTAATGGGTTCTTTGAGTGAGAATGTTCAGAAACAAGAGATTGAGTCCCAGGTGGCGGGCAAGCCTCTAAGACCATGAGCCAGACAGATTGTTATTAAGCTCACTGCTGTAATGTTTAGGCATCAGCACTCCTCAAAGATAATCGTTTATCTTGTATTTACTGTTCACGAACAGTTGAGCTTCTGCAGGTTGAGCCAAAAATGTGTTAAATGCACTGCCAGTAGAGTGCAACATAAAAACCCAGTGACATGTTGGACAATAAGCTGGAAAGGAGGCGGTGCACTGACCTGTTGAGGTAGACTCGTTTCTCTGTGAACTGTCCTTGGCCGTGCGCCGGGTCTTCAAACGGTTCATTCTGGACCACCTCGACCCCTTCCCCTCTATCACTCTGCTCGTGGCTGTGTTTGCTGATCATGTACAGCTGCCCGATCCGGTACTGGAAGAGAAGACACACAGACAGATTGAGTTAACATGCGATTGTCTGACAAGAACCACTTTGAGAAACTTATAGCAAACCCTCAGAGTGTGTGCAGTGTAACCGGGGGTTTTTCAACCACTGTTCACAAGAAGGTTAACAGACTGATAATCAGATACTTGTTATCAAGCAAAATCATGACAGGACCTGGAGGCCAGGATAGGAATAATACAAATAGTGGCAATGATTAGGAACTCACAAATGCTTTTAAGCGCAAAATGTGAAGGAATTCACTATGGAATTAAATCCAGAGCAACTGAAGCATTGACAGAAAATATTACATCTCAATAGTTTCATTTTCAGCTAAAAAGGTCTGAAGCAACGCATCAGGTTCAATAATAATACTTGAGATAGTCACTGTTTGAGAATATAAATGATCATAAATTTAACTTAGGGTAAATATGGTTCAGAACCTTGAAATAACAAACTCCGTCAACTATGCTTCTTTCTTTGATTTCTGCCCCGAGGCCGACAAAAAGTGTGAAACCGCACTCCTTGAAAATGTCAAAAGCAGATGTTTGGATGCGTTTGACCATGAATTGCCCGTCTGCCTGGCCCCGAGTCAACACTCATTCTTTATTTATTGGCTTATTTTCCAGACTGTGTTGAGAAAAAGGCCAGAAAACAAATCAAAGTCCTGTCAGCTTCTGCAGCAATAATGCTTCTTCAATGAAAGGCCAGACCTGCAGTTTGTTTCTTGCTAATCTGTTCACATGGTTGAGACTATGAACATGGTCCAATGCGTAGAAATGTCACAGTTAATGAAATACTCTTGCCGTGCAATAACAGCTTTTACTTTTCAATGCCCTTCAGCATGTTCACTTGATATGAGCAATAAAACGTGGCTGCACTGATTTGAAGGCAGCACTTCTGTCTGCTTTTGATCTTCTAAATCCAAAGCTTCAGTTGGTGACAAAAGACACAGAAAAGGAGTAGGAAAGATATGAAAATCAATGGAACATTTCAAAGACAGAAAGAGGGCTGAGTGAGAGCGAGAGACTGAGGGGCATCAAAGGAGTGCAACTTGAGGAGTTTTAATGAGAAGGAGGGGCTAGAATTAAATCAAAGATGTAGAAAGGAGACACAACTGGACTTTTTTCTTCTTTTTTTAAACAACAGATTGTAATTAAGAGAGGAAGATGATGAGAAAAATGAGGCGTTAAATAAAAATATGGTTTGATGATGGCCAGTGACGCTCATAATCCTTTGAATCCGTTACAGGCTCTGAACAAGTGAAGCTGCACTCACCAGCATACGCTATCTCTTCCCCATGTGCTCCTCTCCTCCAGGTATGTGCTCCAGTTTAAAAGTTAGACATGTAGGGCACTGGTAATGAAGGAGAGCTAAATCAACCCTATTCCCTTGGATTTCACATTTCCTCTTTCCCCTGACCTTTACCACTCACGGCTGTGTGCTGAGCTGCAAAATGCTGTCAGGGGAAAATGTGAGGTGCTCATCTAAAATTGCTCCCAGGGGGGTGGGGTCAGCAGTTTTGCACCAAAAGCACCTAGTTTCTGGTGCAAAACGTTGATGGACACATTGATTTTGAAGTTACATGCTAATAAAAAAGAAATATATGTAAAGCCCTGCAAGTCATTAGACCAGGCCTAGTGGAAGGTATGCAAAACCAAGAAGCTATAAGAGAATAAAAATCCAAAATATAGAGACGAAAAGTTGGTTTAAAATTTAAAAACATCAGACACCCTGGCTACATTAACAGAGCAAAGCCGCAAAGTTATCAATCTGTCCATATGCACAGATGCACGAGGGTCAATTGTGCTTTTCATGCTATATAATATGCAGTTGCCAAATGTAACACATTTGCCACTTCCAATAATCTTTCCTGAATATTCAGTTCTGTGTTCTGTTCCGAGGTGATTGTTGTTATGTAAAAAAGAGCTTTTAGAGGCTGCAGACATGAGTGTAATCATCTGAAAAATAGACCCTCCCACCAGAGTAAAGGGGCTCTAAGCTGCTGGAGGACATGGGTGATGAATTAGAAGAGTTTTTGATTAATTAAAACTAAAAACGCAAAAAGCAGTTAATCATGAACAAGCATGTCCCTTCAAAGGTCAGATGAGATCAAACCTACAGTGTGTAGACACACAGATGGACACACAAGCAGGCCGTTGTGAACATTTACTTGTATGCTCATCGATGCAATGCTCTTGGTTACTAAATCTGATCTGAGGAATACGTTTCCTAGAACCAGAGAGGACACAGAGCCGAGGTGCTGCAGCCGGCTGTGTGACCTTTTAATGCATAGATTGTGAAAATAATAAGGCAGAAGTTTGGTGATGTTTAACTGAGGAAGATGTGTGCAGGAATTCCTCAGTTAAACATCACCAAACTTCCACCTTATTATGCTCACCATCTATGCATTAAAAGGTCAAGGAGCTGCAGCACCTCGGCTCTGTGTCCTCTCTGGTTCTGTGGACTGGCTTCACTGGGAAACACAATGACTCACTTCGACTGCATCCGTTTGCTCCAAGGCCGCCACTCTCTAGACACACAGAATAACAGGTCTGAAAAGGTTGTCTGAGCACCATATTAAGAAAGCAAACCGTTATTAAGACACATGGTGTTTGACCTCTGCCGAAGCCAGGACAACGTTCTAAAAATAGTTTTCTTTTCCCCCGCCATGCAGCATGGTTTACAGGTCTACTTAGAGCAAAAGTCAATTAGTTGAATAATTGATGGGCACAGTATAATCAACAGTAAATGTAAATTGTCATTTGTCAAGCAAATATACCAAACACTTGATTTACCTCCTAGACTTCTAAAGCTCACTAATGAACACATTTTATGTTGTTTAGAGAAATGTAAAAACAACAACATGTTACATGGTTTACTGTTTGTTTGCAAAACAACAAATAACTGCAGGACCCATAAACTGAAGAAATAGTTCCAGCATGTACAGCATCTCTCCCTGGAATCCCTAATCTGCATCGCCAAAGCCTGCACGCACTGCACCACACAATTACAAACAATGCCTGCAGACATCTCTGTCTGTGAACAAAGTGTGTTGTTAGGAGTTAGGTTCAACAGGCATTGCCCTTCGAGAAATATCTGGCCATTAGCTGCTAAATGTCCCACTTGGTTCATGCAGGCAAATGCAACTTTTTCCTGTTGTTCTTTGGTGCTCTGGAAAAAAGGCACACAGAAAGTTATTGATGCTTTTCCTCTAAAAAAAAACACACAGCATGGAAACACATAAAGCTTTGTAGGAGAGCTGTATCAGGATAATTCCCTGTAGGTTCATTCGCCACTACGAGCAATCCCTCTCACATACAAAAATAAACATGTTTTCAATAACATGCATTAAACCAAACTGTGGTCTACAGAACGTAAATATATCCCTAGGTGATGAAATGCATCAAGCAAAACAATATTTTCAGCACACCTTATGTGTTTTAACATTTTCAGTGTTGGCAAGATCAGGCCTGAAATGACACATAGGCCTAATGACCAATCTCCATGTGTCATCCAATACCGACAGGAGACTTGGCGTCTTATTGTTTACTGCTGAGTGGAAATAAATTAATTATAAGGAATGTCAGCACTGAAAATGTACATGCTTTCTAATGTGTACCAATCCGAACATGATAGAGCTGAGAAAAGCTCATGTAATTCAGTGTTTGAAATGCAAAACAAAAAGGCCTCTGCCCATTTGTGTGTTCATTTATTAATGCTGCAGATATCAGCCAGTTATTACATCATCCCTCTTAGCCAGCATACTGTAACAGCTAGAACAAATGACATAACAAGTTCTTTCAGCGTCACCTTTCCATCGATTCATCCTCTCCTGTACTCCATTGCAGCCCCGTCAGCTCTATTCATGAAAGTTCAACCTTTTCATTGAAGTCTCGAAAGCAAAAGGCAGCGTTTCTAAAAGCAGCTCTGGGCTGCGGCGACCGGCAGTCGGATTAAGAGCTGCTGTAAATAATGCAGATGCTCTCCATCCTCTCTGATTCATACAGAATGAGGAAGGTGAGTGAGGGCGGAGGAGATGTTGAAGGATACGGGAGCAGAAGGAGGATTTTTTTTTGTGAGACCTCTGTTAATGAGCGAGGACAGAGTTTCAGGAGATGAGGGACAGACGGATGTAGAGATGTATAAAGGCTTGAGATTCAAGGTTAGAGTGGCAGTAAAGTGTGACATCAGTCTAATTAAATGTCCGTTTAGAGTAGCGATGTCCTTTCCCATCCGCTTAGTCACCGGTGAGCTGTAGCGGTCATCAACTTCTTAAAATATCAAGGACGTGCATGCATGATCTCGGCCTCTTATCAGGCCCGTTGGGATCATTTGAAAAGTTTGAGGGCGCCATAATGAACGTGTTGCGTGAACGGGGGGTGGCGGAATATTCGGGACGGTTTTCACAACAACAAACAGGAGCTTGTAGCGACTGGTTGAATAACCCTGTTGTTTTCCTCCTATTGAAGTAAAACAGGCAATCACTTCAGAGGACACCACGGTGCTTTAGTACCATTCACTCCCGTCTCCTGCCTGGAATCTTCACAGCGTGATCGATCATTTAGCTACATGATGCAGCCGGCACAAAAGAGGCTGCAGCGCTCGCCTCGTCTTCATTCGATTTGTCTGATGACAGGGCACTCTGCTTTGTTGTTGCTCATTAATCAATGCCAATAGGCTGGAGTGTCATCATCGCCAACTATTACAGGGTTCTGGTCTGGATGGCTGGACGGGCGTAAAATCACAACCTTCCGCGTGTCCTGCTTCCAATGTCTCCAGCAGCAGCCAGCATCGGAACGTCTGGTCACTTCCACATTTAAAAGCATTATTTATATGAAATGGCGTGTGACCCATCGATTTGACTGATCTCAGTGTGATCACAAACACTTCATTTTCTTCTAACAGCACCATAGTGAGACAGATTGCCCCTGGTGTATACCCATTACACAAAATACAACTGGGGACAGTTAGACTCAAAACAGACTTGATTTCAGTTTCTTCAATGAAAGAGGCTCTTTGGAAGTTTAAATACTAGCAGATAACACTAACACACACACACAAATCTAACCATGTTTCATTTAGTGTGGTACAGGGGTTTTCAAGTTGCTTTTTTTGCACTAAGTAGTTGTAATATTTCCTCTTCTCACACAAACTTAAACCTTTGTACCTGCCTCTTTGCCTTGACTCCGTGCTCCTATCTCAGAGAAGATGCTTGCATGCTCCACTTGAGAACAAATCTGTTTGTTTCAGTGCTTATGCATGAGGCCCGTTGTTCTTCTCCCAGATGTAGAAATATCTCTGGATCATTTTCAAACAAATACATGAGTATATTTATTTGCACTCAGTATGGCTGGGACTCACCCTTGAAAAAAACGAGTCTGACGTGACATAAATGTTTCACCTTTCATTTTTCAATCCAGTTTAATTTCATCTTGATTATTGCTGCCCTCCTGAAGTAGAGGCTTTGCCCATTCGAGAGAAAGTGGTTAATTTACTAATAAAATCACTAATTAAAGCTCTTCAGCACAAATAGTTCCATTCATTAACAAAAGTAGCACTGCTCACATTTCTATGGGCTTCAACAGGTCTGGACTCTTTGTCAGACAGACCGCTGGACTGGAGAAACATAATATGAATAAACAACATTGCAGCATTAAGCTGTATCAATCAATATGTGGTCTATCTGGTCTCCCTCAGCATTTCTGTGCAGTCGATAATGCACCAGCACATCACAAATGTGGCGTGCTCGGGAAAGCTGCAGGACTGTTGTTGAGGAGAAACGAGGAAGAAAAGAGAGCTGGATAGAAACGGTGGAAGATAGAAATGGTGAATCAGCAGATGGAGAAGAGAGGATGGGAGGATGAAAGGGAGGGGGAGGGTTATGATTAGCTGGCCGCCCATCGCTGTACATCAATACGGGACTCGGAGGACAAAGGATGGGGAGTGGGAACTCAGAATTAAAGAGAGCAATAAAACCGAGACGCGAACAGATAGAGTAGAATAATTTTCGGTCCATTAAGAGATGATCTCTCATTATTCTGTCGCTGCCGCTCCTGAAAGATATGGAAGGCCTCAGTACTCGCTTCACTTGTACACTTTACAGCATCTCAATTTGGCTGTACTTGGATGGAAGCCAAACAATTGACCCACCATTTAAACAATTTATCGTCAAAACGTCGGAGTTCAGGCTGCTCTTGTTGAGGATGAGTCAAAGACACAGAAACATATATGCGTCCACTAGTCTCTGTTGCTTTACTATTGCACCGTTGTCATATATTTTGAATGCAACCTTGGCAGAAGAAACAACCTACCGCATAAAGAAGTCCTCGTCATCAGCCAAAGACTCTAATGAAGTGAGGACATAATGGACTTGCAGTCCAGCAGCATCCAGGTCAACACACCGATCTACTTGAATGCCACCGTGAAATGCTAATAGCTACTCTAATAGCTCTTCTAATCACCGTGTTTCACTTGCAGAAGGGCTGTACTAACGCCCTCCAGGGCGGGGGTGGGTGGGGGCACCATGGCCGCTCAACAGAGAGGCCCCTTTTTTTCACTTTTCACCAATGTAAGAAAAAATTTGGTGGAAAAAAAAAAAAAAAGAAACCATTCTTGTCCCCGAGCTCATGTGACTTTACTTGCTCATGTTCCGCCTGAGAGATTGAAACAGCCATGGAGATGACTGTGAAAGCACAAAAATAAGCCTTGGCTCTCAGCTTGTGTAAATGTGCTCAGTGTGCTTTCTGTCGAGTCTGTGTAGGAAGCACGTATGGCCATAGTGCTATTATGATCGCACGCTGAGGACCTGTGGTAACGCGAGCAGAAATGCGGGCTATTCTTTTATTAACAGCCATTAAAAAAAAAAAAAAATCACATGAAGAGCTTGTTTTTCTGGAAGACAGTCCACAAAGAGAGTATTTAACCCTTCATTCAAGTGCACGGCTCCCTTCTTTTTATTACTCTTATGAATCGAAATCCATTCTAATTATCAGATATTCTTTATTTTTTATTGTCTGTGTTAGGAACTGACACAGGAAACAGTTCATACAACTGTGAGGGAAATTCCTATTTAATCATGTACTGGTATTTCATTGCCAACTCTCACCTGCACTAGACTAAACTGGAATTTCAGTTGCAACGACACAACTGTGGGCACTTTGTTTGCCTATGACCTTGTTTGTAACTGTTCTTGAGTGCTTGTGGTGCCCCACAAAAAAAATATTTAGTCCAATAGTCTTGAGCATGTAAACATTACTACTGCAGCCATAGCTCCAATACCTCCTATAGCAAATAATTATGCAGTTTTGTAGCTACCTATAAGCAGTGCTTGCATGACTATGGTACAACATTGTAATGATGCCTAGTGGCTCAGCGGTAGAGCGGGTCCTCCTGATACTGAACCCCAATTTGCCCCCTAAGTGAAGAATGTGTGTGTGAATGAAGACATGTAGTGTAAAAGCACCTTGAGCCGTTGAAAAGAGTAGAAAAGCGCTACAGAAATGCATCCATTTGCCTTTTGCCTCCAGTAACGTACCGTAGATGTCACAGGGTCAGGTTTGATGCTTGGGCAGCCCGTGGCAAACATTCACAAAGTGAGCAAGCCAAATTCTGGAGAGGTTCATCAAATAATAGAACAAAAACCTGCAGCTTGCATGATAGCATTTTTAGTCCTCCTGAAATTCCAACATGTAAATTTGAAGAGAAATTAGTTCAAAAGTATAGTAGCATGCTTGGATTTTTTCCTTCTAACTTTCAGTGGCACTAGCAGGTGATCCCTGAGGAAATGCTGAGACCCGGGGACCTTGCGGTGTCTTTACAGGTCTCCCTAAAAAGGTGATCAGACAGCTGCAGGTAATTCAGAACGTTGCTGCTTGAGTCCTCTCTAAGACCAAAAAAGTGGATCATATTACTCCGTTTATCAGATCTTTACATTGGCTGTCCGTCAAATAATTTATTTCAAAATACTTCTGTTGGTTTACAAAGCACTGAATGGTTTAGGGCCAAAATACATTTCTGAACTTCTGCTTAGCTATGGAACCATCCAGACCTCTCGGAAGGTCTGGGACAGGTCTGCTCTGTGTCCCCAGAGTCAGAACCAAACATGGAGAGGCAGCCTTCAGTTTTTACACACCACATATCTGGAACAAACTTCCAGAAAGCTGCAGGTCTGCTGCAAATCTCAGCTCTTTTAAATCAAGACTGAAGACTTATCTGTTTGCCGCTGCCTTTCAGTAAACAATACAATTTTATTTGCTTGATTTATTTTTTTTAATACTTAATGTCTTATGTAAAGCACTTTGTATTGCCTTGTTGTTGAAAGGTGCTATACAAATAAAATTGCATTGCCTTGCCTTGCTGGCTCCATGAAACACTACTTTCTTTAAACATCCAAACCATTTGTTGCTTCAAACGTGTTTGGTTAGCTATAGTGCATCAGTCTGCAGCCTTCCCTACATCCATCTGTAACACAGAGACACTTAAAAGCATACATACACAATCCGTTTCAGCTGGCACAGCTATGGGCCCATCACTCTGCAGTTTCATTACCTATGATGACACACACACACACACACACACACACACACACACACACACACACACACACACACACACACACACACACACACACACACACACACACACACACACACACACACACACACACACAC
The DNA here is from genome assembly GCA_029853015.1 of Chelidonichthys spinosus. Lineage (NCBI taxonomy): Eukaryota > Metazoa > Chordata > Actinopteri > Perciformes > Triglidae > Chelidonichthys > Chelidonichthys spinosus. The sequence goes on along the minus strand of CM056824.1, from coordinate 13,091,307 downwards.
ACACACACACTCTTCTTCCCTGTTCAGTGCACATTTAATCAACTGGGTGGCAGTTTGCAGTGCGCTGGGCTGCTCTCTCCAGATAAGATTATCCTTTAGCTGTAGGCCTGACAGCCAATAGGGGAACTAAGAGTGTAATTAGTGTGTGTGTGTGTGTGTGTGTGTGTGTGTGTGTGTGTGTGTAGGCAAGAAAGTGGAGAGACAGGGCAAATGAACAAGACAACAAAAAGATGGTAAAGATAGTGATTGAGTGAGTGAGAGAGAAAAAACAATCGGAGCACCATAAACACAAGAAAGCGCTGTGCAGCAGAGAAACATCTGCAGTAGATTTCTGTCCTCCACGAGAATCGCAGCATCACATTTTCCCCACCTTCTCTGCTACATTTGCTGTTTTTGTTTGTTTTGTTTTGTTTTTTTCAAAATGCAGCAGTAGCCAACAGGTTAGTTTGCGGTTAATGGGAGTAGGGCGAACCAAAGAAAAATGAACCAAAAGTGACATCCAAAAGTAAAAACCTGCAGATGTTCAACCTTATCTCTACCCATCTGTGTTAGGTTGATAATGTGAAAAAGGCCTGCAGATGCCCGTGTCTCATTATCTGAAAGTGTATATAATACAGAAAATTCTGAATACAGTTTCATTTCACAGATTGATTATTTGTCAAGATTCAAGATTTTGAACTGAAAATCTGTAAAAAAAAAAAAAAAAAAAAAAGTTTGGATTGTTGTAGAATGATTTCGACGGCCTCCCCCTTGACCTTTAAGTGAAACAAACTGTGCTGAAGTGCCCACCTGTGACTCAACCCGATACCTGTCAGCTTCAAGTTCCTGCTAATGTGGGATAGAGTGCCAGCCAGCTGAGGCACACACACACCCGGGACACACGCCTCCCCTCCGACACAACTATTATTATTCATCATATCGTCACACATGAAGACAAGCCTGCGCACACACAGATGATTCACGGCACACATTTATACATACAAATCCAATGCCAGGGACAGTTGGATGGATGCTTTCCTGTGACTGAGATGTTGCTCATGACGACGCGAATGAAAGAAAGTACTGGAAAGAGAAACCATGTTTTATACAAGTGTTTATTTCATCAAATATTTTACCGGGTTGAATCCTCATCATTAAAAAACACGCAAATCGTTACACAGTGGTGATGGAAAATACTTGACTGTGATTGGCCAGGGGTGTGGATTATTGATGGATCAGATAACTGACATAGCATCGCAATAATTATTATGCAGGGGCATGTGGATGCAGGTTGGCAGGTCTACACGGAGTACAAGAGGTAATCTATTACTGGAAACCTGCTGTCCCAGGATTAGAAGGTGAAGCATTTAACACGCCAGAATATTCGGCTGATATTTTCCCTCAACAGCGAGGTTCAAATGGCATCTTGTCAGGATAATGTTACACCTGTCTGGACTGAAAAAAGAAATGCTCAGACCAGCAAAGGGAATGGAGTCATGTGCTCCGACCTGTATGGAGCTGGGCTGAAACCGAGTTAGCTGTTGGCATTGAGGTGAAGGTCATGGTAGTCTATGAATTGCAGATCGGCGTCCACAGCTGCTGCAGCCTGCTTATGCTTGTGTGTGTGTGTGTGTGTGTGTGTGTGTGTGTGTGTGTGTGTGTGTGTGTGTGTGCATGTGTGTGTCACAAGAGAGTGGTGTGAAGAGCACTCTGCAACATGCCACCGTGTTGCGTTTGGAGCAAGGGGGGGGGGGGGGGGGGGTTGAACATATGCTCAATGCTCCGTGTATCACCGGCTTTGTCTTTTCAAAGTGGACAGATTCACCGTTGCATAGTCTGTGTGTGCGATGTGGGGACACAGGGGTGGGGCTACTTTACGATGGAGATCCTGTATTGCACTCACATACACACAAAACATTCAACACCTTTTTCTCCACTTCCACACAGAATTTAGCACATTTTCTGTTTTTCTTTCTCAGTTTGAATGATTCTCTAATTGGCTGTGTTGCTGAGTCTGCATTCACAACTATGAACTAAGGTGTGCAAAAAGATAAGCGGGATGTGGAAAGCCTTTGGGAGAAACCTGAATGGATGTAAGCAGGAGGTCAAATCAGCCTAATTTATTGCATGTGGTTTTTAATGTGATTGTCAACACGAAAATGTATATTTCAGAAAGAATTGTTAGTTATATTATGTTTCTTAGCAGGTTTGATCTTGGATCAGCCCGAGCCTGATCTTGGAAAAACCAATACCCTACTCACACGGTTTGCTTAAACATGAAATCTAGGAGTTTTTATCCCTGAACAGCAGCTACTGACCTTCAGGAACGCCTCAAAGAGACCAGTAGGAACAAAGAAAAGCTCAGAAATTTCAGGCAGTTAGGAGAAACTGGAATTTGAACCAATGTAAAAGATACATTTGAGAGGTGAGAAGAGGGAAGCAGGGGGGAAAAGCTCTTCTGATAGACAAAGTATGCAAACCTTTGCTTTAATCTTTAAAAAGTTATTTGAACCTGCAGAGGTGGTAGATCTATGCTGCTGGTCACGGGGGTTTGCAAGAAAACACTGCTTCCATTCTACGGGTCCCAAAGCATATTCATCTGAACATATAAGACAAAGTCAAAAACTCATCTTCATTCCCTGAAAACATTTCCATTGCCATATTAATGCAGGGGCAATGAAGATGAAGCCTGGTTATGATTTAGGCTTGGGAGCAGGTGATTTATGGTTAAAGAGGAATGTGAAAAGAGCGCAGGGTTCTGGCATAACCAATTTGTGGTAATATGAAGAGGAAGGAAAAGGTGAGCCAAAACAGAGGGAAGCCAAGCAGAGGGGGAGATAATGGGAGAGAGAAGAGGTGAGAGGAAAGACCAAGACCAAGACAAATGACGGGAGTGATGTAGCAAAAAGGGATTTGAAAGACAGACGGAAAGTAAGATGGGAAAGAAAGAGAGCGAAGAAAGGCTAAATGAATGTGGATGTAGAGAGAATAATAAAGAGTATCATTAAGGTGCCAAACTGGAAGTATGTACTTTGAGGGGAGAGAATAGGACAGCAAATGATGGAGAGACAAGACTGGGAATGGGAAAGAGGGACTGAATGAGGATGAAGGGTGGTTGTGACGAGCATCTAGAAGGAGGAAGAGGACTCAGTAGATCCTGCCTCCTCGTCCTCGCTGGCCAACACGGGGACTGTAAATCCTCACGAAACTTGAGAGGATGTAAACAAACCATTTGCCCTGTTCTACCAGAGGGGAAACCATCTCACACACACACACACACACACACACACACACACACACACACACACACACAGACACAAACATACTACATGCAACACATGCAATCACGTGTGAATGTGCAGACATGCTTACCTCACATGCAAACCAGTGTGCATGCTTGTAAGAGAAAGTACATGCACACACGCGCACGCGCACACACACACACACACACACACACACACACACACACACACACACACACAGTGTTAATGCAAACACTCTGAATACATTCACCTCTACAGATCTCCTCCTCACTGCCACTGTGCCCTTTTACTAAATGGGACAGAGACATATTATAAAACCTCTCATGTCCAAACACTTGTGAAATAAAATCACTCACATTTTGTCCTGGAACACAGCGAGACCGTGCACCCTTCAATCAGCAGCACACACACTGTTCCACTCTCCCAAAATGTTTCCACTTTAGTCCCATTTGAATCCCCCCCCCCAAGCAAGCAAGGTCACTTGATCGTTTCAGTTTTTTCCCTTACAATTATATTTTTTCCAGGCAATCAAATATATCTCACTGCAATTTCTGATGGCTTTATTAAAATTTTATAGATTTCCAAGCGTGACTGGAATGATTGGGTTCGATAAAATAGTGAAGGCTGGTCACATGCTTAGATACACATGAAGGAATGGAGCTGTCACACATTTCAAGATACAGGCAGAAACCTACAGATTGACACACACTTGTCTTGAAATCTTGTTGTTGAAATGAGTCTTGCGTGCATGCACTTGAATGTAGAAAGCTAACAGCCACTGAGTGGACACGGACCCCCTTATAGAGCCATGAAGCCCAGCGAAGAGGGGGAGGGGATTCAACATATCAGCTAGCTGAAGGCTTCTATATGCTTTTTACACCATTCACCACATCCTGTTCACTTCGATCATCTTCAGGCTTTTTTTTTGTTACTTTTTTTTACAAGGCAAAGCACTTGCGACATCTTCTCTTCCAACTGTCATCGTGACTTTTTGGAGATTGGATCGTCAGAGTCATTGCGGTAATTTTACTTCTCAGAATTTTGTGCGGATCAAAAAGTGATGTTTTTAGTTTCCTCGTGCAGCTCTGGAGGTAACGATTTAGAACTTGAAATGGAAAGTCTGTGGTAGTCACTTAAAGTGCTTCCTCTCCTCTATCTCACTGCTCAGAGGTGCTAAACACACACACACACACACACACACACACACATATACACACACACACAGATAGGCTGTGTCATTGTGCTGAACACAGCAGGCAGGAAACGGAGACGGTGCAACACAGTGATAGCTTGGGGACATAGACGGACAGTCTATGTATCTTCATACCCAGAGAGAGTGTCACTCCTTCCGCTGCTAGTGTGGAGATCTGACCAAGACCACATTTTTGCCATGATGCCCCACACACATTCACTCACAAGGTGAAAACAACATCAGTGTGGCTGTCGCCGCTGGCAATTCCTCATATATTCAACATATATTCCAAAATATGGGACTATTTCTCAGAAGCAGAGAGAACAATGAAGTACCCTTTACAGTAGCAGCAATGGGAGCGAAGAGTGTGTTTCCGTGTGCAGGATGAGGTCACGACTCCTCTCCAAAGTCATGTTTGGTAGTTCAATGTGACACTAAATGGCATCCAGAGCACTCAAATGCTTACCCAGAGTGCACGTCAGTCCGGTTATGCGTTTCAAGGTTTCCGCAAATGCACATAGTGGAGCTTGATTTACAGACCGAAGGTCTTAGGCAACGTAAACAAACAAGGCCTTCCATTACACACACTGTAACCTCCATAAGGTTTCAAGTCCATTTCATGATGTATAAGGTCATGATAGAATTAATGAAAAAAAATGTAATCCACAAGAAAAAAACCCTCTGCTGAAGATCATGTGATATGATTGAAGGCACAGAACAAATTCAAAGTCTAAAAAAAAACAGCTCCTTAATCCTTATGAAAACGTATAATTTAGCATTGTGGAATTGTTTTTGCTTTTGCTAAAGCCAGGCAATTATTTTAGGATTAACAAGCGGCAAACTCATCAATGAGCCCCTTTTATGCCCGCACGTTGCTCTGTTGTTTCTTTGGTTGCACATCAGTCAGTGCCGTCCGAGCTCCCACAATGCCATTCGTGTGTCCTTTGCAGCGCCGCTTTTCCTTTGCTTAATTGCCCAGTTGTAGTTCAAGCACAATGCATGTTGAGGACGTTAACGGGGGGAAAGCCGTTCAACGAAATGTTCAAAGAGTGGCTCAACGTGCGTGAGCAAGGGTTAACGTATCTAATGGCTCAGTGTAGGAGTGCAGGTGAGCGCTTTATAACGCACGGGGATGTCGTGAACGGCCGAATGTGAGAGAGTGAGTGTACATTATTTAAATGAAAAGGTCAGGATGGGTGATGGCAGCTTTGATGGGGATCCCTACTGGGAATGTGTGTGCGTGTGCGGTAGCAGCAGGGCAACTACTGTGCTATTTTTAGCCATGCTGGTTGAAGTTTGACTTCATCATCATCATCATCATCATCGTCATCGGGGACTAAGGACAGTCAACGTCCCCACTCTCCTCACTGTCCTCTCTTTATCTTCCTCCGCTCACAGTCTCTCTACGTTTCTTCTCCATTACCAGTTGCTGTTAAAACCACATGATGTTCAAGGATTTTTACCATCATATCTTTCCATCTGGTCTTTACCATGTGAACCTGATGAGAGTACTTGTCATGTATGAAGTACCTGTATTTACATGGAGCTTTTAAAAGGCAGTTAAAATCAGTATATATGTATTCCCGACTGCGATACCTCTGTGAAATGGGCAGTTCATCCCTTTATTTTGTTTTACAGTGCAGTTACTCCATTTTTCATTAGCCGTCACACCTTTGACACCTCGTGTCAAAGGTCTCATCAGTGTCCCAAAGTGCATGAGCCAAAATCAAAATCGGCGAATAGTGATTAACTTGCTAACGGAGGACCAGTTTTGACACACATCCTGTGAAGTATCTTATTTGACCAGCTGTGCAAACATCTGCAGGACAGGGTTATTTGGGGACTCAGTTGGAGACCACTGACCTGCATTCAGCCCCAGCAAGGGGGAAAAAAGACCAGCCATCCTCTTGGAAACAAAATGAGCGCATCCATGTCCTGTTGGATAGAAGGCGACAATGGGATACGGACTCCATTTGGGCAACTTGGGGTCCGATACCACTAACATCGACCTTCTGATGAACTGGCATTCCCTCCACCCCTCCTGACCCATACTTTACCTCACCTTACTCAATGACCAACACAGAGGTGTTCTGACCAGACACAAACGCCTCCCTTCCCTTTACGTGTTTTTCTTCCTTCCCCTCCCCCGATCTCTGCTGCTCTTACTTTTATCAACCATTGACGTCTATGTCACCCTCTCATGACCTGTGCGTAACTGAAGCAATGTACGTGTGAGAGGCACGCTGGGCTATTGCTTAATGACAGTTCGGATAGTGTTACTGTAACTCAACACACACTAATGATTCTCTATGTGACGCGACGGCACCAGCCAGTCAGACGAGGTCGATTTCCCATCAGCCGTGCTCACGATCGCTCCTCTGGCATCCAACGTGTTCTCTCAGCAAACACCATGAAGCTCTGGAGAAACTACTACAAAACCATAAAAAACCCTAGTTTTAAAACACTTTGGGCCTCATTTATCAATCTTGCGTGAAAACGGGCGCAGATCTGAGCGCAGATTTGGTCTTACGACAGGACACACGTGCGATTTATGAAACGTTCGTATCTGACCAATCTCAGCGTACGAATGAGCGGGCCTTGATAAATGCGGCGGCTGAATTCGATCGTCATTAACATGTTACGCCCATAAATATTCCTGTTTCGGAGGCCTCGCCCACTGAGGTCAAACATGGAGAGACGAAACATGGGTAAGAAAAGAAACTTTTCTGACACGGAGATCGACATCCTGACATCGGAGGTGGAACACAACAAGACAGTGCTTTTTGGCAGACTGGAGGGTGGCATAAAAGGGGCTCACAAAAACGCAGTCTGGAAAAAGATAACGGAGGCAGTCAACAGCGTTGCCGCAGAGGAACGGACTCCAGCTGAGGTTTGAATATAATTCTGAATAACTTAACCCATGCCTAACGACTTAAATGAATCTTTTCATCCGCAGCCTAAAAGCTTATGTCTGCTAACTGATCAAAACAATTCTTTACATTTAGGTCAAGAAAAAATGGTCGGATATGAAGCTGGCCACCAAGAAACGCGTTGCTGCGTTTAAACGCAGCATCAGGCAGACTGGAGGAGGCCAAACAGACTCCAGCCTGATCTTGACGGGGACGGAGGAAAAAATTGCCCCCTTAATTGGGTCGGAGTCGATCTGTGGCATATGTGGTGGAGGTGACACAGATATCCCTGCGGTCCCTGAAAACGCGCTCACGTCTGACACGCGCGTATTGTTCCTCCAAAATAAGCAAGTCTGCCATCATCAAGACTTGATAACTGTCAAAGCATCTGTTTAAATAGGGGAATGAATAAACATCTGACCAACCACAGTGGAACGATGATTATCTCAACAGGTGCTTTCATTTTTGTTCCAGTTCTGTCACACCCATCGGACAAAAACAAAAACAATTACACATTTTTGCCTTTAGTTAATTTGCAAACACACATTTCTGCTTGTATTTATGATTCTTTCACATTTTAATGTGTAATTATTAGTTGTCATCTTAGGCTATTTATCCCATTGTTTAATTTTTTGAAAGTGGTATCAGTAAAAACATGGGCTTTAAAAGAAATGTTTTCGTTTTAATAATCCGTTTTGATCTGTTCTAAATATGTGACTGCTTATGCTTAATGACAGCTGAGGTTTGTTCATTATTTTACGCCAGATTTTGCTGTGCTGCACAGCAAATCCACAGACTCGAATTTGCGTACACGAGCTCAGACCTGACGTGAGATCTGATCGCAGCTTCCGCTTACGTCCAAATTGATAAATGCCGAAGTTTGCGTGGAAATGGTCGTACGCACGGTTTTCGGTCGTACGTTCGTTTGATAAATGAGGCCCTTTGTCTGCAGTTTGAATGCAGAACAGCAGTGATATAATGCTGTATTGATATCCAATAAGACATAAGCGAGTTTTTGAGGGTGTGCACTGTATGAACCCTGGCAGTCGGGAAGAGGGGAAGTAGGAGTTTACGCCTTTAAGAAAAATCTATACAAATGCAAATGTGTCGGAGGTCAATTGATTCACAAAGACTATAATATTATTTGAATAGATTAATAATTGCAGTTGAATTTAATCTTTAGCCATCCTGTGTAATTTGACTGAAAACATCTTGAAATGTTAACAGTTATGACCACAAGGTATCCCACTAGGACAATGTCTCTTCCCACCACGATTGTGACATTAGAGAGTAGATCACAGAGGCCCAGGTTTAATGTGGTGTCATACATTTGCATACTCCGACAGGCGGGTCTGGACCTTCCTTTCCATTTTCGGCTTCAACTGGCCAAAAAGCCATGCCACTAGTAATGCGACTGGCTAAGAGGCTGCCGATTCATCACTACACCCTTCTCATCTCGATTCCACTTCAACAGGCCCCTTGATGCAGTGCACTTCTGTACAATGAAAAGAGGAGGTATGCTTGGATACACTTGCACCAACCTTTCACACCTGACCTGGTAATTTGCCTCAGGCTCTGTAAGTACGTGTGTGTGTGTGTGTGTGTGTGTGTCCAAGAGAAAAGGAGCTTGTCTTTAAAAACATGTAAAATACTACATTTGTTGTGTTTTTTTATTGGTCGTTTTCCGGAAAGGTTAAGTAAATCTAGTATGAAAGAAGTTGCTCTTTAAGTGCCTCAAACCATCTAGTGTTTATTAAGGGTTTCATCTGCACCACAGTGGAGCTTCACTGTTTTTCTACTCGCCTTGGGTTATTTTCCTGTCGTGCTGCCTAGATAATGTAAACCAGCGTTTTATAAACATTGTCACATGCACTCACAGGCAGCAAATTTATGGGAGAGCAATTTGGCCAACCGTCATGGTTGAGGTTAGACATTTTGTAATCAAAACGGGAGATCAAAACAAATCTGCCTCCAGGTACTATAACTTAAACTAAACCCAACTGTCTGTCTCGTCTGCACTCTGTTATTTACTTTTGGAGTTCATAACAGGTAGGAACGCAAATGAACAGCTGACCATCAGTTCAGGGTGCGACGCTGGTCGTGTGACGCCCATATAACCCTGCGTTTTAGGTTGTGCTGGTGACAATGCACTGCGGTTCTGTTGTTCGAGGGTGGGAGGTACATTTTTAATGCGCTCTGACACCATGGAATGCCACCAGAGTTTAAATGGCGGCGTCTTCCTAGTTAACTACAGCACTAACTGCTCCAGAGTTAAAATAAACTGCTACAAAGATTTCTCATGTGAACACGCTCCGTCTTGGAGACAAGAGGAAACAATTCTCTTTCCATCGACGCAACATCATTGTGTGCTTCTACTTTTTTTCCTAAATGAGTGACGTGTGCTGATCCGAGAGCAGCAGCCTGTGCATTCCGTGCTTGTGTAACCATTTCCTAAATGTGTCTCCGATGCCACATCTTTGCAGCAATGCAGTTGACCGATAATGGGAATATGCAACTGCACACTTAAGGCAAAGTCGCTCACGCATTTACACACACAGACGGCCACAATCACAAGGACTTTGTGGCGCTACCAAGGCAACCAAAACACAAGAGCTAATTATAGTTATGGCTGTAGACTCTGGGATGCAAACGCACAATCCGGCACTCCCACAAGCACACAGAGCAGCAGGCTGAATTATCTTTAGCGAAGTGTCAAAGAATCCATGTCTCTATGGGTTTTGACGCTTGTGCAAAAAAATGTAACACACCTGCTCAATCAGATGGTATGTATTGTGTGTGTGTGCGTGTGTGCATCTAAGTGCGTTGGGGGAGATCTTAATTATGTATGCATGAAAGAGTGAAAGCAAGCCTGAACAAATGTCTTGTCCTGATTTACCCACATCCATCATGACACGGGTACATTAATACTGATTATTTAGATGATATTTGAAATGATTCACTCAACTAGGACTCTAGTTCTTCTCGAGTCTGTGTTGCAGAGAGCTTTTCTCTATTCTAATGGAAGCATACTGCGCATGTACCTAAATGAAATATGAGGTCGTGCAATGAAAAAAAAGATGAATTGTGAGGAAATCAAACAAGACTTAAGTTATGTGGAAACTAGCTTTGGAGATGTGATCAAAATATGTATGACCAAAATTACCTGGTGATATGTTCTGAGATGTCTATCTTTCTTAATAAAATAAACTAATACCGGTATGTACAAAAACAATAAATCAATGTACTCGGGGGAAAAAACACAGCCCGTTTATGTGTTAACCAATCAATTGCTTGCACAGATTCCTTCGTGACGTCACCTTAACCATCACCTTGATGGAAGAAGAAACAATTGCCACTGTGATAACCTTCCTTAATTGTAAAATCCCTGTTCATAACATTAGAAACTGCTGCGTTACTCAAACTGGACTTCTTGGATTGAGTTTCTATTTTTACGCATACATTTTTTCTGTTCTCTCAATAAACGTCCAACAGTATGTAGTTATTGTTAGGTATTGCCTGTCACTACACCCAGCAGAAGCATAGTGCAACTTCAAACTCAAAGACAGTGAAAAGTTTCTCACTGATGTTAAATATCTCCAGCTCAAACTTTTACTCACGGTTGGGTTTCAGTACGGCACGATACTTCTCCACGATGTCTTCTCCATCTTTGCTAAACAAATGTTTTTACTGCTGCAGATTTAATGTGTGTGAGGCAGCCGGTGTCAAAACATACTGGAGGATGTACAGTGCATATTAAACTGCCTTACTGACATAACAATCAGTACTCTCAGTAAAATATATCAATGAGCAGGCGACTGCTGTCTAATTCACACAGATATTCCCTTGGGTGCTGCACCAACAATCATACTGCTCTGTGGTTTGTGGTCTGAAGCTTACCGCAGAGAAGAAAGGTTGGAAAAGAAGCTGTGAGCTACGATTTAAAATATAATTAGGCTATTCTGTTGCAAAAAAAAAAAAAACATGCATCTGCCTCAGTACAGTTACTCTGGCTTTTAAAAATGATGAACCTCTTCTCACATGCATCTCTTTTTCAATGCCTTTCATTCATTCATCTCTTGAAAATACCTTTTCCAGGTATCAACCCAGTTTGTCACTGATAGTTCTCTACCTTAAAATGTTTTTTTCTAGCCTGAAGTTGAGGTAACAGGCATCTATAAATCCACCACAGGCAATCAAGGAGCAGAAAGGGAGCACCGCCAAAATGTGATGCCCATCTCCAACATTGCTCAGCATTTGGTATTAATTACCTTGCCTGTGGCAGCGCGCCATTATGTAATTTGTTTCACCCCAATTTTATATTGTAACGAAAAAATGAATTCACTTCCCATTAAGTGGGCTGGCTGGCCCTCTTTATTTATTTGCCATTTACCCTCTTCCTCTGTGGAGGTGTGGACAGGCTCGGTAGTGGCATGTGGCTCTGGTTGTGCAGCACCTCTCGCCCGGTCTCACCACTTTCCCAGGGACGTGGACTAGTGCTCACTGTGCAAACGCTCTCCCTGTCGAGGAGGGTATGGGCTCCGGACAGAAGGGGGTCCCATCGTAGGGGGAACTGCCTCATGAGGGCGAGTCTGCAGCCATGTCAGTGAACCCACCTGACTTGAAACGTGGACCCATGATTTGTGGGTGTAATTTTTTTGCCGTGTCACCACCCTTCGTGTGGTTATGATTCAATTGTAGATGATAAAAGAAGATAAAAAGGACAATATTTCTCTCTGAGATGCAGTGGACTAGAAAGTTACATAAAATGGAAATGCTCAAGTAAAATACAAGTACCTCAAAACTGTATTTTAGTTACCTTCCACCACTCTTAATAAATCTAGTGGTCTGGATTCATGCATTTAACTTTAAATTCTACAAAATGTGTGCATGACCCCCATTGAGGGTCCCAGGTCCACCCACCACAGTCTCACGAACTCCTGTGGGAAACACTCCAACTAAAAAACACCATGTACTCGTTTGTGTATCGCTGACAAATATCAGCAGTATTTATGGTAAGCTGTCAATGTATCACTAAGGTTAAGGGTTAAGAATGGACATTAAAAACACTGTAGGCATGAGCGATCATGTAAACATATGCAGGTACAAGAAAACAGGACACAAGCGCGGCCTGTGCTTATATCATGTGCCCTCAGAAGCTTTCCACTAAATAGGAAATAAGGGTATGGCAAGGAATGTGACGTACTCGCACACATGCACGCACACATTATTAACCTCTCTCTGGCTGGGGGAAAAAATATCTGGGGGGGCACACTTCAGTACCTTGGACAGCTACTGTTCCCTCACAGAGGGAAAGTGGATGCAGTCATCTATAACCTTTGTTGACACTGCATTAACTTCTTACCCGTATAAGAGGCTCTGTCCACTCAATCAGCTTTTATTTGTAATGCTACGTGTGCTTTAGATTTACAGTGCAGTGCTGCACGTTACCAACATTTATGAGAAGTAAATATATAGTACTCCAATGTGCTGAAATCTCATGCTGGCGGCGCAATATGCTCCCCGCCATAAGTAAAACATTTTCTGCATTAGAGAGATGTCAGTATGATTGCACTGTTATTATTCGGTGACCCCCGAGTTCACTGAAACCCAGCAGGCAATTTGCTCTACAGTTGACATGGCAGATGCACTGTGGATTACAATTGTGGACGGATTGATAATAATTACAATTACAGAGCCCGCCAATGCGGATTTAATCCTGTTTAAATTGGACTCAAGCCTGACGGTCTCTGATGGGCAGAGTGAAACTGCTGCCAGCAAAAAGGAAACAAAGGTGGAAACATGAATCCTCTGGCTGCAGAATGATTGCAGATAGGCTAAGCAAAGTGCAGTTATGCAGTTTGAACAATGGGTTACACAAGTAAGGGGATCGTAAACTAGAAACGAGAATGCATGAATAGATATCGCATATTCACCATAAAATGTTGAAATAGACAGTATCCTCAAGAGAGCAGAATGCAATGTACCCATAAGACCCATTAGAAAAGAAGAGGTGTTGTCACTTGTAAAAAGCCCTTCCTCTTGTGATATGCTACTGTTACTTCTCCTTCCATCAACATGTAGTATCCACTACTGAATGCAACACGTGAGAATATGGTCATGAATTCTGGGAAACCTTCACAAAAAAGGAGCAATTTGTTGGTTGCACAAAACAAGCATTGTGGAGACACAATTTGTTGACATTTTACAGACTAAACTATTTAATTTATCCAAAAAATAAAATGAGTCCATTAAATCCTTTACCATTAAGGCCAAACCTCAGAATTCACTGAACAGACTGATGGTGTCTAAAAGTTTAGCTGAGTATCTGTGGAGAAGCAAAATCATGCTAGAGTTTCTCTTTGTGATCTTATATGCATTTGACAAGCTTCCATCTTTGAGAATACACATCGAAAGAGAAGGAGGTGTTTTTTTAAATAGGTATGTAGGATAACAAAGACCGTCTTTCTTTCTATGTTCATATGCTTCGATGTTCTCTGTGGAATTTAACAGGGAAATGTCAGCAGTCGTCGGCGTAAAGAGAGAGACCGAGGGGGGAAACATGGGACAGGTGGGGTCTCAGCGTGGGTCAAACGGAGGTAAAGAAAGCAGCACACTGAAGGACACACAAAAGGACAGACACACAGCAGCACAGTAGAAACACATGATCATACACATACATTAACCACTGAAGGTGTTTTAATCAAAATGTCTTCCCTAATCCTCACTTATCCAAAGAGTTCCCGATGGATTAATACAGGAACGATAATAACCCGGCAGACCGTCTCATCCCAGCACTGCATTACGAAAATGCTCGAACAAACGTTATTATATTTAACGCGGGGGAAACGGATTATTAATTATTACAAAATCCAAAATAAAACTAGAGCCGTTTCGGTTGAAATTGAAGTGACAGCCAATAACAATCTCCAATATTATATAAAACTACAGCAGCCGTTTGACACGTTACAGGCAACTTGGAAGTAATTTAGACAGACTACCAACCACAGAACATGTTTCTGTTAGCAGTGGTTATGTTAAAAGTCATTTTAATGTATTGTTACACCATGCATGATTAACGTTGTTATTCAGTGGTATTGTATTTGCCAGTGATTATCTAGCAGTGATGAAATAAATCCATCTCATAACCATTTTAAGTTTTCTGTCAAAATACTGATTCTCTTACTATGACATACAGTGATTACATTAATCTAAGTGAAAAGTTTAAAAATAATAATAATCTCTAACAAATACTCGATAGATGGCAGCAGCCCTGAACAGAACTGCTCCGTTTACTGACTAACATTTCTGTTGGTGCCTACTGAAGTTTACTTAAGCCTTGAGCAGACCAAAAAAGAAGCAGAGAATCATCCAACTCCAGCGTCATTTCTGGAAAAGCCGTATATATTTCTCCAACGCCTACACTACGACAGACGACCAAACAGACCCGTTAGAAACTTTTGAGGCCCGAACCCTCTGACTCACTGCCTCGGTAAGAGAGCCACAAACACATTAAACGGCACAAATAAACCAACCGAAGAGTGAAGAATAAAAAAGGCCTGAGGAGCCAGGGACAGTGGAAGCATAGAAATGAGCTCAGCTGGCACTGTATCAACATGGGAACCGAAGCTTTTCCAACTCCTTTCTTTCCTTCTTTTCATTTGGAACGCCACAAATTCTTCTAGGAAGCAAAGAATGAACTTCATTTTCCCAGAACTAGCTAATTGGAGGACGATGCTGATTGCCATAGTGATGGGTAAGAGGTCAGGGGTGGGGAGAGGTACCGTAAAGCATTTCTGAACATCGAAGTGAGCATGCAGACAAATGCGATAACAGACTGTTACATTTATTCTCAGTCCATTACCTCAAACTGGAATGATCAGAAATAAAAAATTTAAAAAAAATGTAGAAATAAAAAAATAACATTGGAACTCAAAAGTACGCACACTACTGCAAACGTGCACACAAAGGCCTTTCACAAACAAAATTAATGACAGTCAGCAGGGCTAAAATATGTTAGGAATGTTAAGCAACATGATGATTTTGTCACGTTAAATGCACTCCTTCACTCCCTTTCCTGTTTTCCAGATTTCTCATTCTGACTGGGCTCATTGTTACTGGCCTCTACCGTTACAGGCCACTAACACAAAAGTATGTGTTTTGAGTGAAACTACATCCAAAATACTCCAGTCTCAGTGGTGCTAATCTGGGATTATCATGGGCAATTCCAGTCTCATCACAGACATATGCTACCTTGAAAAACCGCAACACACCAGTGATCACAGCTCGCAGAGTGTTTATTCAGTTCAAGAGTTGAGTTAATACTTTAAAGCCACGCTTCAAACATCAGCTGAAAACAGCACCGATAGAAAATATGAAATAAAAGAAGCTGCCTTTTTTCTTTCCTGGTTTCTCTCACATCATCCGTTAGCTTTTAGAGAAACCTTTATCTGCTTGTCGGCTTCCATTCACAGCAGTAAACTACAAGTCACACAGACTGTATTATTGCCATTAAACCGCTGGCATTTGAAACGTCAACCATTGGCTAAAAGCTTTTGTGAATGCCAAAAGCAACATTAAGAAGAGTTTAATAAGTATACAGTATCCGTCTCCATCCTGGCTGCGCATTTCAACGCTTCACGCTTAGACAATAACACAGACAAGGATTGGGCAATATTTAACGTAGTGCTTCCAGACTAACTGCTTCATGACAACAGTCTCAGTGTCGGTCACATGCAGCTCTGTGGACCCCGCAGGCTGTGTGACGGGACAGGCTAAGGGCTGCAGAGGCACACACAGGAAAGTGTGTTATTACAGCAGTAATGGGCTCTCCTCTACCTTGCCACCTGCAGGTAGATCAATAGAACTCTCTCTATTGAGTGTCCATGGCAGTGGCTCCCTGAGGGCAGATGACTGCGAACGTGTGCGAGCGAGAAACGAGAGAGAGATACTTTTGTGTGTGTGTGTGTGTGTGTGTGTGTGTGTGTGTTGGTGACTCGGATGTTTTGTACATGTTTCTTTCAGCTGTCTTGGAGGGAAAACTGATGCAACAAGAATCTCAGACATTTTCGTGAAGCCACAGCAGGAGGCTGAGTATAGAGCCCCTCTGAGTAACTGAGTAACAAAAACAAAAATGACTGCTGCTCCTATCCTGTGAAACACGGTGGATAAACCACTGAAACTACATCAAGAAGAACAAACATTAAATTATATACGCTGTACACACCAACAGCAGACTCCTTACATGAACATTAATCAATAATGATATCAAATAAGTCTGTGTAATATATAAGGCATAAATGGAGAATAATGGACCAATTTTTTGGCATTTACCCTTTTAGTTGATTGTTTGTATTCAGTGTATTCATTTATCGTTCAGCTAGCCCCCGAACGCATTGTCTGCCTTACTAAATACATTTACGAAATAAATATGCTGAATTAAGAGACCATAAACTCATGTGTTCAATGTTTACTGAGCTAATAAATCATGTTAGAAGAAGGGTCATTTCATTCGACTTTTATACAATCAGACTTCTTTTTCCAACCAGAAGAGGCGCCCCCCGCTGGCCATGAGACATAATGCAAGTTCAAGGCACTTCCACCCTGGCTTCACTTTTCAGACTCAGTCGCCACCTCAGCTTGATACATCAACTGTATGCTACCTGAGATCCAAAAAGCAGACAAAGTGAAATCCAAACAATGCCTGAAAAATATGAAAATTATAATTTTGTTCCATATCTGCTGGATATAAAAATCAGGAAATGTTTTGCTATTAGCCTGAGCCATTACACCTTTATATAGTGGTGAGAACACAGACAACTTTGCTCTCATTCTCAAAGGGCATTCATCTGCTGTGTTGTACCTCACAAAGAGTGACATTTCATCCAATCTAGGTCTGAAGAACTGACGGTCCTGCTGTGATATGACCTGTATATAGGCTGACGGACATGGGGAGAGAGAGGCAGCGAAGGGCCACCGCCTAAGAGCAGACAGCTACTGGAATAAATGGATTAAAACTGACTGCGATGGACTTTCGCTGCTAAAGAGAATCGCATTACAGGTTTGCAGGAGTCTGTTGTTTTCCAAAGCAGAGGAAGTTGGTGCATGTGAAGCATATGTGTGTTGCAGGGAAAGAGAGGTAGAGAGGCAAGCAGAATGCGATGGAGGCAAGAGGTGGTTTGGCCAGAAAGGCAGCCAAGACGAGATGTTCCAGTCCTTGTAAATCACATGAGAGGCATTTATTACTTAATGGCTGGTTCTCCATTTAAAGCCAGCAGTAGTCTGGGATCATTTCTCAAAAAAGAAAACATTGATTTAGCTAATCCCAGGTGAAAAGAATTATTTGACATTTTTAAGAAAGTATATCTCTGGAGACTTTTTACGACCGGTTCAAATACGCATGTACAGTAGGAGCCGAGTAAGCATCTGTTCAGCTGGTACCTCTTTCTGGTAGGTAACTTGAATACTATTGAATGTACTCTTACTTATGCTGCATTGACGACTGACTTTACCCATGTCAAGACAATAATTCATGTATAAAATAATTATTATGATTATATTAATAGGCTTAATTGCCCCATCAGTTTCAATGTTCACACCCCTCACTCTGGTTTTAAACATAACATAACTAATAGAGCTGTATCAAACAGTTGGAAGCTTCAGAGCTTTATTCTTACCATTAACAGCCGAAATATTGTTATTAATAACTTACAGGGACATTGTGTTCAATGGTCTCTCTCAAACAAACATAGAGTGAGCTCACCTGTATTAAAGGGGCGGTTTAGCAGTCTGTCTGTGACCTCACTACAGGCCCGCTCTAAAACAAAATCTATTTATCAATACATAGGCCGACAAACCCTGTTGTTTTCTTCCTTTTGGTTCAGTAAATGTCAGTCGGCCTGGTAGAGGAGGGTTAGTGAGCCGCTGACAGACAGACAGACAGACAGACAGACAGGTTTACAGAAGAATAGCTGCAAGTTAAATAGGATTCAAGTATTTATGAAGATAAAGACACTTTAATAGAGTCAGTGTCAAACAGCAATAGCAGTGCATTGTTCCAGAAGGAAGACATCCTTAATTACATTCAAAAAAAAAAAAAGCAAATAACTAAGAGTCCAGCATTCTAACATAACCTTGCTCTGTAGTGTCTGCAGATATGGTCATTAAAAAATAACAATAACAACGCAGTATTGTTGATTAACCATTTCTGTTTTTAGAAGCTTTTAACGAGCACCACTTCCCGCAACCCCGAGACCACGGGTTTGACGTCACCAGCTTGGCCTGAGGCAAGCTGAGTGGCAGGCGGTGATAATGGATGGCGAGGTCATTCAAAGTCAAGGTATTGTTGAAACAAAGTAGTCCATCAGACACGGTTTATAGCTTCTTTCAATCGTTCCCACTTGAAGGCAAGGTGAAGAGGCCGATCAATTGATTCTTGACGCGAGCACGCTCCTCGGATTGTCCGACCCGAGAGCGCCTCGGCTAGAGCATGCCGACAGTCAGTCGACAATCGTGGATAAGTGAGAAACAGACATGTAATAAATATACGCACTGGAACACCAGCGGGTCCTTTTTGAATGAATGTAATTGTTCAGCTTTGTAAAAAAAAATGACGGTTCTTATTTCCTTCAGAAGCACGGGCAACAGAAGACCAAAGAGAATGTGTTTCTCGTCTATGTTCACCGGCTGGTAAAAGAAAACACAACAACTCCAGGAACAAACCTGCATCAGCCACCGCTCTCCTTTTGTTTGGTCAACAAGCATTAAGAAGCCCACTCTTCAGCAGTCAAAATGTCAAACCAACAGCCGCTGGTACAATACGCTGATTGACTAAAAAGGCTTCTGCCTGAATGTCCTGCTTGTCTGAGTTTCTGTAGCTAAAGGGACATTTACTGTGTTTCCATAACAATGTTGCTAACAGGGACCATTGATCCAAGGCCAAAAACACAGCAGAAAGGAGACACACAGGTGAGCAGACATAACATCAAAAAAGGAGATGGAACAGACATATGGACACTTTACACACGCTGGTGTCTAAATACCACTCACACACAACACAGCTCACAGTTTCAAACCAAATATATATGAGCTGTGACCCACGCAGGCCACTCACACTCAAACCACTGTATATCATGTGTAAACACCCTCCAAAATATGGGCATGGTAGTCCAGTTTGGCGAAAACAAGGGCTTTAACAGACAAACACTCCACCGCGTACACCTGAATGTTTGCCCTTGGGATTTCCTGTGGTCACGAAGAAAAGGTTTTTGCAGGATGTTTACATTAGGGTTTAGAACAAGATTGTTTCAAGCACAAATATAGCAGTGCATGCCACAATATCTAGTGATGTCATCATCAAGACAATTTCATCTGTGCAAATATGAATAAAACAAACACTGGAGAAATGATTTTGGAGAATATTCTTCAATCACTCTCCCTCTCTCTCTCGGCAGCTACATGTATGTACCCACACCCATGTCTGCTGATTTTCCATGATGCTGAAGCAATTTGTGGCTTTATAAATATGATCATAAAGCTAAACATTCAAGGCCCTCTCCCATTGTTTAACGCTACACAACCGAAAGCCAAAAATAAGCCACACCTTATTTCTGAAAGCACATATCTTTTTTCTGCAATCTTCATTTGTTTTTCTTTGTGTGTAATGAACAGAAAATAATGATGTATTGCATAAAAAACTCTTGAGTGTTTGAGTTGACCCAAAGCCAACTGCTTGATGTAATTGTTCCCAGCATCACTTGCCCTCTCTCAAAACCCGAGAGGTCTCATTTCAGCTGTACATAACATGTCCTCCACATCTACTGTGTTATATATTGTATTTGAGTTCAACTTTCTTTTTGGCACAGCCTCTGCTTTCTACAAATTACTTCCTCCCAGCTGTCAACATTGTCAGAACGGCTGTAACTCTTTTTTTTCTCCCCCATACCCCCCCTCCCCCCTCCCATCTCTGAATGTCTTTTCTTCGCCCGGTCCCTCTCCGTTCTTTGCTTGTCCACATATCTTAACTGGGAGCAGTGAAGCCACCCAGTGAAGGAGGGGGGGGGGGGGGGGGGGGGGGGGGGGGGGGGGGGGCGGTGAACAAACAAAGAAGGGAACTTAACGTCCAGCCTCAGCACACGGTTCAGCCCTCTGGAGTGGTTCCCACTGCTTGCGTCATTCATCTGAAAACATGCTGCAAATGTGCTTTTCACACACACACACACACACACACACACACACACACACACACACACACACACACACACACACACACACACACACAGATTATAGTAAATGTATTCACATTGACAACCACAAGGACAATACAAATCCATCCAGCTGTCATCGAGACATGAGCGAGTGCATAAAAGCAAAGGAACATCATTATATAATGGTATGACACTGTAATGTTTTCACATACAAAACATTCAACGATCAACTGACATGGAAGTAAAAAATCAAAAAAAAAATTTTAACAGAACACTAAATGATTACAACTGCAATGTTATCAAACTAAATCACATCGATCTACAATATCAAAACTTCTTATTTTTACAATATGGGTGCATACAGATGACAATATTCGTCAGGCACTAACCTACGAGAGGCCCGGACGGTGTGCCAAGTGTGATCAACTTCACAGTAACAGAATGTAAAAGGTCCTCTATTAAGGCTTTCAGAAATATGCGCCACGGTCCAGTGTGCCTCTCGCTGACGTCAAAGCCCTATTAAGGCCAAATCAGCCCAGCAGCAATGACTCTCTCCCTCCCCCCGTTATTTCGAGGAAATCACCCAGCTTTTTCCAAAATATGTCTGTTGATGCTTGGCCAGCTTTGTGTGATGACATCACAAGGGGTGCAGAGGGGAAGGAAATTGGAAGGAGAACATCGTTTGGAGTTGACAGAGACAAGCCAGAGCCATATCTTATTAATTACCCAGCAAAACATTCCTGCCTGGAAGAAAGGTTAAATGCTGGCTTGGCTCACTTTTACTACCGTCTCTTTCTTTCCTTCCCTTTCTCTGTCAAACGGACGGAGGCGCTACTTACATGTGTTGTGTATTAACCTCAACCAATGAATCGCTGAAAATCCGTATCTTAGCCATAAACACCCGGCCTATAAAGTACGTCACATGAGGTCAGATTCAGCAGGAAATCAACTGCACTGCTATCAACAAAGCACAAGTTAAACTGCTAAAGAAAGTAAAAAATAAAGCTGTCAGCTGTTCCTCTCGGACAAACTGAACTCAAAAAAGTTTGTCATAGTTGATGTTATGATGATAGAGCAAGGGTGAGGCCTTGGAAAATGAATACTTCCAGATTCATCCTCAGGAAAGACTACAGGGAGTTCATGGCAGGGTGTTTATCATCAGCCTTTTTTACAGCAATAAAGGTCCAGTTATGACCGCTGGATTTGACACTGAATGTATTACATTACTGTAGCAAGCTAGCTCTATAGCTAGTGAAGCAGTACTAGCCTAACTAGCAAGATAGCTTGCTAGTTTCTGCTACTGGAGCTTTTAATCATTTCCCGAACAGCAGCCATTGTAAAAGTAAGACACAATTACAGGATATTGGTCAAATATTCAAAACAAATAGAGAATAGACAAAGTTCAAGAATTGAGTAATGTCACTTACCCAGAAATATGTGTTAACATAAGGTACATTAGCTACATTAGCTCCAATGCATACAAGCACCTGGGTTGCTTGTTCCTACCCTCTCAGAGTGCTGCACAAATTATGTATATTTAAAGGCCAACACCAGAAGCACAAAGTTGTAATTCCAAGGTTTATATTATTATGAAAACAGGCTTCAAAGCTTGATGCTCCTCCTGGGGAATGGGTAACACCAGATCAGGAAAGGCTGTAGCAGGAAAAGCCTGGCTGTACCGAGCTGAGCAACAGTGTGTTTCATTTCCATTAATTACATTTTTGTTGTTCAGAAAGAAAAAAATCAGAAAGTGACATTTCCCCTTTCAAAAGTGCCAGTCTTGCTTGAACAACATCAAACATTTGCTAATTGGATATAGTCCCTCATGTCATTGACTGTTTCCTTATAATGGTGAGTATTCTAAGGTTAATTACATTAATCACAGTTCGTCTGTAACGATAAACTGATGTATTAAATTGGGTTTTTTTTAGAGTGAGCCTAAAGGCATCGACATCACTGCGTCTATCTCACTAAAACAACTCTCACACAGTTGTATGCCAATTTCATTCTCCCATCTGTATTCAGCCATTGCTGCCGCCTTCCTGTCTGTCAGTAATCCCACATGAAGTTTGCTGTGTCTTGCTTGTTAATGAGCCTTCAGTGTGACAGTGCTGCAAAAAAAAAAAAAAAAAGAGAAAATAACCTGTTTAAGCTATTTGCTGGTGTTCTGATGTTGAAAACCCCTGTTCAAAACCAGTGTTTTACCAGTGACAAACCAGTTCATGATCTGCAAAGCTCAACAACCATCATGAGCTTTGACAGAGATGAGAGGAGAGGCTAATTACTGGGAAGGGAGAGGGTGCAGATTGCATGAATTTCCATAAATGGATGTAATACATGAAATATGTCTGTGTGTATTTGAGCGTGTTTATAACAATGTGCGGGTCTTCTTACAGTATCGACTAGTTTCTATGGAACACATTTCACACACACACACACACACACTCCAGAAGAAGGTTCATTACCCTCCCTCCCAGTGAATTCTGGGACTGTGGCACAGGGCTTTGAAAAGGTTCGTCCTCAGGAGAGAAGCAAGTGGGATGAAAGAGCCGTACGCACACAGAAAAAAAAAAATGCAAGTACACACACCAAGAAAAGCATCGTGTGTGGGAAGTGATGAGCAGTGTGTGAGCACGCAACAAGCAAGAGAGTAAAAAAAATAATAAGCACGCGGTGATCAATATGGGATGAATCCGGTCGGTGACTCCATGCAGCCTGCAGCAGCTATGGGGAGAAATGAAAAGACTTGAGTCTTTATCAGAGAGTTCGATCACCAATAATAGGGGCTGAGTGGGCAAACTGACAGATTCTGGAGCCTTTCATGCTGCACTTATGTTCAATTAATGTTTAAAGTGTGTGCACAGCAAATAAAGATGTAACCGTGTGCGTGTGTTACATACAGTATATTTTGGTTTGTTTTATGTTCCAGATCCTGCACCGCTCTGCTCTTGTGAAAGAAACACTTCCTCTTGTATAAATGTGTCTTCAGCAGCAGTTCTGCCATAGACAAATAACAGAAATAGCCTCAAATTAAAAATAAAATAAACAGAATACATTTCAGTGATTCTATGCAATTTGTGGAATTTCTGAGGGCCAGCCGGACTTTCACTAGAGCTGAGCAGGCTGCTTGTTAAGACCTCTTTAGGTCTATTTAAAGAGCTGGCACATCTGCCCCCTGTTTGCCTTTCCAGGGCTGTAAAACCTGGAAAGTGAAAGGCTGCTGAACCGTGATGAAAGAGGGGGAGAGATAGTCTTTATGGGATACACACTTTGATTGTTTGCACTGCAGATTTCAAATGAACGGAATGGGTCTTGTATATACACAAAATCAACCCTTTCAAGTGTTTTTTTTTTCTTTTTTTGTCCATCCTTTCCTCTAGCTGGTACACTTAAGATGGCTGTCAAGAAACATTACACTGTTGTTATGGAAAAAATCTGTGAAACTGAAGCACACACAGTGAGCACCTGAAAGCTGTATTATGCAATTTTCGTAGGTCACTGGCTCCAAATAGCATCTGTTTGAAATCTAAGGACTTCGATACCAAGAAATCTTCTACAACACGACGCACTGATGCAGGTTTTTATCGAAGGTTACAAATCAGAGGAAAAATAGACATGTGTAATGGCTACATGAGGAAAATAATATTGTGTTATTTTGTGTTTTTTTTTTTTATTTCATGTGATTTCTCACCTTAACCACCATGATCACATCAGTTCAGAATAATTGTTTGACTAAGAGCGTGGCTGGGCAACAGATTCTGTAATTTCTTTCAAAATAAAGGATAAAATAGTTTTCTGCCATCACCGCTACGCGCTCTATAGCGACAAAAAAATGTTGTTGCCTCATATCACACGTCACAATTTCTAATACTGAACTCGCTGCTTTGATAATCTCAGATCAAATGCTCAGCAGTGTTTCTTGAGTAGACGGGCCTTGGCCTTCCTGGGGTCAATGAGTTTGCAGAGTCGAGACGTTAACTCTCTCACCTGCGTGCTGTCGAGCTAAATCCATCTACAAACGCAGTCGGAATGGGATCATACGGCTTTACTCAGAGACTCAAGGCTGGACAAAAGTTGTAAAATGAAAAATGACCATTATGAAATATGATGTTCAAATGAACGCTGTAAAACTAAAACGAATGCTAAAAGATAAGTAGACCACTATAAAATGATGAATATAAAGCTTTTTTATGTAAAATATTTTATCCATGGGTCATTTTTTTCTTTATGTCTGCAGTGGAGGGGTCGGCGACATGAACACATTTTACTGCTAGAAAAAATGTTGACTACAGGATAACTATCATGAAATAAAAAAATTGAACATAAACCATTCAAAATACATTCAGAACGACAGAAACAAAAAATTTTAATAGTCGTCCGCAATTTATTTTCTCAGTCATTATTGTCTGATTAAAAACATAGATTTTAGAAAAAAACGACTGCTTGGAACCTTCAGCCTGATTAATGCTCCTGTTATCTAATGAATAGATAAGAACATCTCTTCTCTTGTCACAACATTATTCCTATGTCCACACACACACACACACACACACACACACACACACACACACACACACACACACACACACACACACACACACACACACACACACACACACACACACACACACACACACACACACCAGTCAATATATCTTAGCAGGCATTTTAGGTCCCTAATCCTCTAAATCACGCTACAAATCAGCCGTGTCAGGGCTGACTCAGTTGAAGAGGACACTAAAATAGGAGAAAACACACACACTTATGCTACACACAAACACACACCCAGGCTAACAGGACAGAAGAAAATCAATCCTCACTCTTATTTTTCAGAGAAGGGTCGAGAATGTGACCTACCTTTACTTCACTAACATGTGAAGGACAGTAATTCTGCCCGACATCCTCCCCCTCTCTCTCGCTCACTCCCGCCGTATCTCTCTGCTGCCAGCGGCGGCCGGCACTCACTGAATACAACCTACACTGTGAAGCCATTAAGATAAGACGTGCAGTTTATCAGCTTCATTTAAGGCCGGCATTCAGCGAGTTGATGATCTCTGCGTTTCTTCATCACAGTTCCCTCGTGTGGAAGTGACAGAGGAGATATTGAGCGTACGTCTTTCCTCTGGGCTTGTTCCTTGAAAACCTTGTTCATTCAAAGAAATCGACTGAGGAACTGAAGGAAAACTGAATCATTTTCCAGCTGACACCGGCACTTTAGAACACTGGCACTGTTCTGAATCTGTGCAGTTGCCCTAGAACGGTTGTCATGGGAGTTATTCGGTATTTGTGCGGTGTCATCATAACAAACCTGCTCTGACGACACGCCGTCTTTCATGTCAAATCCAGGTGAAGGCTGAGAAGAAACACCTGAGCGACAGCAATAATAAAGCATTAAACGCATCCAGCGTAAACCATCAAGGGTTTCCGAGGTCAGAATGAGAGGCCTATTAGCTGAAATATTCCAAATTAAAATAACCTTGTTCAGATGTCTGGGAAGGCGTCTTTGTTCTCCTGACTTAAATAGAGGCTAATGGGAGGCTACTTGCTACACAGCAGGGTGAGAGCCACCAACGGATGGAATACAACATGATTTTTTCCCTAGCTGCTCAGTAGGAATCCTGGAAAAGAAATATATACTGTAGTACTACCATATGCAACTTTTAATGGACACAGTTAGAGACAGCTATAGTTCTTTGTTTTTTTAAATTGATACAATTTTAAACGTGCTTTTCCAAATGTCTCAAATATGGATTCATAATCAGGAAGAATGTGTTTAGCCGTGCTAGTAGCATGGCTGCAGAGGGGACAATGTCTGTCCGTCTGTCCAGCCCACTATTGCCAGATGGTTTGTCTATTATGGTCCCCGGACTCTTCATCACCAGGAGGTCAAGTTAGGGTACGCATCCTGAAGACCTTGGTGACGCCTGACTTTACCTCTAGCGCCTCCATGAGGTCGATATTTGTGGTTAAAACGCTACCATGCTAACAAGCTACTCTTACATACTGAACACGGTAAACGATATAGCCGGTTAACATTGGCACGTTGGCATTGTTGTCGTGAGCATGCCGATATCATTTGGCCCAAGCACTGCCTCACAGAGCCGCTTGTCTTGTTAAAAAACACAAAGCATAATCTTGTGTGTGGAGTCGGAGAAGAAACATTCATCCGCTGTGACATTTCATCAGCATGGTTCATTCCAATTTGCTGCGTTTTAGTTATACATGCTGCATCTCCTCTGAATTTAAAACTAAATCTTCCATAAGATGGCCCTGTGAAATCAAACTGGGAGCAACATCGGACCACCTTAAAGCAACAGATTAGTCGTTGTGTTTAGCTGGAACACCAGCGCAGCCCGTTTACTCTGGCGTCATTGTGTGGAAACTGAAAAAAAAAAAACGCACAGCGAGGAAGGGAGCGCTTGGTGTTAAATCCCAGGCTTGAAGGCAGGTAAGACTTCATCATCTGCCTCATTATTTGACAAGTTATCCTGGGGATGGTCTTACAACTATAATCATTGTAATCCACTTCGCTATGGGGGTAATGGTAGGGATGGATGGCACTGGTTACCATAGAAACGAGCGATGATAATGAAGTGTGTCAGCATATAGCTATCTATAGCCTGTCTAATTTGTGTGTATGCTCATGTGTGCATGTGCGCGTGTGTGTGTGTGTGTGTGTGTGTGTGTGTGTGTGTGTGGGCTGAGTTGATAGCTCTTC
Organism: Chelidonichthys spinosus; assembly: GCA_029853015.1. NCBI lineage: Eukaryota > Metazoa > Chordata > Actinopteri > Perciformes > Triglidae > Chelidonichthys > Chelidonichthys spinosus. Next base: position 13,064,044 of record CM056824.1, on the reverse strand, counting down.
CAAAGATGCACTGCACCTGTGTGTGGGCTGCAGGCATAGCAGAACAGCATGACCAGTGTGCGCGAGTGTATTATTATCCTGAGAGGAAAAGTTGCCTCCGTAACTCACCGTGGAAGCAAAGCTTTTCCAAAACTTTCTCACAGCAGGCACAAAGTGGATTGAGGGATAGATACATGTTAAACGGCACACTGCATATTGAGCAGCCTGTCCTGCCTCACTTTAAGAGCCCAGGTAATTAAAAGAGCTTTCTTTGGTCTCCAGTAACATGGTTTTAATGCGTCTGTAAGGAAGCCACGGCCTCCCTGACACAGAGTTAAAAGGGCCGCATTAATTCCTTCACGACTCTTCCCACTGTCTTCATATTTCATGGAATTAAACCTTCTCCTGACGTAGCCTCTTTCCTCCCTCTTTCCATCTGCATGCATTTTACAGGAAGTTACTCGCAAGGAAGCATCTCCCAAACCTCCTCCCACCATGTCCATCCGTCTGCCCTCATCCCAGCCTGGTAAATCTTTCCGTCTCGTCTCTCTACAGACTCAGCAACAACAACAACAAAAAAAGAACAAAATTTTCTCTTTGCTCTGCCTCTTCGTCTACACTTGCTTCTCTTAGAATCAGTGGAGTTACAGCTGGGATGAGCAGCTACTGCACAAGTACAGGTTATTAAAAAAAATAGAAAATGAGCTCTGTGCTTGTGAACACGTACACATATACAAACACACAAGCACTACGCAAGTGAAAGTACAGAGGGTGAGAAAGGACCGCCCGGACATTAAATCAAATTTTACCACTGGAGGCCATGAAGCATGAGTTGTCATCTGATCAAAGCGAGTAGAAATAAAAAAGGCAAACATTTAACAATACGGCCAACGCTCTAATCAGTGTCAGAGCACACACACTACATGGCTGACCGCTGATAGCGTGCTCAAATAAACACAAGGCCACTTTAAAGTCATTTTCACGCTCAAGTGACAGCGTTATCGATGCAACGTTTGCTGAAGTAATGGAGATATTGCAAACCTTTAAAAAATAAATAAATCACGTTTTAGCACCGTGGTGGATTAACATGGACCATGTGATTACGCGTCTCCTAAGCCTCTTGAGAAGAGGGTCGCGTTCTGGGCTGAGCAGAGGATTACAGTCTGATGGGTCGTGTCTGATGACAAGGAAAACTAGACACTTTGTGGTGTGTCATTTTCATGCAGCGCTGCATTAAAACGTTCTTTTGCTTTCAAATGTTAGCTTTTTCTGGGTTTGGTCACTTTTAGACATCGACCCAACAGAAGGTCTGAGTGTGTTATGATTTTTATTCACAGGGTCACAGTAAAAATGACAATGCTTTGAATTGAACAAATGTTACAACCTTGAACAGATTAAAAGCCAATCTCAGTTCCCCCTCCCAGTTAAAAAGGTCAGTAGCTTGAGGAAAAATAGACAAAGTTTAAAAAGCTTGGACCAACAAAATGGTGATGACACATTAAATCTTTAAAAAATAAATCCCAGGATGATCTACTTAAATTCAAACGTTTGTAGCTCTGATAAGAGCTGCACTGTATTCACTGAGACAACATTAGTGATAAAGTAAGTTCATGTTCTCACAATCTCCCTTTCTAAACCATTTCTGACTGCTACGTTTGTTGTATCACCGTCTCCAACACTTTAATCCGAAAGTATAGTGATGAGTTTACTCAGTTCTCAGTTAAAGCCGCCCTCTGCTTTTGCCAGGAATCTGTTCAATAATTCAGGGATTGTGGAAATTTGGTTCCGGCAGGAGCAGCATGAATAATATTGGGATGTCCTGCAAGTGTGAAAACACACCAGGCAGTCAGAATCTACAGCGTCACTATGTGTGCTCACGGTTGTTTATTGCCAAACAGACAGCCACTCACATTTATGATATCCCACATGACTAGAGCCGTGTCTCTCACCCCTCCCCTGACCTCATCCCATGTCTCAACACTGTATGTTTAATAGGAATCATGAGTATCACATCACTACGTCGTCATCAACTTAGTCAGGATTTCTGACGCTGCATGACTTCCCTGGGAGCACAAGTTCCATCTTGTTGCCATCGGCAGACAAGTCCACGTGTCACCACTAAAAAAAAAAAACACATACGCAAAAAACATCTTGTTTCCCGCCAGAGTTGCTCAACCGAAGCCTGTGAAATCTCCTCTGATAAACAACAAAGAAATGTGCACATGTCAGTTCTTGGCTAAGTGCAGCTAATGAATGTCTGTAATGTCAAGTGCTGGAAAGAGGCTGTGAAATTTCATCTCCCACTTTATTCTATTACCCCCCCCCCCCCCCGTCCTGCCTCTCAGCCTTTTACCATATTTGTACACATTTGGGTGACTTTCATTTTAAAACCGAAAAGGTCCATTCACAATTATACACAAGACTGGATACGAGACCAAATCCTTTCAATGTTGTACAACATATTAAAGTGAAAGGTAAGGCAATGGTTACATTCAGTCTGAGCATGTGAACCTGCACTGAAGTCCACACTGAACACAGCGAAACAAAAAGTGGCTTAGGTGTCGAGAATCTGCCGCTTTGTCTCTATTTTCAGCCTCACATTCCACATTTAGCAGCCACTTTCAGACTTATCCGTGCTTTGATTTGCTGGTGCAGCGGAGAGACGGTGGAAGAAATCCTCGTTTTTTTCCGCCATGGTGACACAAAGCAGTTTCACGCTACAATAATTAACTTTTAAAAACTGCTATTATCCACCACAGTGGATAAGCCTGGGTAACGTGGGTGTCAAGTTATTATTTTTAAGTAACAGGCTGAATGCGAGAAGACAAACAGCTACAGACAATCAGGTTTTTATTAAGGAGATAACACACACACACACACACACAGAGCACATCAATCAAACACTACCATCGAAAGCTGAAGGGTTATTTTCCCAGAAGCCCCATCAGGCGAAAGTGCGTCTCAAAGGCGTATTCATGTGGGTTCAAGCTTGAAGTTTGGCCACAGACTTGAAACTCAGAACACCGCCGCAGCTTTCCATAGACAGCGAATGGCAGCTCACCGCAGGCCACACTTTGCCGCTGCTCCTGTGGGTTTTCTCCTTAAACTTCACCAACACACTGAGCTCATCGTCGGGCTCGTCTGAGCGTCTCGGGCCTGGAGAGGTGGATGCTGCCATCGGGGTGCAGGTCGCTGAACCGCTTCCAGGACAGACACGATGAGGATGTGCCCCAGTGAGGTGTGCATGCAGCTTACCGTTAAGTAACAGATAATAGAAACAATAGAAAGACACTTCTAGGTGTGGGATAATAGGAAATTTTCAGATCACTATTATCCTGCGATTCACGATAAAAACCCATAATCATGAAAATTTGCTGAACTCTTAAAATGGCTCTGAAACATACTGGAGTCACTTCTTGTATTGCACAGAAAAGACATCATTTTAAGTGAAAAACAATCAAATAATCTTAAATAAGACGACGGTCTCATGGTTGCATAAATAAAGAATAAAATGTATTTTCGTATCCTGGGTTTTGTTTAAATCAGGCTCTATTTTTCACTCGTCTACTATGATAACGAGCTGGTCATCTTTTTCAAGTCACTGGTGATGATATATACAGACATATACATATAGATACAATGATCCCATTAAAGGACATATAATCATGTATCGTCCCATCTCTATTCTGGAGTGTGAGTGTCAGAATAGTGTGAGGATCCCATGTAGCTCTCGTGTTATGAAACAGCCTTTCTGGCGATATGACACACACGTGCACACACACACACACACACACACACACGTGCACACACACACACACACACAGATGCATAAAGCCCACACACAGCCATCTAGGAAATGAGAATGGGCCTCGTCGGTGGATAATGGTCCATCACAACCCATGATGGTTTCCTCTACAAGAGTAAATGGCAGTAAATGGGATGTTGATTGAATCACAGCAGTCATGTATACCAGATGGCAAAAAAAAGGCCTTGCACCTTACCATGACACCAAAGAAACAAACAGCATCTAACAGGATGTTTGTGAAGTTGTTGTGAAAAATAATATGGACGTCGTGTTGGATATTGGAGATTTGAAGTCATATTTAGGCTTTATGGTGTGCTGTGGAGGGAATGACGGTATAATAAGCAGGGAACAAGAGAGTTCAATCAAAAATCCACGAGTGGATTCAGCGTGTTGGCAAACATCCACCTAATTGACCATAATCCCCAACCTCACTCTGTGAATGGGGACGAGAGAGGAGAATACTCACTCTACACTAATTTATATTAAATTTCATGACATCGCGCATTCCAAATGCCGGAACGCCGGCGACACCGCCGTCTTCAATTACCTTCCCTCAAAGAAGCAGTTTAATTTATCTGAAAAGAGGCCTCGCTGTGTTATAGCACTTTGTTCTCGCTGCTTTGCAGCTCTCCCAGCCTGTGGATACATGGAATTAACTGCTGGTGTCATGGAAACATGCTCCAGGATGGAACAAAAGGCCACCAATCTTATTAGAGAGCACTTATCAAATAGGGGGGTTTAACTAGGCCGGGATGGCTGAAAAGTTATTCTAACACGAACAGAGTAACCAAGGGGAAATCCTCCACCTGCCTTTTGTGAAAACTTCACAATAAACTCCAATCACCCACTTCATACGCCTGAAGCCGTGGAAGGTAGTGTTGCGTGAAACGGTTGGAACCGTCGTCTTCCTGCTTGGGGGCTTGAGACGGCGTCTGGACAACGCAAACAGGTTTATGTACATCTACGGCAGACAATCCCCCCGTGGGCGAAAACGCGATACGAGTATGACGAAGCCGTTTTAATCCTATTACAGCGCCCCGTGGGCGAACTACAACACAACGCCACTACATCAGGTGCTGACTGCACTTCTGCAACCAGCTGCTTTTTGGACTAACGGCTTTCATTGTGCGAGTGTTTTCACCTGCGCGGATGCGTCGCGCCGCGCGCCTCACAGCGAGAACCTAAATGAGGCTTTAGTGATGCATGTGGTTTTTTTTGGCTACATTGTAAGATGTTCATTCTCTTTACTGAATTCTTGGCAAGACCATTACGTGCAGAGATGCTGACGCCTTGGGGAAATGCTAGCGTGAGCCAACAACCTAAGGTGTCCTTCCAGCTATTCATTCAAGCAGCCTGCCCCACATCCTCCCATTCATAGTCATCCATCCCAGAGTGAAACCATCCATCCTCTCAGCCTGCCAACAGCACAAAAACAAGCAGCTTCCCCTTGCAAACGTCATTCCAGAAACTCCTCAAATGGGATAGTAGGGATGGGATGATCTCATCGGGATAAAAAAAACACTCACGATGAGTTGATTGTGGTGAATTTCCATTATCGGGTTGATCCGAAATATCGTCACCAGTGACCTTGAATAGATGTAGCTCGCTGTCATGGAGTGAAAAATAGAGCCAGATTTATTTATTTATGCAACAATATGATAGGAGTATGATTCACAATCATCTCATTTAGGTTTATTTGATTGTTTTTCTTTTAAAAAAAAAAGGATGTGTCTTATCTATGATAACAATAAAAAAACATTCTTAACTAAATGTAAAGTGATTCCAGTATGTTTTAAGACTTTTAGGCACATTTTGATGATTACTTCAGGTGGGAAATAGCAATTTGCTACAAACTGGCATAATGCATTTTCTTGTTGTACAAGACTAATGTCTTATCATACATTGTCCCTGTCTTGAAATCAATAAATTCCAAAAATGATCAGAATAATGTTCTGAATCACAAGTATTTTGTCCAGGATTATCGTGATCTCACTGTCCCATGCGTACTCACACGCTACTTCACTGATATGAATAGAAAGTGTAGCAGTCAAAGAAAATACCTCCACCTTTTGGGGTTGCTGTGTTCTCCCAGCACAGATCTCAGAGCAGATAACAGACTCTCACAATCAGGTACCATAATGCTTTGCAAGAACCAACACCTCATCAAACAGCCACTCGGGTATACAGGTACGACCGCCTATTGACCACATCAAATAGATTCAAAACACATGGTTGTTCAGTTAATTAAGCTTTCAATGGGTGTCTTTTCACTGGCCTAAGCTGAATATCATTATGCTCACAACACACAAAAAAGTCCTCAATGATTCGTGTTTTTTGTTTCTCCCCCCGTTAATACCTCATTCAGCTGCTAGCCTCTGGGCCTGAACACAATACTAAGTGCTCTCCGGCGCTCTTTTCACTGCATAGATGAAGCTGTTAGAGTGCAAAGTCGAAGCTGTGTTCAAAAAAACTTCAGCTTCAACCGAGGCCACGTTGAGGGGTTTTGTTTTTTTAAGCAGGTTCACCGCAGGAGACGCACCGTGACTCAGGTCAGCCAAAGGTTGGGCGATGACAGCATCTTCCTCGTGAACTTGGAGGAGGGCATGTCAGCCAAAAGACAGAGAGGTGCAATACGAGATCTGCTGCAGCAGAGGAAGACATAATGGTGGACGGACGCAGCGAGAGCAGGAGAGGCAACACATCTATCCGTGTCACCCGTGATGCATCGCCTCTCCAACTCTCCCAGGGCCAAAAACCAACGGGCCACGGTGGCTGATGAATGGCTTCACTCACAGGAGAAGAACAGAGCAGAGTTATCCCCAAGGGACCGGGAAAGGGATAACGATTAGTTCTTGGCTAAGTGGTTCTGGTGAGAGTTACGACTACATCTCGTCTGGGATGGAACTTTAAACCAAAACTAAAACCACAGGAGCTAAACTGTGACTGAACTTGAAAGTTACAGACGTTATCCAGACCTGAATTTCTTGACTTGATTATACTGAGTCATCGGGGCTTTCTTATTACACAATTACCATTAGACTTAATAGCAGTGACCATTTTTGTACGTGTGATGACTTCAAAACCTCGACCAGAGGAAGCTTATTTTTTTTCTGGCGGCTGGTTACTATAAAAGACAGCCAGCCCTCTAATATCCAGGACTATTTCCTGGCCCAGTGCCTCCGCTGCTTGCCTAGCAACCTCCCTGTACCAACAAGATGCCAGATGCACTTTACACTTTGCTTTTTCTATCAACTTAACAATGAGAAACAACCACGTGAATAAGAGAGCTTTAGGTGTGTTGGTAGGTGGATTTTCCAGTCTTTACGTGAGAGTCACTTGGAGTTAGTATAAATAAAGACCAAAGGAAAGCAGCAACAGGCCAGGCACATACTTAGACAAGCAAGAGATGATTAAGAGGACAGAGACTCAAGGCTCAGAGAACAGCTTCGGTATTGCTAAATTATTTCTTTAGTGTGTGTGTGGCGTTTGTTGGACTTGTATAAACACTCCACGCCGGTCCAACATCTGCAGTAGTAAGGCTGCAATGACGTCACCGAGCCGAGCAGCAGACAGTAATCTCTTCCCAGAGACAATACACAGAGAGACGTGACCTTGCATGTCCCCATGACTCCAAATCTAAGCACACACACACACAATTAGCATAAGGAAAAAGAAATACCCCCACCCCCCACTCCTTCCCCTCTTCTGTTTCCGTCCTCTCTGCTGTCCCCGTCCGCTAAAAGCCCCTCAGCGTTTGGCACTAAGTGTCCTTACTTTCTTCTTCCTTCCAGTCTTCCTCATCCTTTGGACGGACAGAAACTTTGACTCAACTTTCAGGAGATGAGGGACGACTCTAACTAATCGCCACCTCCTCTCCGTGACCCTTCTTCCTAAATCAGGACCGCCGACAAACAATGACGCCCTGCTTGCTGGGATTGATCCAAAAAAAAAAAAAAAAAAAAAAAACACAAATGGAAACAAAGTGTCTCTCTGAGCTGCAACGATGGCAACTCTGCTTCTCGTTTGCTAAAATATGTGACACCCATGCGTTCGAGCACATGTGCGACATATGTACAGCATTGTACAGTTTGTCTCTGTAGTAAAGAAGAATGCACAATGGTGTAAAAGCTGTATCTTGGATTTTAGTGACGATGTCACACTTTTGCTCAATTCGGATCACAGATAGACCCTTTAATTACACTGTTCATGCTTCTCTTGACAACCATCTGTTCACAAGCTCTCACTACTCCCCTGGGCTGGAAATACACATACGCCGGAGACTCAAGGTTGAACGGAGAGCGGAAAAAAAGCGCGTGCAAATGCAAACACCCGAATGACTCACGCATGACACACACACACACACACACCGTAGGTATTCGAGCAGACAAGCGAGAAGGTTTGCATGGATGTTCTCCCCATGACTGCCTCATAGAAGATGCCGTTTCCCTTTTGACCACAGGTTTCTGCAGGAGTCAGTGTGGTGGAACGCCTTTGTCACTGCTCGTAGCAGCCGAGCGGTCACCAGAGGGCTTCAAACCGGCACTTGGCGAGAGTTTGATGGTGTAAATGTGCAGCCCCCTCCATCGGCCTATAACACGAAGCATCTCATTCATTTCCTGGGATGCCTTTGACAATACTTGGTAGACCATCTTAAGAGCAAGAGACTGAAGGGCAGGAAGAGTGAAAAGATGTGTAGCAAGCCGTCTTTTTTATCTGCCTTCCTTTTCCCTCCTAAAGAAATACGGGGAAAAAAGAAATGCAAAGTCACTGCTTCATTTGAGCTTTGTTCCTCCAGAGAAGAGTTAAATCTCACCTGGGTTTTCATCTCAGCATCTGAACTGACAAAACGTCAGCAGAGCGAGTGTCCTGCAGCCGGACCATTATTGCCCCTGACTACCTGACCACAACAATCCCCACGCATCACAACAACACAAGCCATGGTGATGAGCAAGAAACAGTCACACGGGTGTGAATTGGGAAGGAGAAAAAAACAAAAAAAAACAAGGTGCTGCCGTGGGCGATCGTCTCGGTCATCTAATTTTAGACTCCAGTGTTGAGACCAAATAGACAAATAGGCTGAACATGGACAACGACCCCCCCCCCTCCTCTCGTTCTGACATCAATCAGTGCACGCAAGTCATATAAAAGCACAGACCCCTGCCCTGCATTGTATAAGTGCCATCATGTGCAACCAATAGGGCAGCATGGATTTAGTGGAATGCAATTTACGTGTGTGTGTGTGTGTGTGTGTGTGTGTGTGTGTATATGAGAGAGAAAGAGGAGCAGTGTTGAAGCCAAAGCACATGTTCTTACATTGTCACTTCTAGGCTGCTGATCAGTCGTTGATGACAGCAGTTTATATTTTGATATCCAAACACAACATCAGAGCTATAATCATCGTGTTTGATAAAAGTGGGTGATAAAGATTGATCAAGTAAAGTGTGGGCTGCTGTTTGTTTAGCATCGTTCTGGGGTGGTCAAACAGAAACTAGTCAATTCAGGCACCACGGAGAGGCCGTGGAGTTTGTAGTGGCAGACGAAGAGGAAGGACAGAAAATGAAGGAAGGGTCAAGGCTCCCATGAAGTGCTTGAAGTTCATCCGAACTGTATTATTTCTCACCCTGACCTCCTGCCAAACGTCTGCCAAGAGTTCAGTGACCAGATAGCGAACATCAGTCGTGGCAATGAAGTGAGTGAAGAAAAGGTGTTTAAAAAAAAAAAAACTCACCTCCTCCACTGTGAGGGGCATGCATATCCTGTACTCCTTCAGCAACATCTTCCCCCTGCGCGCGTCTCTCGTACGTATTCACGATGTGTCAAACCAGCCGAGTAAACCTTTTTCCCCCCTCCGCCACCCGACGGGATGTGTGTAATATCTGGAGACGTGTCAGCGTGTCATGTGGGAGGGATGGTTAGCCCGGGTTAGGAAATGCAGCCCGAGTTACTGCTGAGTTCTTTCATCGGAGCCGGCGGACACTCTCTCTCCAGCGGGGGGGAGTTGAAGGTAGAAATGAGCCGCTCGGTTCAAGCTCGTCCCCTCTTATCACGCTGACGCGTCAAGCTGAGCACACGGCGCCGACGGCACCGGAAAACGTAGGGTTTGGGCCTTCAAAATAAGAGTTTGGAACTTGTTCAAATAATGCACGGCGGATATTAATGTTGTCTATTGTAACACTAAACGGTCACTAAAAAAACATGTTTCACCTGTGGGTGGCATGTGTCTGTGTCTAGGTTACCAACTGCAGCTTTAGGGGCTTTATTCTTTCGGTTTATGTTGTGCTCATGCTGCACACATTGGTCTGATTTCGAGATACTAACACTGCAAACTAAATTTCTGAGAAAAATAACCTCACTTCACATATTTCCCCCCTTGAAAAATAAAAGACTGAACAGACAAATGACTCATATCATGACTTTTTCTTTGCATATGAAATGCTGAAATATATTTACTGTATATTTGCCATAGGCTCATTAAGCAGATCTATGGATTTCACATTACGCCATTAACCCAGGCATGATAAACTAACCAAGCACACAGTGCTTTGCATGGCAGACTTTATTCTGAAATGATGTGTTGAAATATGTCAAATAATAACAATTGCACTTTAATGTGAAGTAAGGGGGCCTTTCCAGCATTTAGGCCTTTCTTATATTCTTATTTAAGTTACTGATTATAAGTATTGTATTGCTGATAAGTATTCTAACCGGTACTTGCTCATGATTTGATCATTCTTAATTCGTTTTTTTATTTTTGTCTATAGGCTACTCTGTCTATCTATCGAGACAACCTTCGATACGACACATATTTTGAAAAATGTTTGACCGGATGTGACATTGCCCTATGCCGGCTAGCTGGACATGGGTCCAGTCTGTATACGCTACAAATAAATGCAAATAAATGTGTTCATAGAGAAACGTGCGCTTTTCAAAGCGGAGTTGTGCGAAACCGGCCTCGTTTCTGCGTGCACACCTGAAGGTTGTTTTCTTCAGAGTTACGAAGAAGAAACAAGTCCTCGAGTCGGAGGGAAAGGAGGTGCTCTGCTTCATCCGGTCCTCCTTCTACTTGTCAAAGCAGCTCGCAGAGGCATCGGAAAATGTACGCGGTTAAAAGCGGCCCCTGCCCCCCTCGCCTCCCTCCGCTCGGCCTGCAGCTGAAATACGACGCGGTCGCTGCTTGGTGGAAACATCGGCCGACTTAACCGCAGCTCAGGAAACATCAGCTCACTGCTGCGAACTCCCCCCGCATCTGTCTGTCTCACCCCCGGTTTCTTTCCGTCTCACCGTATGGCAACACAAACACACACAGTCGTTTTTTATTGCAATCAGTTTGTCGTGAACAGTCCAAAGTGTTGGCAGCATAGGAGCTTGTTCACATGGGACCCTTTATAGTGTACAAGAGTCCCACTTTGTTAGAAAATAAACATTGCATCCCAACGTTCACATAGAGACAAAGAAATGTGTTGTTTTTTTGTTTTTCTATGGCTAAAAATGTTTAGGTAGTCATTCGACCTGACCTCATGCTGAAGGCAAAAGCCAACGAAATCATGTGCAAGAAGTAAAGATGGACCTAATAGGCCTTGAGCCGTCATTGTGTCTTCTAGCTTGTGACCTTCAGTCTCTGAATGCAATGCATCTGCAAGCATATTATAGCTTTAGATTTGTGGAACAGGGTGGAAATTCATCAAACTGGGCTTAAACTGTGCTTATATGTCATACGAAATCCAATAAGCCATGCAATACACCTTACACACACATTAGGTGACGAAGGAAAATGGAAAAACTGAAACTACTATTTAAACATCAATGTTAATTTAGGTGCTAGTTGTGTTGCTGGCTCCATGGACACTTGTGATTTATTTGGATCTATACTCAGCAAAATCCACGCTCATAATTCTGCATTGAAGATGCTGACAAACAGGATTCTGCACTGTCAGCACGCATTCAGCATTTCCCACAGATATATATATATATATATATATATATATATATTATTCATGCAGGGTGAAACCGCATTTGAATTTCAATTCTACCCTTAATCCCACTTAAAAACAGCGTCACCGACATATTATACTGACACTCTATGTTAATTTACAGAGTAAAAACATAAATCGATCAGCATCAGAAATATCTACATATTTGACTCTTTGTTCGTGTTTGTGAAACGGTGAAGTTTCCATTTCATTTTTTAATTTCCTGATTGATTAGTCCCGTTATCTGCACATCAGTTTTATTAAGGCTTTCTCATTTTCTTGCATTGTGGATTAAATGAGTCATATTCACAACCCAGGAATTTACATAATAGCACTTCATTGCCACAGTAATACAGCAAGTATATCATAGATCTCAGCAGGCTACGAAGAATGGAACTAAAGAGCTACACTTACCAGAGTTCACTGAAAATAAATGCTCCGGAAAAATATTATCATTAAACATAAACATATTCACTCGTTTAGAATCAAAATAATTTGCATTTAATATAGAAACAATAAACCTAATGAATTATATAGCCATCTAGTTGCATATGCTCTAACGGTGGATGAATAGATACAACACTATTTACATATATAAGCTAAACATATGATGTACTAGACCACATCTAATTACTTATTGTACAGTAATGGCTATCTATCAGATGCTGTGTGCACACAGGATGGTTTCAGTGACGTTGGTGTGGCTTATAAAAGGTTGAACTACACTGCTGATTCTTAATTTAGCAAGTGAAGAATTTCATAGACGGGACAAAAAGGGAAAAACCCAAACAGCCTATAGGGTTTTGGAAATCATCAGTATGAGATCTTACAACAATGTTTTATAGACTTGTTTCAGATAAGGTGTTCTTCAAGCTGGTCGGCAATCAAACCACAGTTTTTATTCAGTTTTATCTGATGCGTTACACAAGGAGGAACTTTTTAACCTACCAGCTCCATATTTCATTTCTGACAGTCTGTGTTTATATTCACATAAAACCCTGAAGCTCAAGGGCCATGGGACAGAGACAGGCTTTCTTTGGCGTGGTATTTTGGAAGCAGCTAGCTATGACCTGATGACCTAACTATTTCAATAGGGTCTGTATTGATTAGAAAAAGGAATTAGGGCATGATGTCATCTGAGCTGTTGTGTCATGTCGGTAATATCAGACAAATCTGTAAGCTCTGAAAAAGCCAAATGTCCCACTTTTTTTGTGTGTGTAATGGAACTGCAAAGCCTTTTATTGTCATCAATGATTTTGAGGATAATATTGATGATGATGATGAAGATGATGAAGATGGCAATGATGGCCGTTTGAGGCCTCAGTCAGTCCCCTCCATCCGAGCTCGTCCAGGTGTTTGTAGTCAGAAACATGTTGTCAAAGCTTATTTTTATGCTTCTACAATCACAGTTCTTGTTGGAATCTTACTCTCAGCGGAACCGAGTCATGTTCAGTTTATCAGGCCTCCGAGGTCTATGCTGAGCCTGCACTGGGATCAAACTGATTTTAGCTCAGGTCTTAGGGCTTTCTCCGCCGTGCACAGGAAAATCACTGACCCACATTAGCTTTATTTATGGGGGGCACTGGAGCCTTTCAAAGCAGTGAACTGTGTGAGGACAGGAATGCACAATGCAGACATTGAAGGGACACCTACTGGCGGGCTGTAGTCATTGGACTCTGTGTCCATTCATATGATTTTGTCCATTCACAAAGTTCTTCATTCACCCTGACCATTCAATCGACAATTCAAGGAACTGTTTGACCATTTCATGTCTTATTTTTGCCCTGATCCCACTTTCATTTTCATTGTCGTTCTCCTCCTTCATCATCATGACTATCATTCAACGTGACTTACATTTAAATAGTGATTCCATTGTAGTCTAATATGCACAAATTCAAAGCTCTCAACTCAAGTTGTAAAACCAAGTGACATAAAATTCCACTTTCCCCTCGTCATCATAAGCAACTCCTTCAAAGTAACAGTATCCCCACCAGTGTTGAGTTTTTCTTTTTTGTTGTGGTTGTTATACAGGCAGGATAAAAATAATCCAAATCAGGTGAACTCCTGTACCACAGCCCCCGACGGCAGTTCTATAAAGAGCACATAATCTTTTTTTCACATGTTATGTCAATGAGAATAGTACGTCCCTTTTGAACACTTAAAAGGTACCTCTTATAATGTTCAGCTAAATATAGACTCCTCTGGGACTGGATTTTAAAAAGTCTGATTTCAAGATAGCAGTACCTCCACCAAATTAAAATGACTGAGGGAGGGTTGTGACAACTGAGAGATAACAGTATACTGGAAAAATTGGAAATCATCTCTTTAAAAAAAATTAAAACTTTGCAGTGTCTTTAACCACATACAAAATATCGCAATTTATCAACATTTCAAAGAAAATAAAGATATTTTGATTCAATTGAAGAGGCTATCAAAAGGAATGTGTATTCTCTCTATATTATTCCATATTACCATTGGTTCAGAATATGATGGACCTATAATTTATTAATCTAATCGTCTTTATCTATTTATTGTACAGCTTTCAAGGTATGACAGTAATGGTGGGTTTTCAGCGTTGGTTTTTGTGTGTCATTACATATACAGGGATTTGACTACGACAAATGTACATAATGAACAGCAGAGACAACCAAAAAGATACTTCGGTCTCAGCAAAAAGTTGTTTTTTTATAACGCCTGCATGAAATATTCTGGGAGGGGGCGGGGGAGGGGTCCTCATTGGGTCCTTCAGGCGCCTCGGACGGCAACTGGCTCTCTTCTGTGATTGGTCACCTTGCCGTTTGGTTCCTTTGACAAGCATAATAGCGCTAGGCTAGGAGTTTGGTCGCGAAAAAAGAAAGGCGCCGTACATTATACTAACCGGAACACCACCAAGATGTCTGAGGAACGATCTGAAAGATCCGATGGGAAGATTGTGAAGATGGAGGTTGACTACAGTTCAACTGTAGACCAGCGTCTCCCGGAATGTGAAAAAATGGCTAAAGTAAGTCTGAAACAGGCCCCCGCCGGCTGAGTCATGGTGCTTCGATAACTGTGCGTTAGCATCTGAGCTAACGACGTATTTTAGCACCCGCACGGAGTCCTCCTAAAACCTATATATCGAGCATGACTTATTCTTAAATGTTGATGTAATTTTTGTGTACGTTCTCACATCTTGGCTTCCATTTTATTGTTACATACATTAAACTCTGTGTTTGTTATTGGTCTCGCAAGCATGCTAGTCTTAGCTGTCAAGTCATTGGCAACATCTTAAGCTAACTAGTTACTTTGGCAAAGTGCTTTTAACTGTTAGTCCAAAATCGCAAATTAACATTTATCCTCAGTAACAAGTGAAAGTAACGCTAGGTTTAAATGTGTTTTTCTGTTGCAGGAGGGCAAGCTGCAAGAGGCCATTGAGAGCTTGTTGTCATTGGAGAAGCAAACCAGAACTGTAAGTGACTGTACATTTACTTTCTGTTAATTTCGCTATGAGGGGTCCAACATCTGGGATGTTGAGCCCTAAATGTGAATATAAGATGCACGTCGACGAGCCACGATAAACTGAAAACACAATTATTAGCTAAACATGCCTTGTAATCAGAATCATCTTTAATGGTCATGTAAGTTACGTGTGGACACAAATCATTTGAATTGTTGTTGTCATATATTTTCATCAAAAATGTCCAGTTTAATGCAGAACTTAAACTGGTTTCTGCTGGAATTAATCTAAACTGTGTCAATGCTCTTAAAAGGCAAAAAGTCACCCACAGCAGTAACAGTTTGCAAGAAAGGGTTCCTACTTATCTTGGAAAACATGGAATTCTTGAGTTCAGTTGTCTTGCTAATTAACCAAAATGTCCTGTAGAACAAATTTCCTGGAACCCTGGAGCATAACATTGAGCAGCATTAGTCAAATTTCCCTGGATATATTGGCATCAACAATGTACAAATAGTGAATGGAAAGGAACTACGTAATACATTTGTTATTTTTGCAAATATTTAGTCCTGATATAATTATGTGCCGCCCTGCCTTCGCCCAGTGACGGCTGGGATCGGCTCCGGCCCCCCGTGACACTGAATACAGGATAAGCGGTAGAAAATGGATGGATGGATGGATAATCATGTGCCTTCATCACCTTGTCAGGCATCCGACATGGTGTCCACCTCCAGAATTCTCGTGGCTGTTGTCCAGATGTGTTATGAAGCCAAAGACTGGGATGCCCTGAATGAAAACATCATGTTGCTCACCAAGAGGAGGAGTCAGCTGAAGCAGGTCAGAGACTTCTTTTTTCCCTGATGGCTCTTTTCTACCAGTTGTCCAGCAAAATAAATGTTCTTGTGCTCCTCAAAAGTAATTTTGCATGCAGCACTACCGACTACTCATATTACCCAATGTACATGGTTGTTTTTAGAGTTCATGCACACTTGTTTCACTCTGCCATATTCACAAGGTCTTATATTTTAAAGCCTTGGATTGCTGTTTTGAAATAATCTTTACTGAATGGAAAATCAATGTTTAAAAAGTACCCATAACTTGCAGCAATGAGGACTAAATTGACTTTTTTTATTTTGCTCTCTGTCTTATCAGGCTGTTGCCAAGATGGTGCAAGAATGTTACAAGTACGTGGATACAGTGACTGATCAGCCCATCAAGCTGAGACTCATCGACACACTTCGCACCGTTACTGCCGGCAAGGTCTGAAATGTGTTTGTGGATTAAAACAGAACTGTTTACTAGAAACAAAAGGAAAGTTGTGTAGTTTTAAGCAGCTATCAAATTGGTTTTATATGCAAATGTGGTAATACATGAACATTCATGAACATTCCACTCAATATATAAAGCCACTTCTCCTCTCTAATCCATTAAACACAACCTCCTCACAGATCTATGTAGAGATTGAGCGGGCCAGGTTGACGAAGACCTTGGCCAATATCAAAGAGCAGAGCGGAGATGTCAAAGAAGCAGCTTCCATTCTTCAGGAGCTGCAGGTAAGTGGTGGCTTTTATTTTCTTCGTTTTTGGGATGACTACAAAAGGGGGCACAACTATGTTTTAAGAGATTTGAAATAATTTGATTTTGTGGGATATCTTTTGTCACCACATTTCTATCTGGGAATTTTAGTAAATGGGAATTTTACGATCTTCTGTTTGGAAAGTGCTTAGAAAGTTATATAAAATGATAAAATTCTTATTTTGCTCAGGTGGAGACATATGGCTCCATGGAGAAAAAGGAGAAGGTGGAGTTTATCTTGGAACAGATGAGGCTTTGTATTGCTGTCAAGGATTACATTCGCACCCAGATCATCAGCAAGAAGATTAACACCAAATTTTTCCAAGAGGAGGGTACCGAGGTAAGAG
Organism: Chelidonichthys spinosus; assembly: GCA_029853015.1. Lineage (NCBI taxonomy): Eukaryota > Metazoa > Chordata > Actinopteri > Perciformes > Triglidae > Chelidonichthys > Chelidonichthys spinosus. Next base: position 13,046,935 of record CM056824.1, on the reverse strand, counting down.
AAAGAGGCCAGAACGTGAGCATTAATATCATAAAGCAATGTGTTGTCGGCCTGGCAACCACTCATGATTAATAGCATTTGGTGATGTTCAATTTTACACTGTTTTGGAAGCTGTAATTTTTGCGGAACTGAACAGGTTGGTGGAACAGAACGCTAACTTTTGCTTTTTGTCGAATGATCAACCCAGGAGTCTAAGCTGAAGTACTACAACCTGATGATTCAGGTAGACCAGCACGAGGGCTCCTACCTGTCTATCTGCAAACACTACCGGGCCATCTATGACACCCCCTGCATTTTGGAGGACAGTAGCAAGTGGCAACAGGTACATGGGCTTTCTCTCAAGGTCGCAGTCTATTATTACATAGTGTTAAACAAATAAATAAAATTTCCCCATGGAGTCAATGAAAAAGGTTTTTTTTTTATTATATATATATATATATATATATATATATATATATATATATATATATATATATATATATATATATATACTTATAGTCAATTTAATTTTGTCTTTAGTTTTCCTACTAAAATCTAGACTTTTGCACAAATTTTAAAAATGAACCCTTAACCAGCAGCAAGAATTTTGACTGAATTTTGATTAAGGGTGTCACTTAAATAGACATTTAAAACAAGCTGATCAAAACTCATTGAAGTGGCATGCCAGGAGAATAGCTGGTCCACCTTAAAAGTAAGTGAACTGGAGATGTCGCTAACTAAATGTCGGCTAACCCTCTTCACTATAATCAAGAAATGGAAAGCAACACACGGCAGCTAACTCTCACTGACTGGGAAACTGGAGACTCTGTTACTTGTCTTGTGCATAAGCTGCAGCTGATGATGGATTTAACCTGTTTGTGCCTCGGTTATCTGCTGCTGGCCGGCTTGTTTTGGTACTTAAAACACAGCATTAATCTATTTCCGTTAATGATCGATTGGCTATCAGTTGGGGGGGGGGGGGGCATTTAAAATTAGCATCCCTACCACAAACGGATGGGAATTTTAATCAGCACGCATACCCATGATGTGAACATCCTTTTGATGAATGCCCTTTTCTATAGACCATGTCAAAAAGAACATAACTTGCAATAATTCGGAACATTACTTTGCTTGTTGCCTTTTGGGTGTTCCTAAAATCCATGAATGCGTTTTATTTCAGGCCCTGAAGAGTGTGGTGTTGTACGTGATTCTTTCCCCTTACGACAACGAGCAGTCAGACCTTGTGCACAGAATCAGTGCAGACAAGAAACTGGAAGAAATCCCAAAATACAAGTAAGACATACTTTGTGCTTCACCTTAAATACCATCTAGGGCTGCACCAATATTATTTTTTGTGTGAACACTGGGGTTTTCTTTATTCCTAGGGACCTTTTGAAACAGTTCACCACTATGGAGTTGATGCGCTGGGCCTCCCTGGTGGAGGATTATGGGAAGGAGCTGAGAGAGGGGTCGCCTGACAGCCCTGCCACAGATGTCTTCTCTTATTCAGAAGATGGAGAGAAAAGGTGGAAGGACCTGAAGAACAGAGTGGTGGAGCATGTAAGTCACATACACACATTAAAATGACAGTTTACCTGATTAAAGTGTTTTTTTATATATGTGTATAATTTATTCTGTTTCATATATATTACACTTTGTATCCTTTTTATTTTCTTCTTCATATTTCTATGCTCTATTTTCTCTCCGTTTTTGCTACTGATTTTATCATAGGTGAGGCTATAAGCCCTTATGGGTTTCATGCCTCTCCTTGTACTGTTTCACTGTTTTGTCGCTTCTGTTTCTGTTTTTCATTTTAACTGTGTTAAATAAATCAAATCAAAGTCCACCAGTCAAATGTCGACTCTTCAGTTGGAGCTGATGCCTTCATGTTCAGATGATTTAATGAGTCTGTGTCGACGCTTGTCGAATGTTTACTAAGAGAGCCTCAACTGCCCTGCTATCCCAAACTAGGCTGGCACATTCACACCAATAATTAATGATAAAGAAGCATCTGTTCTAACCTGAAATAATTATCCTATCAGATTCTGCTGCAGGTATGTATATTAATGAATTGCTCCCTTTTCCCCCAGAACATCAGAATAATGGCCAAATATTACACCAGAATCACAATGAAGAGGATGGCTGGCCTCCTTGATCTCTCTATTGACGTAAGCAAGTTTTACTAATTAGCTATCTTTATTCAGCCAATATGACTTGCAGTTATTAGTTGCATTTGAATAGAAAGATAACTAATTAGCAGGATTTGGTCTCGGTTCAGAACATTTTTAAAAGTAGACGGAGTACTGAATCGTCTTGGCGGGAGGTTTTACTGTTACAGCAGCTTAGAGCATTAAAGATAGAACATACAATACTTAAAAGTAATTTAAATATATGTGAAGATTCACATTTTACAAAATGAAATGCAAAATATACAGTCATGAGTTGTGAATCCGATCATTTAAAGATGAAACGTGTGCAGGGTTAGAATGTTTATATTATTATTAGATTATATATAATGTTTATAAGACTAACACAAAGTCTGTTTGCTCCAATATTTCCTCAGGAATCCGAGGAGTTCCTCTCCAGCCTCGTCACAAACAAGACCATCTATGCCAAGGTGGACCGTCTGGCTGGCATCATCAACTTTCAGAGGCCTAAAGATCCCAACGATCTGCTCAACGACTGGTCGCACAAACTCAACTCTCTCATGTCTCTGGTCAACAAGACCACACATCTCATTGCCAAGGAGGAGATGATCCACAACCTGCAGTGAAACAAGAGCGTAGTGCATTATTTTATGTTTCCGGTTCATATTTGTTTGTTTGTTTTTCCATTTCATTCTTTGGGAATGTTTTTGAATATACAGTATATTGGCGGACTGTGCATGCAGCGTTATTGCAATGTCATGTAATAGGAGATAAATCCACAGCACCCCAACTTTGTTCATTTTTTTAACTATCCAGTAAAACCTTGACAATAAACACATGAGCACCTCCCTTCTTTGAATCCCTGTCAGTGAGTGCATCTGTAAAAATGCCACCCGTTGCCCTTTTATTCGATCATAAACAGTAGTTTAAAAGGCATTGTTGTGTGAAAACATGGCTGAAAACCATATTTAATAACTTCATATTTAGTCAACAGTTTGTAGGTAGAGGTTTTATACAGTATTTAAAGTGAACCATGACCAGTATTGAGCCTTAAATGGATATATACTTGGATGCATTCTGTTCCTTTTTTTAACCGTGTGCAGGGTGATGAAATTATAACCTGCGCTGTGTAAGACACGTTTGATAACTACCTACAGACATGACAAAGTCAAGGAAAATCTGAATCCATTTGAGTGAGGAAATGCAGATGCTTCCATTCGTAACAATGATTCCAAGGAGCACTGAAGCTGTGAAGCTGTTCTCATTTGGCACCTTCCTGCACATTTACACTGTACAGCCCATCATGTGTAACCACATACCTGACTAATGTGACTCATCCATTTTTGGAGCCAGACAGGGAGAGGCATTATAATTTTATCTAGAATTAAACTAAACTCATATATTCGAGTAAAAAAAATAAATAAATAAAAAACACGGGGAAAAAACGGAAAACCTACTTGACAGATCCAAGTCTCTTGGCGTCCGCTGAGCAAACGTCTACATATGTGGCAGCAGGATTCTCTGGGAGAGGAAATAAAGTACTGTGCCATAAACTTGACCATTACACTCGAGGAGGCCGGGGATGAGACAGGATCAGATCTAAACAAGGCATATAATCTCACACCTCGGACGGATCAATAGGCACTTGAAACATTTTCACACCTCATTGCAGGGTAAACAGATATAATTAATTACATGAATTATGGCCCTGTTCTATTATATGGGCCCTGCTATTGTGCATGCCGGCTCACTGGAATGACTCTTAACACTAAAAAGAACGGGATCATAATTAATTTTAACAAATACGCCTGTGCTAAGGCTGCTGGGATGTGTCAAAATGGCTGCTGTGTTGCTATTGTAGTATGATCTATTATGTGGTATACTAATTGTACTGTAATTGCTGAGCACTTAATGGATTATACAGTACACAGTGTCCCTAGTTTGACTCTGATCAAGAATGTGTGGAGCATGCCGCCCCCCTCCATGCCTGCAATGCTGTAAAATATTATTTAAAAATGGGTTTGGGACACAACTCCACCTACTTCTAGCTAGAAATGTAATTTAAACAGCTTTGTTTGAGGCTTTGCAGACTTTTTAAAACAACATTTTGACTGCTCATACACAGATGCAATTGATAATATGAAAATGCCTTTATACAAATTAAGTGGCTAAGTGTACGGTCTGGTATTGTGTATGTTTTCTCAGGAAGAGAGTGGAATAGGTCTACCAGCGATCTTAATGGGGAAGAGCTACAAGATCAATCACACTGTAAGCTCTCCTTAAGTATAGAAGACTGTGATAAACCTTTACAAACTGTCCTCAGTTGCTGTTTCAAATGGTCAACCATACTTGCTCTTATTAAAAAATGCACATTTAAGAGTAATATGAATTCTATTTTTTGTGATGTCTTTCTTCTTTCTTTTATACACTTTTCCATATTTGACATTAATATGTCAATTTAACTCACCACTTGAATCTCGATTGTTACATTTGGGCATTTCTAATTCACATAGTTTAACTCTGTATGCACATGCCTCGCACACTTTTGTAACATTCTTACTTATTGAGGTATTGTTTTGTTTGACGTGTGTTTCAGCCGCACTGATTCTCCTTTATCTTTGCTCTGGAATGTTTTCTTACTCTTTGGTTAATTCTTATTAGAATAGTTTGATACTTTATAATTGCATGGAGCATTTAGGACAATGCCAGCATGAACATTTGACTCCATCAGAAACTCTCCAGTTGGGCTAAAATGCAATCTCACACTGTTGATTGCATCCCAGAGTTACAGAGTTGAATAAACACGATTGGATGGAGGAAAATCCCCTCCTAACAAAATCAATTCTTCTGCATGTTTTGAAGAAGAGAAGAAGAAGAAGAAGAAGAAGAAGAAGAAGAAGAAGAAGAAGAAGAAGAAGAAGAAGAAGAAGCTTGTAGCACATTTGTGGTTTTTTTTTAAAATTATTTTTATGCAAATATACAAGTTAATAAGTACAAATGTGTTTTTCTTGTCTCAGTTGTGGTCAACTCTAATATTTCGCATGTTAACTGTAATTAACAATAAATTGTAATCCCCAAGTCATGTGTTTGAACGGAATAAAAATGAAAAGTATTTTTAACACAAACGCTTTTTGACAAGGAAAATCCCTGCCATCGAAGGCCACGCACGCACGCACGCACTAACACGCAGTCCTCTCTCAACCTTCAGATCAGTACATCCCACTATGCTTTGCGATGGTCTGACAAGTGGATCCAAGATGGCGTAGAAAGTAAAGCTAGGTAAGTGTTGACTTCCCATTTTCAACCCTTTTAGCTGTCTTTTTCATTGCAAAGCCGCTGACTTAAATGATCTCCTCAAATCATTATGATAATAACGAATGCTTTGGGTTCGTGCAAGGATAACAACACGATGTCGTATCAGTTATATGCGCCTAAACACCGTGGCAAAATTACAGGCCCGAACCCGTTTTGTTTCGGCGAACCCAGCTAGCGAGCTAGCCAGCGAGCAACCTAGCTAGCTGGCTAGCGTTAACAAACCAGCCAGCTATTCTTGTTGTGAGCTTGCCAGTTTGGTGCCAAGAAAGGCCGTGTTTTGGCTAGCAAGCTAACTGCTAGCTACGCATACTCTGGTTAGTGGCAACACTGTTTACCCCGTGCAGACGCGAACGGCAAGTTAACCAACATTTGTGTGGACATTTTTCATGGCTTTGTAACGCTGCCGTCATCGTTCTGACTTGCAACAGTCACGTCAACTTCACTCGACAAACAACAGCTATAACTCTTATCTACTGAAAGACGAAACATGTCGCTTTCAACGCTGGCGTTTATTAGTGTATGCTCTCTCAATATTTACTAATTGGACTTTGAGGAATTTGCAAGTTGTTTTTTTTAGCCATGTTTTCATCACATCGCTGCTAACGATACTGTCAAGCCAACGTTATATCAGGATGAAATCAATCGGTGTTCTTTTTCCACAACTATCCTTAGCAATCCTCAGCTTTCCTGTCCACTGTACTGCAGTCGAAGCTGTAGCCCCTGTAGTAGGATCCCACGACTGGACACTAAAAACAAGAGAGGTGTCCACCCACCGCATCCCGCCAAACTATTTGTTGTTACACCTATGAAGTGGCTGGCTTGCGAGCACTGACATTAGGTAACAGCTATTCTTACACTTACAAATAGGAGTTTAAACGCAGCATAGGTTTTAACCGCGAATAACGTCTGATAATTGGAGACGTTTGTGCGTTAAAATGAAACCTATGTTTGGTTTCATATTTTACTCTGTATTCTACTTTACAGCATCAGACCATGTGTGCTAGCCCAAGCAACATTCAACCCTCATTTTGCATGCACACACACTGCATTTGCTAACTCGATTCTGATGATTATGTTGTCCCTTTAATGCTGTAAAATAGGAACGTTTTAATGCCATGATGGCAATTATGCCATGAGATGTGTTTCACTATGGTTTTGACATTCATCAAGTACAGACAATATACATATCAATGCACCTGCATCTGTCTTGTGGGAGCAGGGGCAGGTCCAGTGTTTCTTGTTTAGGATGCTTCAGAGAAGCTGTGTTATTACAGTACAGGTGCTCCAACATTATTTGTCACAATTGGCCAGTTGTTGTATGTGCATAGTAGACAAGTATACATTATCATACAACCTACTCACAACTATTATATTGTTCCTCATCTGAATGTTTACATTTTTTAGAGGAAGCCAACTCAACAGCAGTTCACCCTTTCTCTTGGAAAAGATGCAAATGCTGTCATATTTTGTGAAATAATGTACAAGAAACACTGAAGTGTTAACTGTTTAGGACATGCATTTGTTCATGCTTAGTTTGTGCAAACTTATGTTGTTTCTATCTGAGGAGATGGCTGTATGGTCTTAGGCAACATTGGATTCAAGGGGGGAAAAAATATTGCATGTGGTGCAGATTTTGTATTTAAGCTTTGTTGGCCTCAATGTTTTTTCTTTGTTAAATAAGAAGCAGTTCAAATCTATGATAAATGCAATTCATTGGCCTTAACTTCAGATTTAGTCCATGTCATGTGTGCACCTAACGTGTACATTAGATAGAGCATTTGTCTGTATGTTATGGTCCTAAGGGACTGGCTGACTCGGAGGCACTGCCAGTTGGGCTAGAGCAGCTGCGACAAGCATAGGTGTCTGTTGCTGGGTATTCAAGGAGTAAACACTTGCAGGGTCAATTAGCTATTTATTGTAAAATTACTTCCAAGTGTCAGATTGTAAAGAGTACTCTAAGTTTTCCCCTCTTCTTTCATAATAAGTTATGGTGCATGAAATGCCAAATACATGTTCTTTCATGAAAAGCCATTTTTCTACTGGAATGTGACATTGTCTTTTATTTAATGTTTTCTTTATACTGCCAATGCAGCATTGCTTAACGCAGGGGTAGTAGCTGCTGTCTCACTTTCAAGGACTAGTTGTCACAAATATACCCAAAATTACTGGGCCACAAGCCACAAATTCTCTGTTCCCTTTGAGCTAGTCATAATCAAAAGCTCAATTCCAGGCTATGGTGAGAGCCAGGATGGAAATTCAGCATCAGCTAATTGTTTTGGAATTTTAATTAGCTACCAAAAGTTTTTGCCAGCCATCTTTGCACATAACTATAAGGGGGCTTTTCGTGACAGCATTTCTGCCAGCCTGAGAGAACTTGCAATGCCAATGGTGAAACCAGTAAAAGTGGAAATAGGAAATGCAAATGTTGGCTGCTGACTGGTTAGCTAGCACTGACTGTAACCTTACCAATCGTTACGTCAAACAGTCTAATATTAACAAACACATTAACAGGCAACATTAACAATAATACTTGCTATCTTACCTCATTGATTTGGGTTGAGTTCCCTGTTACCGCTGTGGCTTTCTTGAGTTCAGAGGCAGGCAGTGTGTGCTGTATGTGTGTATTAAAGAGTGTGTAGGAATTACTCCCATCTAGTGGTGAAATTGTATTTTGCATTCAAACGAATAGTGCTCTCTGGCGCATCGCTTTGTTGCAACTACGTGAGCCGTTATGTACCAACAAACTATGACAACATGTCATCCAATACCACCTCACCAGTATTCTTTCAGGTGATGAGGTTGATATTTCAAACAAGTGCGTAATTACTACTCAAGCAAGATAGTGTTTTTTTTTGCTATGTTTATACTGGTTTGTTTTTGGTAGCCTTCCATTACTATGTCTTAGCCTATAGCATCAGCTAACAACTAGACACACAACAAACATAAGCGAATGCGGTGCTTATATTGCTCTACAACACTGACAGTAAAAGGCGAAGGGTCGTGTCCGAGACGTCCACACGGGCGGGTGAAAAAGCTCCGTAAAAGTCGCTGTCCGCCCTGGGGGAGGGCCGGTCCTGCATGCACCCTGTGCGTCTGGAAGTGTCTCTCGCTGATGTGATCTCTTTTCAGTCACGCTTGCTCTGAATGAAATCGCGTTTAGGTGTTTTGTCCCTCTCCGGCGGTTATAGTCTTCAAAATGGCGGAACGACATGGAAGCCTCCTGAGGAATTACCCGTCCAATGTAAATACAAATAAGAAACTCTTTGCTTATGAGGATAAATCAGATTATTGACTGAGGTAATTATACACTTATAAGGACCTATTTATGAATGAAGATATTGATTTTAGCTAATAAATTACTTAAAATGTTACACGCTGTCCCTTTAATGTTGTCAAATAGGTTTAATAGGAACTTTTTTTCTTTCTTTCCTTATTAACATCCCTATTAGCTTCTGTCTGTCTTAGACAGTAGCTATTCTTTCTGGGGTCTCTATATTTCCATAAGAATGTTACATAAGATCGATTACATATATCCATAACAGGGATTAAAATTAACTTTTTTCACCAAAAATGTCCCGAAAATCATTTTGAACCGTCCCGAATTGTCCCAAAAATCTTTTTTACATTTTGAGTTGTTACTTACTGATAATATAATAGGAACACAATACATTATGTTGATAACAATAAATAAATTTATTCCAAACTAGATTTGTTTAGGTAAATAAATGTGAAAATGAATAAAATATTCTAATATTGAATTGTCAAGCTTTACTTGAAGAACATGCACTACTAGACTATCTGTATTTTCATAACAATTAATGGAAATAGAGTAGCCTATAGCCATGACAATAATAGCATATTAAATAGAAGGTTAATAATGTGCAGTGATTGACTATCTTGTTAAAACATATCTGATATCATCAAAAATGACCTTTTGGAAAGAAAAGGTTGCCAACTCCTGCACAAAACCGGGGCAGAAACGATGGTCTTAATGCATTCTGTGCTGAGTGAATCATTGGTAATAGCCCTAATGTAAACTTTGACAGTCTACCTGTTTTGTTGATGGTGGATAAATACTTTTACCACCACAACCAGAAAAGTTGACTATGATAACCAACAATCTCGGTGTGGTGAGTATACAGTTTCGGTGTGTTATTACATTGTTTCAACAGTATAATTGTATACGACCGACTGTTTGCATTAGCTAGCTAGCAGGCGATGCTAATCTGCCTACCAGTTGGAGTAGGCTAAGTGATGGAATCTAATAGTATAATAATATCAGAGGATTAGTTGACATGTTTGAATTTGTGGGAGGTTAAAGTATCAGTTGTTATCAAAGTATCTTCCTACCACAATTCCCACAGTTTCTTAGCTTCCTAGTCACTGGCATCGTTAGCCACTAAAAGCTTTCTGACCTGAGACTCAATGTAGCAGCTATCGTTGCAGAGAGAGTGGTTATTTTGTAGCGTTAGCTTACCTCAGGCTCTGTGGGAAAAGTTGTTTCGCCATCACTCTCACATTGTACTGGGTGACTTGGGCCTGGTTGGGCTATGTTCTTGGGCTGTGTACACTCTTTAGGCTTCAGCCAGCGCAACATCGTATTGAGTAGTAGTAGTAGTAGTAGTAGTAGTAGTAGCTAGCACAGTGACAGTCGGCTGATCTCTGGTGACAGTAATACCTTCGTCTCGTCTGAGCTTGAGCAATGAGCAGTGCGAGCGCAACAGGCTGCAACACTGTTGCCACTTGTCTCATAGAACAACATAAACACGAGTGCGCCGGCCAGTCCTGTTCCATTTACCTTTTCGCATGAATCTTTTTCCACCGACCACTGTTCTGGTTTGCAAATAGTGATGAAAACTTTTAAACAGAAAAATGTAGTCACCCAAAATTCACGGCGGCTCAAGCTCGGCCCGAGGTCGGCCCGAGTTAGAATATTTATCCTCCCGATGACAATTTATTAAGTCCCCGGGACGGCGTTAATTTTAATCCCTGATCCATAACATTCATCCTCACAGTACATCAAAAATACAACACAAACAAAAACATACCAACATAACATTCATACTCACAACATAACAAAAACTCAACACAATACATCACACAATAAACACAAGCTCAAGACCTATCTGATATATACAGTAGCTCAACTAAAAATATAGTATCTATATTGTTTTACACTAATTCCTTTGTAAATAAATACAATTTAATTTTTTTATGAAAACTTATTTTATCACTTTCTGAGATCCAAAAACCCGGTTGTTCTGTAACGGCAGCGAAGAACAATGCAAGCTGCTTCGTTATGTGCAACTTGCAGTCTATTCAAATTCATTTCAAATGTATTGGAACAATTCACTGAACAATAATCTAACTGTGACAGCACCAACCTGTATACTGCCACCACTACCTTCAACCCACACTGCCTACTCTCCCTCCGTGAACCAAAAGCTACTTCCTCTTTAATATGGGTGTATGCTTAGAGGTATGTATTAGTGACACACATCTGTAAATTAAATTAGAGATCCACCTATATTTGATATCAGGCAGATCAGATACTGACTTAAATAACATTAATAAAACTAAAGAAGCTTTTTAGAGCCTAAAGTAGCTGTTCTAAAGTACAGTTCACAGTAGAGATTAGGGCTGGGCGGTATGACGGTATTATACCGTGTGACGGTATAAAAGGGTCCACCGGTAGAGATTTTGCAATACCGTTTATACCGGAGAAAGCGCAGATGTCTGCGGCATCGCTCTGAGTCACTGTAATTACACCGCCTCGACACACGGGGCACTGCGGGCATTGCAGCAGACTGCTTGCGTGGTTGCATGAGCACGACGAAGAAGAAACAGCTGAGTATATTTGCATGTATTCTCATTGGCACATACTGCAGTTGTTGTTGAATTTTGGCTCTGTGGCTATGAAGTGTCACAACACAACCATTTCCTCCTGCATACTGTCCAGCAATTTCTAGTCTCAGTGACGCCTTCACATTCTGCATTATCAATTATGGTAATGCATTTGGATATTTAAAGTCCGACAAGAAGCCGTGCCTTACGGTTTAAAAAAAAACAAGAGACATGGGGAAATGCAACGGCCTTTATTTTCTCATTCCTTTACATTTGAAAGCTGCTTGAATTCATACTGACGATATACAGAATGGTTATGGTCTATTTATTTATGGGTTTGTTTCCCAAATATATAAATGGTCGGAATTTATACAAAGGAAAAATTACACTAAGTTAGTTTTTAATAGTTTTTATTTTGTACCTAGAATTTAATTGTCCATGTTCAACATCAGAGAGAAAATAAATTATTTAAACCAAAACTAACCTGTCATATCATCACATCTCACTTAGGAAAACTTTAAGCTTGACAGAAATTAATTAAGAATTAATTTAATAATTCATTTTAAGGAAAAAAATGATTCATATCGTGACATATATTGACTGATATGGAGATAATTATCGTGATAAGATTTTTTTCCATATCTACTGTTGATTAATGACAGCTCAACCACACGAGGGCATTGTTCACATTTTGGCTGGATTAATCAAATGTTCTTAGTCTTAAAGGTTTTCAGCTCATATGAGTGCTTCTCTTTAGATACTGAGTTATTAATCACATGCAAGATTATTGCAATTTCACATTTCAATAAAGAGAACACTAATTTTGCTTCTAGATGTGCTCATTTCTGCTAATGTACAAATTAGGGCTGCAATATATATGGAAAGGCATGAATATTCACCCTAAATTGTGAAGGCTTAATTTAAAAGTGAAATGCCTCAACCAAGGGGCAATTAGAGAGCAAAGTTAAGAGGCTAGATAAAAAAAAATGCATTAATAAGTGTAAATATTTTAAACAAACACATTTGTTTTATAGATCTGAATGGTTATCACTAGGGCTGCACAAAAAATCGTTAAAAAATCACGCTCTCGATTCACAAATACACGTGATCTCATTTCTACACACAGCGATTCTGAAGCATTTTATATCTCGAGCTGCATCACAAATGCTCCTATTTCCTCCCGGATTTTTTAAAGCGCCCCCAAACGCAACAGTGCCGCTGCCTCCTCCCTTAACCTATGGTAAAGCGTCTTGACATCACCTTGTGCCCAAAAAAGGTTCACATTCGGTGGTGTGGAGATGGCCCCGATAAACACTGTACAACATGAGGGATTTCGGAAGATGATAAACACTCACGACAAACGGTACTAGATCCCCTCCCCCAACTACTTTTCAAACATTGCGCTTCCCGACATGTAAAATAAGCAGCGGGCAGTGGTCGAGGCAGAATTGCGGGAAATCGGGGACCATGGAGCCGTATTTGAGACTAACGGTTCATTTTATAGCACCTGATTTCACTATCAGCTGCATGTCTCAATTTTTTTTTCACTTTTGTAAAAATTATTTATCTTCCAATGATAGAACTACTACCATGCCTCTGCCAAAGCAATGTTTTTTTGTTTTTTTAAAGTTCATCAGTGCAATAAACATTTTGTGGGAAAAAAAATCGTGCAAGAGAATCGTGATCTCAATTCTGAGTAAAAAAAATTGTGATTCACATTTTTTCCAGAATTGTGCAGCCCTAGTTATCACACAGCAAAGAAATTCTCACGATAAAATATGTATAATGAGACGGGCTCCGTGTTTCAAGACTGATTGGGTGGGTTACAGACGTTGAACCGTTGCCCATTGACCTTTTGCGCCAAGAGCCCTGTTCCTCTCCACAGGAAGAGAGGATGCAGTGATCAGTCCAGACCAGGGATACTGTAAAGCTTGGGGCTGGAGCTGCAAGCCATCTTAACCCCAGGCCTTTCCACGCCTACCTACTGGACCTGGTTGCAGTGACTTGGATGAAATGTGCTCTGTGAAGGCCAGCCAGCACTGTGGAGAGCATCCTCCCACACCAAGCATCCATCCCTGGCCCATAGAGTTAAATGCCCCTGGCAGACACGCGTCTCTGTAGGATGCAGATGGAAAAACATGACTATAATAGTATAGTACAATATATTACTGCAGGTGGATTGCTGTAACATTCAGGAAAGTTTATTACAGGCTGTTGCTGTAGGATGCGTGCACAGCAATATGGTGCTGCTCCCCAGAAGTGAAGCATCTTGATTTCCAGTTGGCGGCTGTCAGTTAGTTTGTGCAGCCCTGGATTTAAAATGCAGCAAAGTTTTAATGAACAGAGCATGCATTTTATACAACAATATCATAGGCGATTTTTTTCATTCAATTGTGGAAAGCCAAAATCATGATTGTGATTTCTACTTGATTAATATTTCAGCCATAACCAAGGAAAATCCCTATTAAAAGCATTGTAATATTCATGTTGACAGTCACTGTTCAAGTGGCAGATACCGCTCGTCTTATTCCTATATTGTTTCAAGGCATTGAGAAGAAGTATTAACAAATCATTTCTGACACAGAACTGTGTTCTGCCTGATTTGTGTTCTAGTGATTTTAGTTTTAGTGTCTTGATGAGACATTTACACTTAAGTGACTAGTGGCTTTTTGAATGAAAATTTGTGTTATGTATGACATTTAAGCATTTAGATACCAATGCTGCTTTGTTACGTTTAAAACTGGGTCAGCAAGAGTCAATAAATGATCCACCACTCCAAGAGAAATAGAATGGAGCCCTCCTATATTTCTCCCCTTCTCTCATTATTTAACTCTCTTAATTTATCACATGCTAACATGTTTAATGTGCCTAGGTTAACGGTTGTTATTTGAGTTTCTCTGGAAAAAGGAAAATTCCTAATAGGCTAGTGCGATGTCTTCTGTTGTGCAGGGTCTTAGAGGTTTTGTGTTCAATCCAGTTGCATTCCGTGCATCTAAAATCTTTAATGCAGTTAAATTAAACGGTGTCTAATGGATGTACTTTTCAGTTTTCTGTCTTATAACAATAATTTAAAGGATTTCTAATCCAGTGCTATGTGCTGTGTTATGTCCTGTAGACATGCCACGCACCCCTTCCATCACCCAGTAAATTGGCAAATTGTATGATTTTGATCAGGCTGGCAGCGGCTAATAGATAATAATTTGGATGAAAGTCTGTCAATACTATGTCTTTCTTCTTGTCTTTTCTCTGACTCCAGACGTTTTGTCCCTGAGTCATGGCGGACAGGAGAGCGGAGAAGTCATGTGAAGAAGCCAGCAGATCGTTAGCTAGGCGGGAGTTCGAGGCGGCAGTCAGCCACAGCACGGACGCCCTGGTGGTCCTTGCACCCCAAGCCCCACCTACCGGTGCACCTGTCCCACACAGCCCTTCATCCCTTGTCGCTGCCGCCGGAACCCTCTACAGCAGAGCCCTCCTCTATCGGATTGCTGCCTTCTTGCAGCTGGTGAGGACAGTGGCTGTTTCACTATTGTTGCTGCCCTAGCAGGCATACAACCAACAGTCTGTGATGATCATGCTTTCCCCTCCTCCCCTGTTGCTTTGTGGCCCGAGGAGAGAGAAGAGAGAGAGGGGGAGGGGGAGGGTGTGAAATCTTTAAAATCCTAATTCGAAATGTATTTAATACACTGAAATGACATAGGATGATCATTGTGCTTTAAATCCACAATTGTACTTATAAGCACTTGGTAAATTACCCTGAAGATAATGTTAGAAATGAGAACAATAAACGCTACTTTTTTCCTCCATGGTACTGTTATATTATCTTTCCATACCACTAAAATTACCCCAGTTACTTAAGCCCTAGGATTACGGAAACTACTTAAGTATTTAATGATAGAGTGAGGAACTCCACTGTGAGGTAAAGTTAGCCATTCTTGGAGTTTATATGAAGCTCTGACCCTCGAACACATTTTTGTTTTGGTTACCACTTTTTCTCTTTCTGCCTACAGAAAAACTATGATGAAGCTGATGAAGACTGCAAACATGGTAAGGAGCTAATTATATTGGAACCGTCTGCTGATACTGTATACAGTAGTAGGTTTTTACCTAATGGCAGACAGAAGTGTGTGTGTGTGTCTGCCAGGGTCAGTGAAGGACACATTCTAACATACCTTGGTCTCAGTGTAGCTGAAGAAATCTTACAGTTTGGCTAATTTATTTGCAGAAGCCTGCTGCTTAATGTATCAATGTCATTGCTTCACTACGGGAGTGTTGTAAGGATCAGACTTGGAAACAACTTTATGTGCTATATTTTGGAAGAAACCTCACTCAATGTACTGAATGTGTTGTACCTGTTCTTTGTGTATTCTTCATCCTGTCCTAGTGCTGGCAGAAGAAATTTCCAGAGGGGACGGTTCGCTACAGGCCAGCTTGCGCTCCATGCTGGTGGATGGCAGCCTGCAGGAGGTGGCCAGCACCCTGTCCAAAGCTTTGTATGGAGAGCCAATGGTATGACTATTGGATTATTATGTATACATTATATGCATAAGGACAGTCAGCCTACACATTGATTACAATTACAAGGTAATGCCATAGTGCATATAAGTCTTGGATATTGTATTTGGAGTACACATTGTCCTTACTGGATATTTTCAGGGCATGGAGGATGTTTAAGTATTGAATGTTAAAATCAATTAACATGAATGATATTGACAGTGATCTCAAATGCTAAGTAGTGGCAGATACAGTATGCTTAATGATGAAAAGAGTCATGGGGTGTTTTCATATAGGTCCCACATAAAAGGAACATATGGCCTATAAAGGAATTATAAACAGTTTCATCCAAATCGTTTATGTACCAAATTGGAGTTAGTATTGATTAAAAATGTTGGACGGACTACAAGGTTTACTTCTGGAATGAAAAAGGGCCACATGAAAATGGATGTCTAAGATGAAGTGAGGTGATGTGCCCTGCCTATAACATTGTTACAGCCAGAGGGTCACTTTTTTATTTAATCAGATTAATCACATGGTAGCTGTGGATTATCACGATATGAGTACTTAGAACTATTACAGTTCAAACAATAACGTTGAAAACATTCATCTTTGTGTTTTCCTGATTCAAACACAGCAGAGTTTGCAGTTTGCAATAATGTCCGGTTTTACCGTTCTATCAGTTACACAGTTAAAATAAATATAGATAAAAAAAAGCTAAGAGACTCAGAGAGGAAGATTGTCACTTCAAGGAGGGCTGGTCAGCCTTAGAGGTCAGTCCACCTTAAGTGTTCCTGAGACGGAGCAGCCAGAGTTGTTGCTGACTTTGGGGCTAACCCCCTTTACTGTAAACAAGACACGGGAACTTAGCTCGTGTTTCCTCACAGGTCCTGAGGAGTTGTAGCATACATTCACCGACTAATAAACCGCAAACTGCTACATTCACGGTGTAATGTTACTGCTGACTTCATACTCACCGAATCTGTGCATGCTTGTTTTCAACATTTCATCCTACCTTGCACAAGAAGGAGAAGGTCCAGGAATGGGCAGACTTTTTGGTGGCGTTGACTCTGTAAGACACAGCGTGATTCTGGGTCAGGCTTGGGGATTCAGACTCTTGGTGTGAGCGGTACCAGAGCGGAACCGGACCAGTACTTACTATAATACTTACCGATACTATAATAAAGATACCGCTGTGTGTCTCCGTCCAAAATCCAAAATGTGAGGGCCAGACGGCTGGGGACCCCCTGTGTGCAATCGTGCAGAGGCATGGTACGGCTCGAATGGCCCTGGTCTGAGTGCGCCCTGAGAGAGAGTTTGGGCTTTTATGTAGGGGACGGGCAAAAGCAAACCGCTGTAAAGGAAAGGGGTGCGCTGGATTTATAACATGACAAAACGACAGCATCATTGCGAAACGGAATGCGGCAAAATAATAATTTTATCTCAATTATCTTGTTTTCATAATCGTTGAAAGTCAAAATAATAATTGAGATTAAAATTCGATTAATCAAGCATTCCTAACACACACACACACAAACTCTCACTAACATGTCACTAACTAACTTCCCATCCAGCGCCCCTCTTGCAATCACTTCCTGCTCACTGGAACACACTCATACATGTGCACTCACTCACGCAGACACACACACACACACACACACACACACACACACACAGAGACATATTTAAAGGTTGAGCTTGTTCCCAAGGTCATCCAACATTTTATGCAAGTGCGGACAATCCTGTTTGCCAGGCAGGTCTCGTTATCTCTGTCTCTCTCTCACAAGCAAACATTATTCTGACAGTTTGGGCTGAAAGTCTGTCCTCCTTTGACATCCTCCACCCCACCCCCTCCTATTTTTACTGCCACTTTTTCACAAACTATTTAAACCTCCCATTCTTAGCATTCCCTCAACTCATCCTCCCATTCTATGTGTTTTAATGTTGAGCCAGATATTATAAAACCATAATGTGGTAACTCTAGAAGTTGTTTAATCTCTTCTGCAAATCATTGACATGTCTGCACATGAGAAAGCATTTGAGAATAAGAATAGAAACACTAGAGGAGGTATAAAACTATACTAATCGTTTGCCAATTCATCTTCAATTCGTCATGTGCGTTGTTGTGATTTTATGCACAGCTATTAGGATGTTTTTGTATATTTCATTAAATCAATGAATGACACTTAATTTAAATTTGCCTATCTTTTTTCTAAACATATCGGGTGACTCAAATCAGGTATCTGTATATGGATTTAAAACTACAGAAAACTCTGCTGGTGTCACATCTTTTTTTTTTATTGACATGCCTACATATTTAAATGCTTTATCAGACTAGTATCCTGATTTGCCCTCCAGAAGGGTAAAAGGACAAACCAATATTTTTGTTATAAGCCCTGGTCCTTTAAGGAAAAATCCACCAATTTGGAATTATAAGATTTGCCTGCAATAGAATATTCCTTGCTCATCTCTAGATTCAGCTGTCGTATACAGTCACTGGCAGGAAATTTACCCTAAGAAGTGACAGATTGCAAAGCAAAATACAAAGTGTTAGCCCTTTATGTAAATAATGCATGAAGTTAAAATTTCTTCATTCATTCTGGTTACTTGTCTCCATTTGACATTCTTTGATGCATAACAGTTACAAACTGCAACTTTTCAGTCGACATCTCTTAGTGCTGTTTGGTGCTGCAAATATTCACACTTTTAAACATTGGGATGATGATGCCTGCAGATATCTGAAAATTCCATGATAAATACGATTACAGCAAGCAACACCCCCCAGCTGATTTCCATGCAGTGGGATTTTCAGTTATCAAACATTTACTTAAAAGCCCTGATTGCAATGTGTTAATCCTGTTCTACCATCTTTCGCAGAATGGCATTGTCGCAAAGGACCTTACCAGATTAAAAATGCTCTTCTCAGAAATAGAGGTAAGGGCCTCTGGTTGCAGGGCCGCAAACCTTACTGCTGTGCTTTCTTTCCTTTGTTCATGCCTTTGGTCCTGGTTTAAATGTGATGGTTTAATGATTGCAGGCGAGAGTCATAAAGATGACTAATGGCCTGATTCCTACACTAACTTAATTAAATTGTACTTCTCAGTCTAGCTAGTAGCTAGTCTAGTTTTATTATAGATGTATTACTTATGTGTCTATAATAAGTCCAGTGGTCCAACTGCTTGTATGGCTATGTTAGTAGTTCACATAATATTAATTATTTTTCTGTCCTCACCTCCACCCACCCTGCCCAATCTTTATCTCTGTCAGGCTATAATCAGGGAGATGGCACCAGAATACACTGATGACCAGGAAGAAGGTGAGCAAATCTGGAGCCAGAGTCGTTTTCTTTCTTCTCTCAACTTGGGAAAAATAAAGGGGAATGACAATGTGCATGGCACCAAAAACATTGACATGCATTAAAGTACAGTAGATATTATTTGTGGTTAGAATGTATTTACTTTGACTTCTTGGTAGGGCTGCTCAATAATGGCAAAAATCATAATCATATTTTGGTCAATATTGAGATCACGATTATTTAACACGATTACTCATTGATTTTTGGAAACATGCATTTATTGAACTTTAAAAATAACAACTTTTTAACAGTAGATTTCCTTTTAAATTTTAATATAATAGAATTGAAAAAAATGGAAGCTTTTCTCTCTTTTTTTTTTGTTCCTGTATTTCTGATCATGGACCACTGTGTCCTTGCTTTTGAGATGATTAAACAAATTGGTCATATTGCCTTGTGGCGCAGACACCACCGTCTAAAAAATCTTGCACAGTATTTGTTGTTGTTCCGTGTCGGACTCCTTGAAACCAAAGTGTTTCCAAACAGAGGATTTGTTTGTACCTTTCTTGTTGACCGAAGGCTCTCTCTCTGTCATCTTGGCTCAAGCTGAACTTAACATGTATGCCACAGCCTGGCTGAGAGTGAGTTTGGGCTTTTAGGGAAGGGGGAAGTGCACCGCTGTAAAGGAGAGGGGTGCGCTGGATTTATACACATGACAAAACGACAGCATCATTGCGAAATGGAATGTGGCAAAATAATCGTTTTATTTTGATTATCTTGTTTTCAAAATCGTTGGAAGCCAAAATCTGAATTGAGATTAAAATTTGATTAATCGAGCAGCCCTACTTCTTGGCAGCACTTTCAAAGCACATTCTAAACAAGTTCGCTGAATCTCCTTTTTATAATTTGGAAGGTTTTGGCTTAGTGTCATGTTGATAACTTGGCTGTGTGTATTTACAGAGCTCCAAGATGGCTGGCAGTTCCGGCCTCCTCCCCGAGGAGTCACCAGCAGTGAGGAGTACACCCTCTGTAAAAGGTAACGCAAACTGGTTGGTAATATCCACACAGGTGTGCGTATTGATGAATTGATCTGTCATCCAGAATATTGCTGAGGGTAATTAATATGCCATGTCTGCTGCTCAACATTGTTAGAATAACTAAGTAAGTATAATTCACAGTAGTTTATTGCCACACTTTTGTATTTGCTCTCTCTTCACTTTTACAGTCAGTATACATCCTGGATCTCCGTAGAAGAAGACTTTTAGTAAATGATTGTGCCAAATGTTGTTTTGAAGGATTTTCTACCTTGATTAAACACCAATCTGTTATTTCTAAAACACGGTAAAGATATGTTTTTGCCATAAAAATGGGCACATGTAAGGATACTGACAAATGCCTGCCACAGGTGTAACACAATTACATCTTCAGAGTGCTTATTTTTTTCCAGGTTTCTAGATTTACCAAAATATGAAACACAGAAATGCTGCATATTTTCCCACTGGGGAGGCTATAACAACCGAAGTGTTTAGTATTTGTGGTCATTGCATGACATCAATTAGTTGAAATTGTCAGATTCTTTTTGGTTAATTAATTGATTAAGTCATAGGTTTAGCTTGTTCAGCACACGGTTTGTCTTTGCTGTAGGTACTTGGAGCAGGGTCTGTGTCGGTATGGGGCCCAGTGTACATCAGCCCACTCTCAGGAGGAGCTGATGGAGTGGCAGAAGCGCTATGCGTCACGTCTCATACGTCTCAAACAGCAGCAGGAGAGCAAACACTTCACTGAGAACTACATGGAGACCCTCATAGAGAAGTGGATGAATTCCCTCTCACCAGAGAAAGTGGTGAGTGCATGCAAGCTCAAAAATGAAATTAATAGAAAACCTACAAAATGCCATGCTAAGGCGAGGGCTCACTTTCAAGAAAGGCCACCCAAACACGTGCTCACCTGTGAAAGTTACACATGGATATACCCCACTGTTTTTCCCGTGTTTGCTAATTAATATTTAATCAACAATTTTAAACTATCGTTACCCAGCCATGATAGTCTCAAACTGTTTGACTGTTGAGCAGACAAACTGACAAAATTTAGTGTCAAGAATCATTCATTTTCTTACACTGAAATTGAAAGACACACATTGATAAACTTTTATAAAACTAATTAGCTCTAGCTGGCTTTTGACTGCTATGAAGGTTATACTGTGATACAGATGAATGTATCCTAATGTTGCATTCATAAGCATTTGCAGTATTAGATTCTGTCTTATTGTGTGTGTGTGTGTGTGTGTGTGTGTGTGTGTGTGTGTGTGTGTGTGTGTGTGTGTGTGTGTGTGTGTGTGTGTGTGTGTGTGTGTGTGTGTGTGTGTGTGTGTGTGTGTGTGTGTGTGTGTGTGTGTGTGTGTGTGTGTGTGTGTGTGTGTGTGTAGCTAAGTGACTATTTAGAAGGTGTGAATGTAGAAACCAGCTCCAGCCTCTCCGTTACTGTCGCCACCAAAAAGTCTGCCCATTCCTGGACCTTCTCCTTCTTGTGCAAGGTAGGATGAAATGTTGAATACAAGCATGCACAGATTTAAATGTTTACTTTTGTCTTACTAGATCATTTAATCGGTACAACACTGAGAATGAAGGCACTATTCTGACTGCACCCGCTTGCCAGTTCTAGCTGGTCCTAATCATCATATGTTCTAATTGTCTTTCTATCCGTCTCCTTGGTTAGCCGGCGAGAAAGCTGTACCGCATCGCCCTGCTCTATGATGCCCATCGACCACACTTCTTCATCACAGGTGTGTCATCTGAGGAGCGGCTGCAAGCCCTCCCCAAAGGGTGCCAAGAATGGACTCCAGGAGAGGAAACGGGAGGTATGTCCTATTATGTGCTGTTTTTTAATGTTTAGTTATGTATGCGCCCCATATCTTGCCTTGGGATGAATTTTGTTACATTCACAGGCAATTTAAACCTGCTGTTCTTTAGTTTTCTTTTTATCTTGATTGTTCCTTAAGTTACATCTCTCTTTTGTTTTGTCTACAATCGATTGCAAGTTTAAATGCATTTAATCTAAACTTTAAACTCTTCGGACAGTGGCAGCAGACAATGGCCTGGACCACTCTGTCTACAAGGTAGGAGTGGGCTTCAGCACAGAAATCTTCGGCACCTTCCGACAGACCGTTGTTTTTGACTTCGGCTCAGAACCTGTGCTGATGCAGCGGATCATGGTGGATGCTGCCTCCATTGAAGGTACGTTTAAAGCAAGCAGTTTCCCTTTAGAGGTCTTTGAAAAATGTTGTCATGTATATAAAATGATGTAAAGGAGTGATGTGACTGTTAATTTAGCCTATTCATGCTTACATCAGTGTCAAGTTATAGATTGGTTTCTAATCATTAATCAAGTATGCTTGTTTGCATATTGTAATTTATTTTGCTCATTTTATGTGTAGATGACATTTGGTTAAATAAGCACTTACAATAATAATTGCTGTCAACCACCCTCTTGTCCTTTTTAGTATGTACATTTAGTTTGCTGGATGCACACATAATGCACACATAATAAAAATGGATCTATCCTTTGTTCCCAGACCTGGAACACCTGATGGCAGCCAGGCAGCAACTCTTGATCACTGCAAAGCGCTGGGACTCGTCCTGTAAGACCATCGTAGAATTCTGTCCTAATGAAACAATGGCAGACTTGGAGCGCAGCCTCCTTTCCCGCTATCAGATCCCTCTGTCGGCCGATCAGCTCTTCACCCAGTCAGTCCTGGACAAGACTCTGACCAAAGAAAACTACCAGGCACGACTGCATGACCTACTCTACATAGAAGAGATTGCACAATATAAGGAAGTTAGCAAGTGAGTATACAAGCTTCAATGGTTTCTTCTTCCTGAGATAGTAAAATCGATTTTCCATAACAATACATAATAAAGCCTTAATACCACTGATTGATATTTGAGAGATCAAAAACACAAACAATCTCACTAAAATTTGAACATATGAAACTACAAATAAACTATCATCTAAAGATAGTCACATCTGTGCATCTGCATTTACATTTTGTACGTTTTTTCTATGTATGATGTATGCTAATATAAAAGTAGTAGAAGTCCTTAGTCAATTAAGTTGTGTATGATATTGTTGACTAATCAATCGGATTTTAGGGAGATGCTGTTAGCACCCAGGTGTCACAATACTAGCCAATGTGGCTATTTACACCTGTGTGTGTAAAAACTGCTGTGACTATTCTCACTTGGGTGCACAAAGGACGCACTGTGGATTTAATCGACATATCTGTTAAACTGAATTTCTCTCCAAAAATCACATAAAAACACCACTATAATCTCACGAAGTTCTTGGAAATGAGTCATTCAGCATGATAAAGGCATTTAAAAACAACTTATCAACTAAAGAAATCTTATTAGACTCAGACCTAAACAACCAATTAGTCATGCAATTGACCAACAACAGGTAGCCCTTTTTAAAAACATAGCTTTGCCTTCTTACTATTCTGAAGCATTGGCAGCATGAAAGCAAGCTGACATTTTGGAACTTGGAGTTGAAACTATTATAAATAACCTTCACCGAAATAAAGCTTGGGGAAACTACATTTTAAAGGTCCCATATTATGAAAAACTGAGCCTGTCAACACCCAGAATGAGGGAAAACAAGCGACTCCTGCATGGTATCTGCAGCCCACCCATTGGTAAAACGGCGCTACTACAGGCTGTTCAGATTCAGCTCCTGTTGTTGCGTAACGATGGGATGCTTGTCCGACAGAGCTCCGTGCACGACGGTCCGGGTCTGGTCTCTTTTCATTTTTAATGACAATGTGCCGGCTACGGTTCGTGTTAGCATGTATGTGTGTGCTAACCACGTCACATCAGACTGCTTCAGTAAGGAGGGTCAGTACAAAGCTGGCTTTGCCTCGACACTGACCCTCGTAAAAGAATCTGTCCCAACCATACGGGACCCAGCAACTTCACCTGAGACACATAGGCGAGCCATAGCAATACATCCACGTAAACACTGGCGCATGCTACCGCTAGTAAGCGGCATCGTCTACGTTTCTCTCAAAGTAGGTGGTGACAGATGGAGCTCATTAGCATTTAAAGGTGCAGACACAGAAACAGCCTGTTCTCAGCAGAGCTCATTTGAGCAACTTTTAGACAGCTGAAATTCAGGACCACAGATGGGTTTGGGGCAACGCATATCGAAAACAGTGTTGTTGGACCTCTGACAGCTGTGTGAAATTGGTGAAAAACAGTATAATATGGGATCTTTAATTGCACCTGTAAAACATATATATATATATATATATATATATATATATATATATAGTTGTTTTAATTATTATTATTTTTATATTTTGATCAAATAATCTTAACACAAGGTCTACTTACTTGCATTTCCTGGTGCTTTCAAAATTGGAATGCAACTGTGCATCCTATGAACAGCCAGGAAACCACTTCAGTGTCTACATACTGGGTCTCTTGTCTTGTCAGCTTTACTCTCAAGAAACAAACTTTACTCTCAAGAATACAGTTTACTTGACACAACAACTACTAAAAAGCTAGTGATGTTTTTGATGGAGTTTGGTTTTTAATAAATGTATAATATATTGATACATTTTAATTATTAATTATTTGTAATCTATGTATCTATCTATATATGTGTAAATATTTTGTGTCCTGAGATATAAACCCACCACAAGGTGTCAGACTTGACCTTCATTGCGAATTAACTATGTGAGAGTGAGAGTAGTAACACACACAGCTTGACTCGGTTATAGTGCCATTTAATAGCATGTGTCTAAGTTGATTACTTAGAGGTAGGTGAGGAAAATTGTGTTTTCTTCCCCTTGAATGGACATTGATTTTTTTTATCCATGTCCTGACGGGTACTCTTGCTTTTCATGCCGATAGAGTTTCAGCAGGAGATTTCCAGTTGTGTGGATTCTCTCCATTAACTGCAGCCTGTAACTTAAACTATCTCTATACACAGTAGATTTATTTCTGCCTTGATAAGAGTCATGTATCAAGAGGTCAAATGACATCACCTGATGGTCTAATGCAGGGTTGTCAAACTCACTTTAGTTCAGGGCCCTCATACAGACACATTTGTGGGCCCAATCAGTAAAACCCTTGCATAATAACCCGTTAAGCATGGTGAGACAGGAAGTCAAACGGAAAGAAAAATAAAGACATTCGGTAATTTTCAGAATAAAACACACTCCAGGCTCTATTTTAGCGGTCTGAAATGCAAGTCTGAAATGCAAAGTGCAAGTCTCTTTGTGGGCGGATCTCCGACACTTATTCCGATCCACAGTAAGAAACCCCAAGAGTCCCATTGGTTGCGTAACCCCACTGGTTTGCAAATACATTCAGAATGTGTTAACTTGTCTGCGTATGTCAGTTATCCATCAGTATCAATATTGCTTCCTATTTCATCACTTCAAATCCAGTGGACTGGAGAGGCAATCCAATCCAATCTGGAACTGAAAGAACTCAAAAGTCCATCCTTTCCACTCAATATGTGCATGGATATGCTTCATGCCAGTGGTTGTTCTTCCTCGAATGACTGAAATGTGAGAAATAAATTGACTGGTTTTTAGGTTCCTGATCTTACATTTTCAACAATTTGCAAGGCTTTCGCAAAATGAATGAACTCATATAACAATGTTTGACCTTATACAAAATGGTTGTGCAGATTTGGTCTTTGTCACTGTGGTGAATTCAACCAATGCCTGGGGCATGCGTACATGCGGGAGGACTACCATATATTTACATTTTTAGTAGGGGGTTGGTATGGGGCTGGAATCACTCAAGGCTAACAACATTGTCTCCTCTCTTCCATTCAAAAGCAGGGCTTTCGCCACTTTGATGCACTGACAGTTTACAGGTGTAAAGTAACAACAGCCTAACTTTGAATATGTGACAAAAAGCTGAAGTACCTGAAAGTAGAACAGTTCCTGGGTTAAAATATCAGTAAAGAAAGGATACATGCCCCAATCACAGGAGAATACATTGTGTTTCGCGATCATAACACAGAACATTACCGTGAATGCTATTGTTATTTATTGTTTGAAATCATCATGCTAGAGGTCTGAAACAGCATAATCATATGTCAATGTTTGTCCCCCCAGGTTTAACATCAAAGTGAATCTCCAGCTAGTCACCAGCTTCATGCTGACTGGCATTTCTGTTGGAGCCAAGTATGCCCAGAATGGACAGCTCTTTGCACGCTTCAAACTCACTGAAACACTTTCTGAGGTAACTGGATTAGTTGAATTGGCAAGTGCAATACACTTGCAATAAACAACATTTGTCTCTGGCTTTTCACTCTCATGTACTCGCACTACTTATTGGTGGTGCCTGCAGCCTAAAGGTGTCAGCTAGCTAGTGCTCAACAACAGTATTTATTTTTCCTTCTCGCCTCAGGACACATTGGCTGGACGGCTAGTGATGACCAAGGTGAATTCAGTCCTGCTGCTGCCATTGGGCCGTGAGGGGTTCAGCAGCCATCCACCTCCTGGGGTGAAAGAGCGTGTTTACGAGGCTGTGATTGAGGAGAAGACCAAGGACTACATCTTCCTAAGGATCTGCAAGAACTGCTGTGATGAGCTGGGTCTACTGCCTGACAGAGAGTTACAGGTATGGTCTGCACCATGGGCCAAATGAACACTGCTCTGCTAAAGCACCAGGTGTCATTGTCCTGCTGTCACTAACAGATAATAAATAAGACTGGTTTATTGAAAGTAGTGGAAAAGAGAGGTAAATGATCACGCGTGCAATGATTCCTTCCACCCCAATATTTTGGCCTTAAAAAAACGTAAAGGGCTATAGATTCACCTTTTGATTAGCATTTCAAGAAAAGGTTACAGGGCTGATGAGGACAGTCTTTTGAGGAAAACCTGTGTGTTCTAGTGCGTCTGTGAGAGCATTGCCGTCAATGTTTTGTGTGCCATTTTCTGTTTCTGAGAAATCTCCCTTCATTGAATGACTACCTTCGGCAGTCCCAGCTTCATATTTTGTTCCCCTCCAGCCTGAACGTCTGCAGATGAAGAAAGCCGTTATATATTAACATTTATCAAAACAACCCTCATCCTATCGCTGTGGGAGCATAATCTTCTTATTCTCCTGGATACGCTGCTCCTGCCTGCTTACGTATTACAATTACATTTCCCTATCTCCACTGTGGCTTCTTACAATATTTCACAGAGCCTTGATGTTTTATGCCTTCTCACTCTTGTATGTCTCAGACTTTACTTTTCTTGTATTTGTTGTTTATTTCGATTTCTCACCGCTTTCCTCCTACTGTGTGCACACCTTTAATATC
The DNA here is from genome assembly GCA_029853015.1 of Chelidonichthys spinosus. Lineage (NCBI taxonomy): Eukaryota > Metazoa > Chordata > Actinopteri > Perciformes > Triglidae > Chelidonichthys > Chelidonichthys spinosus. Next base: position 13,019,546 of record CM056824.1, on the reverse strand, counting down.
TTGTATGTTTTTTTCTCTCTTCTTTTGATTTTCACACTCCTATCCTAAAGGAATTGCATACTTTACAATGCACTTGTTAGGAGCCTGTCTCTGTTTGTATGATAACGAGGCCCTCCGGCAGCGGAGACAAAATCTTAGTGATTCCGTGATAAAACTGGTATAAGCGAAGGGATTAAATTGAAATGGGCACCAATGTCAATGGACAACGTGGCACAACATTTTTCAACAGACATTTTTGTGGGGGTGTTGTAGATGTTACCGTCCCTCTCCCTGGGAAGAATCTCATTACCATGGTGTTGTGGATAATATTGGCCAAAAGATGAAATGACTTAACTCATGTCTACGCAATTACATTTTCTATAGGTGGGCTTCATTCAAGTTCTAGATACCTCTTTAAAAAAGTAAATTTTTTCGATTAAGCTCTTGATTGGTTGGTTTAAAAATAATTTAATGTGAGCAGTTAATTACAATATTAAAACAGTTTATAGGTATAATGCATGCATTGCATGAATTATATTTATCATGTTTTATCATGAAATTCATGATTCTCATCTTATCCAAAATTATACAACCCGAACAAAAAAGGTTTTGTATCTGGTGTATTAAATTTGATTGAATTACATTTTTACTTATAACATAGTATAATTGGCCTGTAGATGGATATAAAATGTATATACCTGTGGCTGCATTGACCGCTTAGTGAAGTCTGTATTGTATCTCCATCAGGTGGAGCTCCAGTTCCAGCTGAACAGACTGCCACTCTGTGAGATGCAATATGCCCTGGATCGCATCAAAGATAATGGCATCCTTTTCCCTGACATTGGCATGGTCCCCACGATCCCCTGGAGCCCCAACAGGTATGTACTCCATCGTGTTCGCAATTACGCATTCCACTGTTGAGGGCTGATTCAGAAGATGTTTTAGGAAAGATGTTTTTATGCAGCTGTTTGGAGGAGGGACGCTTCTTTGGTATTGCAGATGGTCAGTATAGACTTAAGTAACTATCAGATATCTGTCAATCAACAACTTTCATTTAGATTATTGAACATAATACGGTATGTTTGCAACTACGCACATTCATGCATAGGAAATACTGCTAATCCTAAACAGTTATTATAGAGAAATTACAGAGAATACCTGCACATCAAAGAGTTGACAGAATATCCCTTGCCTTGCTGACTTGACGGCCATTTGAAAATGCTTGGAGCTCTTTGCAGCTTTAGATTGCTCTCTCTGAAGTGGGACAGATGAGGGGAGTGAGGCACTAATCTTTATTGACTAGAGCCAAATATAATCCTGCTGTGATTTTCAAGGCTGCTGCTTTGTCTTGTCTCCAAAATATGATTGAATGAGACTTTTGTTTTAATTGGAATTTGGATAAGTTAGGGTATTTAAGCATACAGTTTTTATGGTGGTTGTTTTGAGTCTTAACAGCAATGCACATGTCGATGCACCCTGAGTGGCGGTGCTGTTAAACTGCATACACAAAAGTTGGTACTTAAACCACAAATATACATTACACAAATTAAGTGAATAATTGGTTTGCGGTTTCACTGTAGTAGTATAAATATTGACATCTTTATGTCTTAGTCATCTAGATAATCATTTTAATAACTGATTTGAAATTGGCGCACCAGGGCTCCAGAGTGCGACCAAAATTTTTATGAGTGCGACTGAAAAAAATTATAGGTCGCACTGGTGCACCTAATGCTGCTCGGGTGAAAAAAAAAAATCATAAGCGCAGTATCTCTTTATGTTCTCCTGATGGCATAAACCAATAAGAGACGGAGCTCGGGCTGGTCCTTGCCTCTGATTGGCTGTGGTCCTTTTCACTGCTGTAAATTGTGTCAGTTTGAACAGTGCGAGCGAGCAGAGCAGGTACTCTGAGCGCTTCGATTCTCTTTGAAAGTGAAGAGAGGCAGAAAGCCTGGCCCCGAGACTAATTAAAAAGCCCAAAAATATGCCTTCAGACTGGTTGAAGCAATTTCCCTGGCTGATGTACGATGAAGAAAGGGACTCAATGCACTGCATTTATTGTCGGGAGTGCGGTCCGAATATGGCCGGTAATAGTGCGTTTGTGGAGGAGTCAACAACATTTCGCATTGAGACATTGAAAAAGCGCAATATGTCCAAAAAGCATACTACATGCCGTGATAAGTGTGTTAATAAAGTGGCCCCTCATCCAGCTGCATTTCAACATCAGGCTGTATCGATCAGGTCCGCTGAGGAATCTGAAATGATTATAAAATTAAACGTTGCATATAATATTGCAACGGAGGAGTTGCCGTTCACTAAATTTAAGTCCGAAATGATTCTGATGAAAAAAAATGCCGACACGCTAAAGAACAAGACAGCTCCGGAGGTTGGAAACGCCACTTACACGTCATTCATGATTGACGGCGACACAGACGTCTCTACGAAGGAGTGCGTTATTGTCTACTGCTGCATTTTGCGGAAAGGGAGGCCGGTCAACATGTTAATTGGACATGTCAAGGTGGAGCATGGACACACACCGTTTGAAGGCCCACTTTACAGCATGAGAGATCATGAATAGGAAATTGTATAGTAGCCTATTCCTAATATTATTATTAAAAATGAATAACCTAAGTAAAAATATAAGTAGGCTAGGCTAAGATCACATAAACAGTTTTCCATTTGCAATCTATAGGCTAGTGACCTGTATGATCTTTTTATTGTGCCACAAAGCAAGCATTTACTGCGCTTGGGCATCAGTGTGCAGATTGGCTGGAGAAAACGGTTCAGATGGGTGCTGATGGTGCTACAGTTAACCTAGGCCATAAGGGGGTGTCATTATGTAAAAGGAGAGCAATAAAAAGATGACCTTTTGGCATTAAAGGCGACACGATGAAAAATGTGGGTGCACCTAAATTTTGTGCTGGTGCACCTAAAAAAAAAAAGTTAGACGCACCAGTGCAACCAATGCAAAAAGTTAGTCTGGAGCCCTGCGCACACACTTTCACCTATGTAGTTAAGACTGTGGGTCGCTGCCTTGTCACTGTGTCATGGTTGTTTTGTCCTTGGGCAAGACATTTCACCCAGCTTGCCTTGTGTGAATGTGTATGACTTCTGTATGTTTGAGGTGGTGGTCTGAGGGGCCCTAGGCATTGATTGGCAGCCACGCTTCTGTCAGTCTGCCACAGGGCCGCTGTGGCTATCGTAGTTTACCACCACGAGTATGACTTTGTGTGAATGAATGGAACCTGCAACCCTGTCAGAATGCTTTGGGTCTCTTGGAAAAAAGCGCCATACAAATCCAATCTATTATCATCATTATTAAGATGATAATAGTTGGTTTGTTGATACTGTTGGTTTTGAAAGTTTTGTGAGACAAAGAAACTTTCCCCTCCATGGTTTATTTTGTGCTATGATGAGAGGTTTTACTTGTTATTGCAAGTGATGGTAACATATGCATCAAATCAGTTTCCATACATAGACCAATGTGTGGTGCAGCACCACAGAATCAACACCGAGCGCCACAAATTGATTCATTTTTTTTTTTTTTTTTTTTTTCAATGCAATTTTGAATTATAAATATTGTTCGGGTCATTCATCTCCGCATAGCACTCTTTCTCCCTGTCATTCTTGTACACACACAGACACTAGGGCTGGGCAATATGGACCAAAAGTCATATCTCAATATTTTCAAGCAAAATATCAATATAAGATAAATATCGATATTTGTTGACGCAATAACATAGATGGCGTTGCTGCGTTCCAACTCATCATTATACATCAAGCACCATTCTGCATTCATTTCCAGCCTGCCTGCGTCCTTGTGCTCGTGACTGACTGATTGCAAACTCAATCCTAAATTTGTAAAGTGAATCAGTCCAGCCAAATCGCGCAAGTTGCTAACGGACATCATGTGTCTACTTTGAATGTGGTAGAAACAGTGGTTTAATAAAAGGCAGAATGCTGCATTTGATGTGCCGTCAGCCTGTCATGAGCTGCAAATCTTTCGGAGACGAACCAGGAAGTGTAACAGCCGCTCCGATGCATCGTGAAACATTTGTTTCACTGAGCAGACGGCAATAGCAGGCGGCAAGCGCTCCACGGCGTCGCCGGACTCCACGCTGGAGGGGATTTAAGAAAAAAGTGATGTGAGTGGAAGGGCAGGGGCGGGGCAGTGTGTGCCGGAGGGAAGCATCAAATCAGGCGCGGCACGCAGTTATTTGGACCAAATGTACAGTAGTTTAAACGCAAATGATTTTATGTTGATGATGGTGTCGCGTTCCATATCTCGTTTGTATATCGCCCAGCCGTAACAAACACACACACACACAAAGTTTTTCTTCCGCTGCTTGATCTCATCCATCACCTCTGTTTAAAAAATAAATAAAAAATAAACACACACTTAAACACTGACATATCTCTGAACCCCCCTTACTATGTCTTAGGTGGAGCTCAATCAATTGGTGATGGTGTATACAACTTTAAGAAGATAAATTCTTCATAATGAGGACAATGATACTTGGAGACAAACACACAGACGCACTACATGCAAGATACCACACACTTTCATGAGTATGTGCATGAAATCATGTATGTGCGTCCCTCACTACTACCCATCTCTATTAATTTGAAAATGGCCATGAATGTGTGTAAATGTAAACAAAACTGAAAGTTTGTTACAGAAGATAATGGGGCAAGGCCGGGCGTATGTGTGCTTGGCGAAAGACATCTCTTATTATTTTCAGGAAAATTGCGAGCGAGAAGCTGTTTTTGTCTTGTGCCAATGTTATTGTAATTATTTTGTGAACTTGTTGAATAGTAGCATTTAATATTCAACAAGTTTGCGAGTAGTAATTGGTCATTTTTTCTCTGTGATGTACTTGAATCAAAAACACACATTTGATCCTCAAATAGATAATTAGTGAAGTCTTGTGATGGGTTTGTTACCTCCACTAGAAAAGAGTCTTCCACTTTCACAACCCGCCATTGTCCCTGAAATGTCACTTGTACAGATATACCCATTCACATATGACCCCATACAGAAAAGTTTCTGAACATTTCATCAATAATGTGTGAATTTTTTTCTAGAAAACCACTTCTTTCAAACCAAAAGAAATTCTTTTGTAAGTTTGTTAAAAGTTCCTCTAATAATTTCCCCATCTTCCCTCTGCCCTCAGGCAGTGGGACGAGCAGCTGGATCCCCGTCTGAATGCCAAGCAGAAAGAGGCCATCCTGGCCATTACCACACCCGTCACGATTCCCCTGCCCCCAATCCTCATCATTGGGCCCTACGGCACCGGCAAGACCTTCACCCTGGCACAGGCTGTCAAGCACATCCTCCGTCAGGACCACAGCAGGTCTGTCTTTTTTGGTTCTTTGTTTCAACATCGGTTGCATCAGTTTTTTTTCCTCTTTTGGCAACTAGTAGGAAATGTGCACGTCCTTTACAATTCCCTACATTGTTTCGCAACCCTAAACCCATTCTCTCTACGTTGTTACATTATATTGATTTATCTGCAGATCTCCACCAGGTGTGTCTGCATCGACCACAGCTGTATTGTTTTATTGAAGGAATACAACCCCAAAACAAGCGGCGTTGTATACCGGCAATTGGCTCGAAGAAATATTCACACAATCTTGCTAAAAAACAAATTCACATGGCGTGCGTGCGTTCCTCACTTGAGGAAAAAGAATGCTGGTTATAAGAATGCTGGTTATTTGGATGAATTTGTGTCATTTGTGTTCAATGCACACGGTTAGTTTGATTATCTATCCTTGGCCGGATGTGCGTTTTCATGCAAACAATAATCCGATCAATCAAGTTATGTCACTTCAGTGGGCCACACAGTCTTGTGTAACAATAAAACATGGCAGTGTTTTCTTCCATGATAGTTAGTTCTCTCACTGCGTACAAATACTCACAGGAAATTCTGCAATGTATTGTGTTAGAAGCAGAGCAATAAAGTACAAGCATACATTGTTCCCTGGTGTTAATCAAAAATTAATGCAATACTTCAGACGGAAGCACATTCTGTGTTGAAATGAGGTACATGGTTGTATAGGCTATATGTAAAAGTAAAAACAGTATGTATCAATGTAATATTCATTCTTCATTTCACTTGAATACATTTAAAATTGTATTTTTGGAATGAATTATAGATATTTTAAAAGTCAAGACGGGAAAGTGCCCCATCTGGACACGTACTGCTCGCTCATCATACTGTTAAAATGTCATATAGATCATAGTCAGGTGTACCTTATATGTGTTGTTGTACATGCTAAAAGCTTTCTCTGCTTATCGGTCACTGTTGAGAGTTCTCAACGGGCCTGAAAATCACAGCCCGACCCGACCCGGCCCGCAGGTTTTTAAACCCGAACCCGACGCAGCCCGACACACCAGCATGAATTGTCGGCCCGAACCCGACCCGAACCCGACCCGAACCCGACCCCCCGCGCGCCTGCATTGTTTTCCTCATACACTTGTTATCACGATCAGACAGACAGCAGACGTGAATTCAAATGAAACTTTATTTAAAATTAAAAGATTTAACACAAACAACCGAAACTTTAAATAGCCTATATAAATAAATATGCCGTAAATAAATATTAAATTAAATCTTTCGCCTGTGGCAAGTTTACTTTTGACCAGCTGCATCTTCTCCAGCCAGGCTATAGGCGTGAGTGCGTCACGCAGCGTCGTCAGGTGTGCGTCTGCCCCATGAAGCAGGCAGCCAGATTGACCAAACGTGAACAGCGATGATTCACAGCAAACAATATATAATTTACAACCTACAGTTTTTTTATTTTTTATTTTTTAATGAAATGTGTTTTATAAAAAAAAGGAAGCCCGAGGCCCGACCCGACCCGGCTCATTTGTGTATTTTTTCAGCCCGGACCCGCCCCGAAACTTCGGGTCCCGTCGGGTTTGTCGGGCTGGGCCGACCCGTTGAGAACTCTAGTCACTGTGATGTTTCACCAACACTGAAATGGGTAACTACAAAAGACAGTTTTACAAAACTGTCTTTGCCATCCCTATCATTGTAAATTGCTGTAAGGCTTCAAGGTTGGTGTGGAATAGACATTGGTCAACATGAAATTAATTTTTAAATTTTTAAATTAAGCTGAAATACAGCTTGATGTTTGTAGAAAACGTTTGTATTCCACTCGGAAATGGGACTGGTGCATAAAGGCAGGTTAGATGGTCCTTTCCCCCTACAATAACTACACAAATGTTCATACTAGCCTCTGGTGGTATCTAATTAAGCAGATAGTTTTGGCTTTATGTGCCATGGTTTTAAGATCTCTACCACCAAGTATTGCAGAAACTATGTATGATGCTTCACATCTGAAATAGTTTGCCTTTTGCCTCTACAGGGTCCTGATCTGCACCCACTCCAACAGTGCGGCCGACCTTTACATCAAGGACTACCTTCATCCTTATGTCGAAGCAGGCAATGCGCATGCCAGACCTCTCAGGTATGGAAACACACTTGCTTATGTGCAGACACAAGCTGTATGCGTTTTGTATGACAACAGATTAAATATGCAATCAAGGAAACATCAGGCTTACATTTGTCCTGTTTACAGGCTGCACTTCATTCACATTTTGAGGGCACTATGGGATGCTCAAGTTCATCTGGTAGCTGCAGTGCTGTTATTACAGACCCACAATCAGCCATATTCCAGTAGTATATACTGTGAATATTTAGTCATAAAACAATTAAGTTGATTTAGGAATTTACTAATAGCCTCGAGCAGTAGTCAAAGTCTGTTTCCTCTCATTTATAGTTTTGCTCCTTTTTAATAGTAAAAAAAAAAACGAGGTCAGGCACAAACGGAACTCGAAATATTTGTTTGTTGTCAGATGTTTTCTGTACTCATAATGGAACATAGTTGAGCTTTTAGTTCTGAAATTCTGGGACGTGTAGATAATGGAAAAGTGAACTGATAGAAGAATACGTTCAGTGAAGCTTGGCAATTAAATAAGACTCTTTCACACAATATGGATTCACAATGTTATTGAATCAAAACTAGCATTCACTGTTGCTTTCATTCACAATGCACACTCTCACTCTCTCTCTCTCTCTCCAGGGTATACTTCAGGAACCGCTGGGTGAAGACGGTTCACCCAGTGGTCCAGCAGTACTGTCTCATCTCCAGCACACACATCACTTTCCAGATGCCCACAAGGGAGGACATCCTCAGGCACCGCGTGGTGGTGGTCACCCTCAGCACCTCCCAATACCTCTGCCAGCTTGACCTGGACCCCGGTGAGTCAAATGAGAAGATGTGTTGTCTTAAGTGTAGAACGGCTACCTTGTGATGGAAGTGGTTGACAACCATTTGCCCTCAGCAGATTTCATTCTCTTTGCCAATTCAACTTGGAACCTGATTATTCATGGGGTTCTTGATGATCGTTTAGGCATAGTATGGTTCACCTGGTGCTGAAGCATTTGGATGGTTCTGCAAATGTTTGCAGTGGTAGCAGTCTAAATCATCTCATTTTAATGAAGGGATCGGGATGACTGAAAAACAATTTTTACATGGTTCAAAGAATGTGAAGAATGAGCACAGGTTGACAAAATATCACAGATACCTACCTTTTAGTCTAATACAGACCAACACAATGATAGCATCAAAAATGACCACAGAATTGAGTCAACACATAAACAGAGGAAATTATAGTCTCAAGGAAGTATTCATAATAGATATGATATTACACTGTTATGCATGACAATATGCATATATGCATGTTTTTTTTTCTTGATATAAATATGTAAATTTGATCCAGTTTCATGTTCTTTGGTCATCCCCAGTGACTCTCATATCCGGTGTTGGCAGGAGCCCACCACTTAGACAGAGTAGGAAATAATTTCAGTTCTGTTAAAGACATGGAAATCAAACCAGTTTATCATTGCAGACTAATAAGTGACGCTAATGTGTCAGCAGAGGGACCTTTGCCTGTTGCTTGGGAACACCAACTGCCTGTTTCTAATGTACCTCACATCATTGGTACCCACCTTTTCATCTCTTTAGCTTTCATGGTGTTCGACGGTGATGAAAATCGCCAGGAAATGAGGCAATTGGGATCCAGCGAATCTACTAAGTAGCAATAACAAATCTCCCCCCCCCCCGAACACACAGAGGCCTCTGGTTTCTGGTTTGTCTGTGCTCATCTCTCTTTATGGCCTAGATACGGGAACTCACATGTGGAAATGTGCCTGACTTAAGACATTCTAATTTCAGCATCAGGTTTTTAACTATTATGGGTGAACCGTCTATGCAATTGGGTGGCTGTTTAAACACATTAAAGTTAGGGTGGACTGCATATAGGTGCACCCTATAGGTAGTATAGGTGAATCTCATGCACTTCTAAAGATGATGCTGTATGCTAGCAGATTTGTGCTGGGGCACAGGTGAATATTGATCTGAACACTAGATATTGCAGCCTGGTGAGAAAGGCTTATGACTATATAATAGCTCATACTGTGGTCAATGAGGGAATTCTGTTGTCCGAAGTTGGCTCCAAATGGGTTCAAATTGTGTGACAGGCACCAGAAGACGTGCAAGAACAATGTCAAATTCTAAAAAAGTGATTTCCCAACCCTGCTCTGAGCAGTCAGCTCAGCTGTCAAACCTGATATTTGCTTAATAAAGCTCGTCTTATGTGGTAGAATTATGTGTATAGACCCTTCACACTTACAGATGAAGTCACTTGTAAAAGGGTGAAAATGTTAGACATCCAGCCTCTCACATTCTCCCTTTCACAGTCTCTTTCTAAGGTGAAGAACTGCCATTCATTATTCAACCGTCTTCTGTCCCCTATATCACTTGTGCAACACTGTGCCTCTGATCTCTTTTACCTCTGCTTATTATCCCTTCCTCCTTTTTTCTTTTACCACTGTTTCCAAATTCAAACACCATTATTAACCCAATGACAGATTGGCGCTTCAGAAATCTAATTTGGACCACTAGTTCAGACAGAGGTTCCCCAAGGCAGGTGGCTATGTCCCAGGTGAAACATTTAGCCCCATGTTCCTTCTTGACTGCCTCTCTGTCTACTTGGCAGACATAAAGATATTCTCTGCCTCCCCTCCTTAACTCTACCACCCTGCCTGGGGAAACATTTCCATTTGTAATGACCCATGTACATTATTTGTGTTTGTTGTCCGTTGAGTAAAAGAGCATGTATGCCGGATGTGTTACATGTTGACTCGAATTTATAGATGGGGTCAACAAAGGTGCCAGACCTCAGTAATTAAATATGTCATATGTGGGAAGCACATCTTTATGAATTCCCTTTGTCTGCATTGTTGAGCAAGTCATTTCCCATGCAATGATGAAAAAGACATTGTTTCCACCAAAGCATTGATCTCAACACAGCGAAAACGGCAATCTATTTAGAGATTACTCAAGCACAAGCTTTTAAGTATATGCCTACTATCCAGAGATAACTCGTGTGCATAATTTTATACATATTACATCCCGCTTTTGGAGTAAGTGTGACCTCTTTGACATCTACCAATCTGTCCTTAGCATCTATGAAATCATACTGTTAGTTACATAATGTAAAAGGGGGGAAATCTATTAAAGCTTTCCCCCCATATTTTACCTTTATTTGCTTTGTTTGGTACATCACTTTTACAGCTCTGAAGAGACATTTCTCACTTCATACGCTTTAATAAATACACATTCTGCATGTGTACGCAAAAACATGGACCACTTTTTTTAAGAACATGCATATTCCTTTTTATCAGCACCACAGTGGGGGGAAAATGATAGCCTTACTCCAATGAGGTGCACACACAGTTCAGAGAACACTTGTTTGAGGCTTTATAGTTGGAGGGGAAAAAATCAATACAGTTTGCAGGCATTTGTTCAAAGACATACAAAAGGGTGAATGTTGCCTCAAATCACACTGCTCCGCCTCTTTTCTTGCCAGCCCATGTTTCTGTTGTTTGTTTACTTTTTGACAGTCCCTGAGTTTATTTTCTACTGTCACATTTCATATCTGCATACTTCTATCCTGTAGAACTTCTGTTCAGGCTTCAGAAGCCGTTTGCTGGTTGTTATTCAGCTTCTCTCTTCCCCGCTCCCGCACTCATTTGCCATGCTGTTTCATCCCTTCCCTCATACTGCCGAGCACCGTTTGAGCTTTTTAAATCAGGGTAGGGCTACTGTTCAGTCCCTTTCAAAACGTACACAAACCCTGCCTTTGGTTTGCAGGGCTGGTTAAAAGAAGAAGATGAAAAAGTGACTGAGAGAATGGCACAGTTATAGTGTTTTAATGCTCCTGGTTTACCAAATGGACTATTTATTGTAACAATGGTAAAAAATTGTTGACATGACTACGTCTGGATAATCTGATCGAGCTGAATTCACTGGGCTTAATTTAGACACTTATGTTGAATACAGCAATGTTTTATAATTGAATTTCCAAAGTAATTATTTGTAATTCATAACCATGTTATGCACTACATAAGAGGCATCTAAGTAGTGTCTTGTCAAATGATTTCCGAGCTTTGTTCTACTGCAATATTTCAACACTTTTGTCAAGTTTTTTGTCATGTAGTTTTGAATCCAAAAGGCTCTCTTAACTTATGGAACTTGAAAGCAGGAGTGGAAATAGGAGGCTCTGTAGTCTTGAACACTAAAAGCTGTGATGAGCATCAGGAGATACTTACTCCAGGATAAATAGCTAATGTGCATATCTGCATGAAAGAGAGCCTCTGATCTCCAGCATTAATATAATAACAGTAGATTAAGAAACACTATATAAACTAGTACCAATATTACCCTATATTCAACCAAACATTATGTCCGATATCCTAAAACTAATGATGGCTGGTTCAGCTTAATTGCCCCACTACCATTTTCGTACATTTTTGATATGTGTTTGTAGTATTCTTTGGATACACAAGTGTGAATCAAGTGTGCATTTGGTGGCAATTCAACTGTATATGTGTTGAGAATATATGTACTTAGAATACTATTAAGTAAGTTGATGTTTATGTTGGTGTGCTGTCTGTTTTGGCAGGGTTGTTCACTCATATCCTCTTGGATGAAGCAGCCCAGGCCATGGAGTGTGAAACCATCATGCCTTTTGCTCTAGCTAGCAAGACCACCCGCATCGTGCTGGCTGGAGACCATATGCAGGTAAGAGAGTGGGGGGAATAAATGCAGTATTTCTTTGCTTATTCATCAATTACTATCCATATGTTAAATGCAGACTACAGGGTCTTAGGTTCATTCTCTAGGTTTATTTTAGGATACAGAGAAATAAGCTTAAATACAAATACAGACACAGATAGTAACTGAGACATCCAGCAAAGTAATAACTTTTTTTCTGTGGATTAGACTCCACTCTTGCCTACTCCTTTCACAACAGAACAGACAGCAGCCACGGTACAGGTGGGGTTCTGGAGACCTCTTTAGTCACAGATAACGCACACATAAACTCAGCTTTGTAAGCCAACACAAGGAATTAAAACCTTATTTCCACCTCTCCTGGTTTAGACTGTGGCACAGGATTACCAGTAGGCAGTGGATGAAGACGAGGCAGGAGTCTTCCATGCAGTAGCTGCTCTAATTACTTGATCTCTCTCGCTGCTATTTCTTTGTACCAAAGAAAAATGGATTTAATAGATAATGTCCACCTGTGTATCCTATATTTCTCTTTCTCAATCACATTGTCTCATGCTTTTCTCCTTCCACCTTTCTATCCTCTGTAATAGCTTAATAACTCTAAGAAAGGTTGATGCTCCTTATATTTCTATGCCTCTTCACTTTCCATTCTACTCTCTCTGAAACCGCTTACCTCCATTATTCAGCAATGGAAGAGCAGACTGACTAGTCAATGAAGGCCAGGGCACCTATTGATTGTTTGCTTTGTTATTGACTCGGTGGGGTCTCATTAAAGCTATCTGACCCGCTTACTGTCTGGCTTAATTTGGATTCAAACCAAAGATAAATTGCTGTCTTGTTTGTGTGGATGCGGTTTTACAAATGTGTAACCCTAAATCACATTGGGATGATGGTCAAAAATCTCACATTTTTTTTAGAACAGAGGAATATACACATTGAAGTTGACTATTTCAGGTATTGAGGGGGTTACCGATTTATACTTGACCTATTAAAATATTTTATTTATTGCTTGCAAGAGATGAGGACTCAAATGCCACCTGTGGTTTTGTGTTGAACAATCAAATGCTATTCTGCCTTGGCTTGCTGGCAGTGCCATGTTGGAGCAGATCCGTAACTAAGACAGGGTAGTGTATATATACTCCAAACAAAATTGAATTTGGCATGTTCTCAAACTGCTGTGAAATCACTGCAAGTAAATTCCACTATAATCACACCATCTCAAGGTCTGTTTGTTTAATGACATACACACCAGATGGAAGAGGTTGCAAGTCACAGTGGGAGAAACATTTTGCTCATCTTAAGTTTCTCAAAACAAGAATAGCTCTCAAAGTAGTTCATAACATTTAAATGTATTACATTTGGAATATCCTATCTAACTAATAGCCTTTTGGGGGAAAAATAGTCCTAGGGACTATGGCTCCCGGGAAAAGCCAAACTAAAATTAAACTGGAAAATAAAGTCCTTTTTGTGGATTCCTGTTAGCATTGCCTCCTCATCTGAAGAAATGTAAAGATTAAGCAAATTAGACTTTGCTGAACACATGTTCAAGTACAGGATATATTCTGCATTCTCTGCTGTCAGAGCAGCTGACATGCCTTGGAAATGGCTTGGTTCAAATCATTTGGGAAGCATACATGAGTTTGCGAACACAAGACATCACTGTAGACCTGACTTGCTAAGCTACTTTATATGCCATGGAGTGCAAAATGTAATGAGTCATGTCAAGCACAACATGTGATTAGCATAGCCTCAACCAGAGGTGAAAAATAGTAATCCATGAAATCACCCGATGCAGTGTTTGGGGTAAAATGAAAAAGCTGTGTGCCTACATCATGTGTGGTACATGACGAAAAGCAATCATGTGAGAGAATGGTAGACTACAGCTTTGAACTAACTTTGCTTTCTCTCTCTCTCCCTCCGCCTGCTTCCCCCTCTTACATTTGTGTCCTTCGATTTGCAGCTCAGTCCATTTGTGTACAGCGAGTTTGCGCGAGAGCGTAACCTGCATGTGTCACTGCTGGACCGACTGTATGAGCACTACCCCCCTGAATACCCTTGTCGGATCCTCCTGTGCGAGAACTACCGCTCTCACGAAGCTATCATCAAGTAGGTGTGAGCCCACAACACTGCCTTGTGTCGAACCTGTGGGAGGAGAGATTCTCGAGAAGAAGGGTTGTGATGAATGGGGCCATGTCCATACGTACCAAAACTATCTTTTTTACCACGGTTTTCCTTGGCGTCGTTTCAAGAAAATCTGCGTCCAAACGAATCCACTGTAGACTCAGTCCGTTGTAGTATATATTCCAGGCCTATATGTGGCGCTCTTTCTGTTACAAAAATACACCAAAAACGGAGACGAAGCATGCGCATAAAGCTTGCGCGCTGTATACAAGCTGTTCCGTAATCCTTTTGAGCTCAGCGTAGTGGCAGAGGAGCAGAATATTTTGCCCTAGTTACCCAAATAGGCTCAATAGTTGCTGCAGCACGATCACAAACATGTAGGCCGCCGTTGTTGTTATGAGATGTTGCAGGGATAAGAATTCAAAGGGCAGAAGGTCCATGGGTGGAGTGAGGACATCATCATATGCGTATTTGCCATACACAGGAAACATGCGTGGCGTTTTTTTTTACTTTTTCACCCTGGGACCTCGTTCCAAAAAAGTGCATTTACAGGCACCAAAAATTCCGGATCCATGTGGACGGTCGGCCCAAACGTGCAGGACTTCTGCGTTTACACACAGAAAAAGTTTCCATGTGGACATGGCCTGGGTCAGGAGGAAAAGGGAAAACCAGTGTGAAGAACAATGACAAATGGTTCTACGGCAAAACTACAACAGGGGCTAGTGGGTTTAGTTGCTGCGAGGTACTGGTGAGCAGATTAAACTCAACTCAACTTAGCAGACATAAAGGAAGGCTTATGTCAGGTTTGCACTTGAGGCGGAAGCGCTGCAAACGTGTTCTCCTCCATCTTGATATTTGTGGTGTTAACTATAGGTACTTAAGCACATTTCTGCAATGTGCAAGTTATTTTACCGTTTCAATTCAAAAGCAGTTAGTTGCTGGGTACAACTGCATAGTGGTGCAACAAAGAAGGAAACACACACACAAACTTACATCCTCAGCAGCACATTGACGTTATCAGGTTTTAGAATTTGAGAGGATCCACACAATGCATCTTAAATCATTCTGACATTAAACATGTTTGTGTTTTCATTCCTTACAAACTCAAGAAAAACTGCAGTTCCTACAAACAATTTTACAAACAATTTTCCCCAAATCTCAAATATCCCAGAATGTACTGTGTTAAATGTGTATGAAATGATGTGCGGCACATAGAATTTCCCCACCTGCTCCACTTTTATCAGTGTTTTTTTTAAATCTGTAAATTATTAGAGATATCCTTGCACAAATATGCTCCATTCTCATATTTCCCTCGGTTTCTTTCCTTTTTTTGCTTCTCATTCTCTCCCCCCTTCTTCTTCTCCTCTTCCTGCAGCTACACATCAGAATTATTTTATGATGGGAAGTTGATGGCAAGTGGGAAGCAGCCCTCCCATAAGGACTTCTACCCTCTGACCTTCTTCACAGCCAGAGGAGAAGATGTCCAGGAGAAGAATAGCACTGCCTACTACAACAACGCAGAGGTAGGAAGTTATAAATGACTTCCTCTGAGAAGGAGGTGACTGTCAGAAGCTTAAAAACAGGATCAGTGTGAAGTTCATCATTATGATTAATGAAGCATTTCGATTCAGTTTAGTTTTATTAACTGATGACACATGTACCATATCTTATCACAATTGCATAAGCTTCACTCATTTGGCTATGAAGGAAATTAGCTTTCTGAAATTTCTGAAATTCTGATTCTACAATATTAACACTAACATTTTTGGCTGGTAATTAAGATATTAATTCATCATCAGACTGATCCTGTCGTGGTTGCCATGTACGCTAATTAAACCTCCTGTTTCTCACACCTTCATATCAGATTTTTTCCCCAAGCTTTATCCAACGCTCTCTTTTCTTCAGGCGACATTGTAGTCTGTCTCAATTGCTCTCGCCTCGGTGCTTGTATGTGTGTATAATGAACCACATCAAATTGACATCTGAACTGTGATAGTGTCACTAGTGGTGATGAACGATAAGACATTCTGAAAATATTGATCTCTGAAAATCATAGGTACCTTCATTTGAGTAAAATTTGAGTGAATAATTAAATGCTTGGGCCAATTCAGTTTAATTAATATGTGTGATCAAATAATAAACCTATTATTATCAATTATGGCTGTTGGGCTGTTTTGATTTCAAGTCAAAAGTTCAAGGGGTATCCAAAACGGATCAGTACTGTTTATTTCACCTCACTACACACGTCTTTTAATCATAATTAAAGATGAAACCCATATACTAAATTAGGAGTTGCATTTGACACCCATGATGCATTATTCACTGACAGGACGAGCCTTTGATTGATTCCTCTCTAGACTCGTCGTTCGTGGTCATTAGCTGTGTCGGACCCTTGACCCTTTGCTGACATGTTCCAGCAAATTAAACCACAGCTGCGTCTTGATTTTGCTCCCAAACTGTCAGCAATGCCAAAGGAATTACCACCCTCTCTCTGATATGGCACCCATGTCAAACCATTAACAACATTATCATAATCTTCCGAAATCAAAATGCATTATGCTCATCTGTTTGTTAGGCTAGCGCAAGTGTCTTTGATGGGCTTAGCTTCAAGTGGAAGACAATATTTCCGTGACAGTTCAAAGCCTCTGGCAGTATGCCAAAGCTCTGAACAGGAAGTGAAAACCTGCTCATATGACAGAAGAACGTTAGGGATTCAAAAACCATCTTCCTGCTTTATTAGATAATATCTTAACACATTTTAATACTTTGTGAACACATGATGCATTGAATTGAACAAATTCATGATCACTAGAACAGTGAAGCTTATAATGTTAAAAATGTGTCAATTCAACTCATTACTGTTGAGTGAAGTACGGTTTTAGAATCAGAACGAAACTGCAGGAGGATATTAAGTTTACTGGAAAGTAAACCCAAAATGTTATTTTTCATTTTGCGTTGCTGATAGTGTCAGGTCTAAATTTTTACAAAACTTGAAGCTTGTTTATTTCTCTCTCAATATTTTGTGAAAATCATCCCTCGATGTTATGTTTTGTGCAGGGATCAGAGTGTAAAGACATCATTGCATCTTTGTCACCTCTTTCTCTCATGTTCCTCTATCTCAGGTATTTGAAATCGTGGAGCGGGTGGAAGAGCTGCGCAAGAAGTGGCCAGTGGCCTGGGGCAAGCTCGACGACGGCAGCATTGGAGTGGTGTCGCCATACGCTGACCAGGTGTTTCGCATTCGTGCTGAGCTCCGAAAGAAGAGAATGCACGAGGTCAGCGTGGAAAGAGTGCTCAATGTCCAAGGTGAGGAAAATGTACCGACAAAACATGTTAATGTACAGTAGAGTACAGTAGATTCTCTGCCTCTGATATTTCCCACCACTACCCTTGGGCCGGATCGGGCCGGGCCTTTAAACGAGCGTTTGTGTTCGTTCGTTCGTTCGTTTTTTGTTTTTTTTTGTTTATCATTGCTCTATTGGCCTACTATGAGGAGAAGGCTAGGCCATAAACATTAAAGAATAAAGGAGTTATGCTAAAGTGCAACATGGAGCTTGGAGACATAAAGTATAAATTAAGAACAGGACAATTAACGTTGATCAAGTCATCAGGAAAGTCCGAGGTATGGGATCATTTCAAGCAAGTAGTGGGACGCGATAACATTTGTGTCGGCTTTAACCAGTGCATTAAGTGCTGCTTGCTGCTAGCCTATGATAGCAAGAAACCTGGGAAAATAATTATATAAAAATAATTGTCAGGTTGACATCGGGCTCGGGCTCTTAATTACAGTTGATGTGTCGGGCTGGGCTGAACTCGGACAGAACGGGCTCGGGTAGGGTCGGGCTTGATTTTCTGGGTCTGATCTAAGCTCTAATCTACAAGCGCAAGCACTGAAACTAGTGCTACATTAATGTACCGGTTTATGAATATTTTGAGATTTAAATCACAGTATTTGGGAATGTATCTGTTAATTCAACGGTGTGTGAAAAAAATTCAAAGAATGGGGAAAACAGCTTTGGCCAAATAATCAAAAACTCAATAGATACAAACCAACAAATACCAACATTTTATTTCCCAAGTTCCTCATTCTCTGTGGACTTTTTTCACATATTTCTGTGTGTGAGATATTATAGTGTCCCTTCAGTCAAAAGTATACTTGGAAAGAGAGCTATATTACCTTGAAGACACATCAGTATTATCAGTATTCATATTACCCCACATATCATTCAGTCCCAGTACAAAGTAAAAATTAGTTAGTTTTCTTCCCACAATCTCTCATCTGCTTCAGTGTCACGCAGTTCCCACTTATATTGCATCCAGTTGCTTTCCACTAGTCATTACCTTCCTCATTAATCACTCATGAAACGTAGACACACACACACACGCACACGCAGGGAAACTGTACTCTGGTTCGTGCAGAGTAGACGTTTTGTCAACAGCCTCTGGGGTCATTTGAAGATAAAACTGTTACAAGACCTATTTTTTCTATTCAGTGTTTTGGCTCCTTTCTGTGTAGCAACACTTGACAGTACAACACAAGTAGCTTACGCTTCAGTTTCCACTGATAACAAATATCAAAGAGGCTATTGAAGAAATTAAGTTCCCAAGAGAGTTTTCATTCACTGCAGTTTGGTTGAATATTTCTTAGTAATAGAATTATATGCATAAAAATGTCTCTTGATTAGTGAAACGACAGTATAAGGTATCTAGATGGTCTTTACTTCTTCTAAAAAAGATACATTTTCAGAGTATGAAGAAACTTCATAATAAAAAAACATGTTTTTACAGGCAAACAGTTCCGAGTGCTGTTCCTCAGCACGGTGCGGACGCGGCATACCTGCAAACACAAGCAGACGGCCATCAAACGTAAAGAGCAGCTAGTTGAGGACTCGACAGAGGACCTTGATTATGGATTCCTCTCCAACTACAAGCTACTCAACACAGCCATCACCAGAGCCCAGTCCTTGGTTGCAGTTGTGGGAGACCCCATAGCACTGTGCTCTGTTGGGCGCTGCAGGTAAGCAGTGGCACTTTTTTCCCTAAAGCCTTCAATATTTTAACATAGCAGATCTTCATGTAAGTGGTGTTTATGGTGAATGACTAATCTTATGGTTTGATAAATATAGAGAAAAATAGTTTCATATATAGTAGCTTTGAGGGGAAATACTATTAGCTGTGAGAATATTTTAACTTAGGGCTGAGCAATATATGGTTATAATATTGATCATGTGATATGAGACTAGATATCGTCTTAGATTTTGGATATGGTAGAATCTTTCTTTCCCTGGTTTTAAAGGTTACATTCAGTGAAGTATTGTAGTTTTCTGAACGTACCAGACTTTTTTTAGCCGTTCTATTATTTCCTTTTACTCACTTAGTCATTAAATCTGCATTACTGATTATGTTTTATTGTATTAGATTATACATATACACATTATACATTACATATTGTTTTTATTTTTATCCAGACCTGTACCCGAACATGATTTACATTTTAAAACCAAAATTAATTTAACACAATATATTTATAATACCAATGATGACTACAAATCTTAGCACATTATTATTGTGGGTTTTCTTGCTACTATTCTATCAGGTTCAATAGGAGTACTCCTTTTAACATCAACCCATTGATTTTTACATGTCTAGTTTCAGGCAGTATTATTTGAATGTTCTTATAATTGTATTCATCAAAGTTGACTGCTCATTTGACAGTATCCTGAGAATATATTTCACATTTTAGTCTTCATTCTTGTGTCCCTGCTACTAGTTTTAACTTAATTTCCATTTGGTGTGCTTCATCATCTTGCTGATTTTCCTTTTTCCCATCTTCCCTCTCTTCTAACACTTGCCCTCCACATGTTTTTTTCATGTTTGTTTCTAACATACTTAATTTCTGTTATATCCAGCCCCCATGGGGTAAATTGTTACAGTGCCAGCAGGAAAAATCAACAAGCTGATCCATCTCCAAACAAGGAGAGATAAAGGAGAATAAAAAAATAAAACTCTCCATCTGTTGTTTCCTCATTTTGCCCCTTTTCCAGAAAATTCTGGGAGCACTTCATCTCCATCTGTCATGAAAACTCGAGCCTACATGGCATCACCTTTGAGCAGATCAAATCTCAGCTTGAGGCTCTGGAGCTCAAGAAGACCTACGTCCTCAACCCATTGGCCCCAGAGTTCATCCCCCGTGCCCTCAGACCAATGCAAGGGCACCACTCTTCTTCTGTTTTGATTTCAAGTCAAAAGTTCAAGGGGTATCCAAAACGGATCAGTACTGTTTATTTCACCTCACTACACACGTCTTTTAATCATAATTAAAGATGAAACCCATATACTAAATTAGGAGTTGCATTTGACACCCATGATGCATTATTCACTGACAGGACGAGCCTTTGATTGATTCCTCTCTAGACTCGTCGTTCGTGGTCATTAGCTGTGTCGGACCCTTGACCCTTTGCTGACATGTTCCAGCAAATTAAACCACAGCTGCGTCTTGATTTTGCTCCCAAACTGTCAGCAATGCCAAAGGAATTACCACCCTCTCTCTGATATGGCACCCATGTCAAACCATTAACAACATTATCATAATCTTCCGAAATCAAAATGCATTATGCTCATCTGTTTGTTAGGCTAGCGCAAGTGTCTTTGATGGGCTTAGCTTCAAGTGGAAGACAATATTTCCGTGACAGTTCAAAGCCTCTGGCAGTATGCCAAAGCTCTGAACAGGAAGTGAAAACCTGCTCATATGACAGAAGAACGTTAGGGATTCAAAAACCATCTTCCTGCTTTATTAGATAATATCTTAACACATTTTAATACTTTGTGAACACATGATGCATTGAATTGAACAAATTCATGATCACTAGAACAGTGAAGCTTATAATGTTAAAAATGTGTCAATTCAACTCATTACTGTTGAGTGAAGTACGGTTTTAGAATCAGAATGAAACTGCAGGAGGATATTAAGTTTACTGGAAAGTAAACCCAAAATGTTATTTTTCATTTTGCGTTGCTGATAGTGTCAGGTCTAAATTTTTACAAAACTTGAAGCTTGTTTATTTCTCTCTCAATATTTTGTGAAAATCATCCCTCGATGTTATGTTTTGTGCAGGGATCAGGGTGTAAAGACATCATTGCATCTTTGTCACCTCTTTCTCTCATGTTCCTCTATCTCAGGTATTTGAAATCGTGGAGCGGGTGGAAGAGCTGCGCAAGAAGTGGCCAGTGGCCTGGGGCAAGCTCGACGACGGCAGCATTGGAGTGGTGTCGCCATACGCTGACCAGGTGTTTCGCATTCGTGCTGAGCTCCGAAAGAAGAGAATGCACGAGGTCAGCGTGGAAAGAGTGCTCAATGTCCAAGGTGAGGAAAATGTACCGACAAAACATGTTAATGTACAGTAGAGTACAGTAGATTCTCTGCCTCTGATATTTCCCACCACTACCCTTGGGCCGGATCGGGCCGGGCCTTTAAACGAGCGTTTGTGTTCGTTCGTTCGTTTTTTGTTTTTTTTGTTTATCATTGCTCTATTGGCCTACTATGAGGAGAAGGCTAGGCCATAAACATTAAAGAATAAAGGAGTTATGCTAAAGTGCAACATGGAGCTTGGAGACATAAAGTATAAATTAAGAACAGGACAATTAACGTTGATCAAGTCATCAGGAAAGTCCGAGGTATGGGATCATTTCAAGCAAGTAGTGGGACGCGATAACATTTGTGTCGGCTTTAACCAGTGCATTAAGTGCTGCTTGCTGCTAGCCTATGATAGCAAGAAACCTGGGAAAATAATTATATAAAAATAATTGTCAGGTTGACATCGGGCTCGGGCTCTTAATTACAGTTGATGTGTCGGGCTGGGCTGGACTCGGACAGAACGGGCTCGGGTAGGGTCGGGCTTGATTTTCTGGGTCTGATCTAAGCTCTAATCTACAAGCGCAAGCACTGAAACTAGTGCTACATTAATGTACCGGTTTATGAATATTTTGAGATTTAAATCACAGTATTTGGGAATGTATCTGTTAATTCAACGGTGTGTGAAAAAAATTCAAAGAATGGGGAAAACAGCTTTGGCCAAATAATCAAAAACTCAATAGATACAAACCAACAAATACCAACATTTTATTTCCCAAGTTCCTCATTCTCTGTGGACTTTTTTCACATATTTCTGTGTGTGAGATATTATAGTGTCCCTTCAGTCAAAAGTATACTTGGAAAGAGAGCTATATTACCTTGAAGACACATCAGTATTATCAGTATTCATATTACCCCACATATCATTCAGTCCCAGTACAAAGTAAAAATTAGTTAGTTTTCTTCCCACAATCTCTCATCTGCTTCAGTGTCACGCAGTTCCCACTTATATTGCATCCAGTTGCTTTCCACTAGTCATTACCTTCCTCATTAATCACTCATGAAACGTAGACACACACACACACACGCACACGCAGGGAAACTGTACTCTGGTTCGAGCAGAGTAGACGTTTTGTCAACAGCCTCTGGGGTCATTTGAAGATAAAACTGTTACAAGACCTATTTTTTCTATTCAGTGTTTTGGCTCCTTTCTGTGTAGCAACACTTGACAGTACAACACAAGTAGCTTACGCTTCAGTTTCCACTGATAACAAATATCAAAGAGGCTATTGAAGAAATTAAGTTCCCAAGAGAGTTTTCATTCACTGCAGTTTGGTTGAATATTTCTTAGTAATAGAATTATATGCATAAAAATGTCTCTTGATTAGTGAAACGACAGTATAAGGTATCTAGATGGTCTTTGCTTCTTCTAAAAAAGATACATTTTCAGAGTATGAAGAAACTTCATAATAAAAAAACATGTTTTTACAGGCAAACAGTTCCGAGTGCTGTTCCTCAGCACGGTGCGGACGCGGCATACCTGCAAACACAAGCAGACGGCCATCAAACGTAAAGAGCAGCTAGTTGAGGACTCGACAGAGGACCTTGATTATGGATTCCTCTCCAACTACAAGCTACTCAACACAGCCATCACCAGAGCCCAGTCCTTGGTTGCAGTTGTGGGAGACCCCATAGCACTGTGCTCTGTTGGGCGCTGCAGGTAAGCAGTGGCACTTTTTTCCCTAAAGCCTTCAATATTTTAACATAGCAGATCTTCATGTAAGTGGTGTTTATGGTGAATGACTAATCTTATGGTTTGATAAATATAGAGAAAAATAGTTTCATATATAGTAGCTTTGAGGGGAAATACTATTAGCTGTGAGAATATTTTAACTTAGGGCTGGGCAATATATGGTTATAATATTGATCATGTGATATGAGACTAGATATCGTCTTAGATTTTGGATATGGTAGAATCTTTCTTTCCCTGGTTTTAAAGGTTACATTCAGTGAAGTATTGTAGTTTTCTGAACGTACCAGACTTTTTTTAGCCGTTCTATTATTTCCTTTTACTCACTTAGTCATTAAATCTGCATTACTGATTATGTTTTATTGTATTAGATTATACATATACACATTATACATTACATATTGTTATTTTTGTATATTTTGGAAAAAAATATTTATCCAGACCTGTACCCGAACATGATTTACATTTTAAAACCAAAATTAATTTAACACAATATATTTATAATACCAATGATGACTACAAATCTTAGCACATTATTATTGTGGGTTTTCTTGCTACTATTCTATCAGGTTCAATAGGAGTACTCCTTTTAACATCAACCCATTGATTTTTACATGTCTAGTTTCAGGCAGTATTATTTGAATGTTCTTATAATTGTATTCATCAAAGTTGACTGCTCATTTGACAGTATCCTGAGAATATATTTCACATTTTAGTCTTCATTCTTGTGTCCCTGCTACTAGTTTTAACTTAATTTCCATTTGGTGTGCTTCATCATCTTGCTGATTTTCCTTTTTCCCATCTTCCCTCTCTTCTAACACTTGCCCTCCACATGTTTTTTTCATGTTTGTTTCTAACATACTTAATTTCTGTTATATCCAGCCCCCATGGGGTAAATTGTTACAGTGCCAGCAGGAAAAATCAACAAGCTGATCCATCTCCAAACAAGGAGAGATAAAGGAGAATAAAAAAATAAAACTCTCCATCTGTTGTTTCCTCATTTTGCCCCTTTTCCAGAAAATTCTGGGAGCACTTCATCTCCATCTGTCATGAAAACTCGAGCCTACATGGCATCACCTTTGAGCAGATCAAATCTCAGCTTGAGGCTCTGGAGCTCAAGAAGACCTACGTCCTCAACCCATTGGCCCCAGAGTTCATCCCCCGTGCCCTCAGACCAATGCAAGGGCACCACTCTTCTTCACAGGCTCTCCATCCCCACCATCATCCACATCCCCAGCACGCACAGCCCGCCTCCAACAAGCCGGGTCCGCAGCAGCAGCAGCAAGCAGCAGCAGCAGCAGCAGCAGCAGTCACCCCCTAAGGTGAGGTGTTTCAGATGCTAGCAGGAATAACATTTACATCCACTTCTTCTAGTATGGGCATTAAAAATCCAGACACCAAACTGTATACATTATTTAAAAAAGTCAGATAATATGAAAGAAACATTAATAGATGTTGTCAAACAATGATATTACTGATAATTGAATATGCCCCCTCTTCTCTAAATACTGCAAATAAGAATGTATAGGCTGCACATGTAGGAAGGGAATAAAAAGAGAGAAGGAAGATAGGAAAACAGATGGGGAGGCAGAAATCAAAGGAAAAAAGGTTGGGGCAGAGATGCTGTGAAATGCTCAAATGTTCTATGTAGGGTTTTCTTAGTTGTTGTGGTTGATGTGTAACCACTTATTAGTTTGTAGGGAAAAAAAGTCAACAACCTATGCAGAATAATTTGAGTGCTTCTTGCTTTTAGGGATGAGAAATCATAAAAGGTTTGCATGTGCAAATACAAAGCAAATATCTATTTTTTTTAACCACAGGAAATGACTTAGTGGTCGTTAATTTTGGCCCCAGAAAAACAACCCAGGTATCAAATTAGTGGGTTTGGCAGAAGGATGTTTTCTTCGGTTGTCTAGCTCGGATTGTGTCTCTCTGTCTGTCCTCCCTGCTTGCCCTGAGGTAAAGGTTAACGAAATCACCAAGGCTGCCAACCTGCTGCCATCTCCCACTGGGCCTAATGAGCCACAGCTCCGCAGCATCAACTCACTTTACACACACCCACACACACACACACAGCCCCCCCCCCCCCTCTCTCTCCTCGCTCGCTCGCTCGCTCTCCCTCTCTCTCTTCCTCCCTCCCTCTCTCTCTCCATCTCCACAGTCGTACTCGGGTGCACAACCACACAGCACACACAGATTTTCACTATGCAGTATGCAATATACTGTTTTCTTCAGCATATACAGCATGTTGCTGATTTAAAGGTCAGAGCAATCTTGACACCTCTGTACAAGGTGGAAGCCTCCACTGTGGTGTACAGCCAAAGTGAATCAGGCAAATGCCCTTTAGATAAAACACTGTGTTGTTGGGTTGAACCTGGCTGCTGCAGTACTTCTTGTACCATCTGCCACTAATGATCAATATTACACTAATAGCCAACCTTTTGATTATTATGCAATTCCAAATAAAAAGCTTCCAAGTTATTGTAGTGTTTGACTGAGCATAAAAAATGGCCAATAAATCAATTTTGTAGAGATTGTTGATCATAGTGATTAATTGCAAGTAACAATCCAAACAATATGGCCAAGGGCAGGGAGTGAGTGAGTCAGACTGGGCAATTTGTAGATGCAATTACTTGTTTAAACATATTAAATTCATCAGACTATAAAAAGGATGCAGTTGTTCATCATGTTCATTGTTGGGCTTTTTGTTTTAATCAGAACTATATGCTTGTGAAGTGCTGTTGTTGGACACTCATGGTGTTTTGATGCAACAATGTGACAATTGGTCTCACAAAAAGCTTTTTGCTGTTTGAGCTTTAGCCTAAGTGTCATTTAATTGGGGAAAGATTAATAATAATAATTGCTACTTAAAAAAAAAAAGTATCCATTTGCAAATCAGAAGTGTTATTTGAGGTGGTGTTGGGAACAAATGAATGTTTGGTATTAAGTCAAACTTGTGACTTCCGCTTGGCATATATTCTTTTGCATTTGTATTTTTCTTACAATCTTTTCACTCCAACAACCTCCAACCCCTTGCCATTGATTCCCCAGCACAGTAATTATCACTATTAGTCTCTAACCAAACTATTATTGCTGAACTTTGTCGATCAAATGAGTTTTACACAGCCAAACTGGAGCCAGTGTCTACTTTTTGTTGGAGACTATAATGAAACACTGAAGACACCAGTATGGCAGCCAGTATAGTCATCTGTCATCTTTAAGATCCAATAAACCAGTGCCTTTTTATTCTCAGCAGACCCCTACTGTTTAAGAAAATGTATCTTACGAGACAAATTTTCAGCAACATCCTTGTTGGTCTTTTCCACTGCCAAACTCCTACTTGGAGGAAATATTGCAGCAGTGTATCTACAGCTGGATCAAATAACCACAGAGCTAGACGACAGGCACCGTTTTCAGTCTGCTGTGTCTGATATTACTCCATTAATGTCCCCCACCTAAAATAGCAGCCCATCAAAGCTGCTTCTACAATATAATCTCAGACCTCAGTCAGTTTTATGAAGGGGATCCTACTCACACTAAAAACCGCATTGTACATGTTGCATCTTTAGTGTATTCTAAGATCAATGCATTCAATATAGTTATGTCGTGCCAATACTTAAGGTGCCATATGAAATGAAAAATATTACTTTTCCATGTGGAACCAAAATATTTGCTATATCTATCTCTTGTTGTTTGCGACATTGTAGTTTGGCTGCTTCTCAGCTCAAGCTGGTGGATGTGCTGCCTCACAAGTATAAGCAGTTTAAGGGGAAATAAACATTGGCTATGCTGTGGATTTGACTTTTAGTTGGTACCTGGGCTCTGTCTCACAAAGTGGTTTCAACATAGTCAGGCTATCTTGAGACTGTGCAGTTATTTCATGCTGGAATTGCTACCTTCACTGCTTTATACCAAAGTGTCTAATTTGCAGGAATAATATTTTTTCTCAACAAGTGCCTTGACCTTCAAATTGGTTTTGTAGAGGGTTTGCGATATACCAGGAACACATTACAGCATTGCTACAAGACATTTTAGATGTTATGATCAGTTTTTGTTCATATCCCGTCAGCTTTATATAATAACACAGCAACCAAGTGGATCCAATGGAGGATGTCATTCATTTTTGCCGTTTCCAAGGAAGCAAACTCACTGTCAAGGACGATCTGTTAACACCGTATTAAACAGAGAGACACAGAATGCTACAAAAATAACCACTGACAAAGCTCAAAGTAGATTGTTGTGTATGCTTGTCTACAATGATAAATAATACATGAGTCCAACTAAACTCAGGTATGGGCAGATCTCATGTGAGCCCAGTTGTGTGTGTCTGTATATGTATAGGTTTGTGTAAGAGTGCATATCGCCACATGAGTAATTCTACACGGGAGTCAACATGGATCAGGATCCAGTTCACACTGTATGCACATATAGTAGCTGGAGCTGTGTTGTGAAGCCCCCTGGAGAAAGAGATTAGCGAGGGAGTTTAGTTGTTGTCATCTGGTAAAACGACGTAGTAATGCAAATCACAAAATTGATCCAGAAATAACTAAGCAATATGTCTCCCAAATGCCGTGGTGTGGCTATTATAGGTATTTTAGGATAGCTTTTTGATGGTGGGGTTCTGTACGACAAAGACATACTGTTACTTGTAGCAGGCTGTGGCTGCTAATAACATCAATTAAATCCTTTAATTATGGCTCTTCCATTAAAGTGCTTTTATTTATCCATTAAATAAATCTATGGTTTACAAGTGAAGTGGTGATTGAGATAAAGGCACTGTATAGTACACTGCCTCTACGTTCAGTTATTAATCTGTCTTACTACATTTGGTGTCAGCATATGTCTTTGTGAGTGGATAAGCTTTGGATGTAATTAAAATACCCAGGAAGCTGTATTTGAATGTAACTATGGGACAGTGAAGAGATCATCTGACATTGCGTTTCATGGAACATAAATTACAGTATATCGTCAAATGTAGACTAGGAAAACTTCTAACTCAATCCATTTTTAATACTCGAGTTGACATGGCAACCTTTCCATTCAGTAAATGGGCTTTAAGAATATTTGACCTGTCACATTCTTAAATCTTATTTCTGTACAAAGTGCCATGGCTCACTTTTAATATTATGGATGCATTTGTAGAGTTGTACTCTGATTTTCAGCTTAATTTGTACCCCATCGCGTTTGCGGACGTTTTTTTTTTTTTTTTTTTTACAGATGTGGGGCAGTTATGACCATAGTGCAACTGTCGAATGCCCATTTCTATATTGCTATACATGTATCTATACATTTGTTATTTATTTACACTTTATTTCTTCTCCATGTGACCTCTATAAACTCTTGAATTCTTGCTTAATTACTTACTACTGGTTATTTTGTCTTACAGGGGAAGCATGCAAACCACACAGAGCACCTTCCACCTGAAGGATATGGTGAGTTTATCCTTGTTGATCTCAATATTAAAGGGTACCATTTTATTAAGTATTTTCTGTTGTTACCCTGTGTTCTTTTGTCATTTGACAAGATTCCAGATATCTCTGGCTTTCAGGTTGTCATCAGAAACTCATTCTACACCCGTGGCTATATGCAAAAGTAGATCCATAGGAAATTGCAAACTAAAGCAGCTTTGTGGAATCTTTAAGGCTTGTATGTGTTGGCTAATGTAGGCTCGCTGGGAATTTTAATTTGATGAGATGTGTATATATATATATTAGGGGTGGGACGATATGCTTTGGTCACGATTCGATTATATCACGATACTAAGGTGCCGATTCGATTTATATCACGATTCTCGATAATTGCGATTCTACAAGTATTGCGATTCGATATAATTGATAATAGAGATTTAATTTTCTTTCCTAAAAAACAAACAACTTAAATCATACACTTCTGGGACAATAAACCATGAATGGCGTTCAAACAATGCACATCAGTCTGTGTCAGTCAGTCTGGAAGCTGACATTTATTTCAACTGAGACAAATAGAAGAACATAACATGTACAATAGGTGTACAGCCATGAAATGCCATGAACAGAAATGTCCACATAGCACAAGTGTGGTCCTTTAATGAGCCTAGTTACAGTTAAACACTGCTCTCTGAGGTAATGCTGTAAGTTAATAAAATAAAATACTTGGCCAAAATAGAGCCTCTAAAAGAAAAAAAAAACAGCACAAGTGTAAGCTATCAAATTTAAATCTAAATACAAAAGACATATTTGTAGACATATTTTTTCAAAACCCTGAACTGCAGGTAAACATTGCTGTCTGAGGTAATGCTTTAAGGTATAAAATACAACATTTGGGCAAAATACTGCCTCTAAAAGAAAAAAAGCAGCTGAACTGTGATCCTTGATTTAATTAAAGTGCTTGAAATTCAAGTTTTACAAAACTCTGGACTGCAGATGAATACCAACAAAAAAAATCTACAGCACTTTTTGAGAAGCAGGTAACAGGTAGGCTACTGTTACATTTGGCTGCTTCTGTTAATTGAGCTAGTGCTTAGGAGTATCAAGGTTCTTGTGCAAAAACAAGAGCTGATCAACATGCTCTGCCGTTAGGGTGCTCCTCTGAGCTGTAACAATGTCCCCAGCTGTGGAGAACACACGTTCAGCAGACACACTTGTGCCTGGCACACATAAGTACTGCTTTGCCAGCTTTGCCAGCAGAGGATACTCAATGTGATGAGCTTTCCACCAGTCTAATGGGTTCTCAGACAGTGACAGAGAAGCAGCTGTACTGTAAGCTTTCACCTCCTCCTCTGCTCTGTCAAAAGCTGACTTCTCTGGTGGTACCAGACCTGGGACCTGTCTGGCATCTCCAAAAGTGTTGCCCAGTAGCTCAGCCAGTGCACAGGATCCTCTCCTTTTAGAAGGGGGGACTCCTCATAATCTCTTTCTTCAGTAGTCTTCTCAATTTCCTCATTCAGGCCAAGATCCTCCTGATCAAGCCTCCCCACTTCACCCTAAAATAAATAAAGCACAGTGGAACAAAGAAGTTAACACACTATTAAATTAAATTGTTTTGTCGGCATTTCACCAATGTGATTCGTTTCTGTTAATACACACACACACACACACACACACACACACCTACTATAGTGCTACATACATAATGAGCTAACACTTTCTTCATAATAATGAATATTAATTTAGAATGCCTTCATTTACTTACATGATGGGCCAGTGAGGCTGCAGCTTCAGCAACCAGCCTTGAACGTGTTTCTTGCTTCTCCTCGTCAGGCAGGAACAGCAGTGATT
Organism: Chelidonichthys spinosus; assembly: GCA_029853015.1. Lineage (NCBI taxonomy): Eukaryota > Metazoa > Chordata > Actinopteri > Perciformes > Triglidae > Chelidonichthys > Chelidonichthys spinosus. Next base: position 12,988,951 of record CM056824.1, on the reverse strand, counting down.
TAAATCGTGGATCAAGTGCTGAAGCAAGGTTGAGTGTGGCCTTCTCCACCTCGGATGTGTACCTTTTTAATAGGTCTTGGTGAATAGCTTCCTTGAGCTCTCTGACAAAGGGAGAATCTCCAAGAGTTTCTTTGGTAGCTTGCAGGAGCTGTGCGTGTAGTGGGGCTATGACAGAGATCGTTGGGTGACTCTCATCTGACATGACGCATGTAGCGACCTTAAAAGGCTTCAGTGCTTGGATAAACTCCTCGGCATTTCCTATGTCAGACTCGGTGAAGGTGCTGATCTCTTTCTCCTTCTTTCTTACCTCCGGTGAAAGCAGTGCGGCTGTGACTGCCGGCTGTTGCTCGAGGAAACGCACAACCATGTCAAAAGCGCTATTCCAACGTGTTGCTACATCGGTCACCAGTCTGTGCACTGGGAGCTCCAGCAACTTCTGTTTTTGCTCCAACGCATGGCGAGCTATAGCGCTTCTGTGAAAAAAACCTGTCACACGTCGCACTCGTCCCAGTAGTCTCGCTACAACCGGCAGCTTCAGTGCACGCTGGGAGGCAAGATTGAGGGTGTGTGCGTAGCACTTGATGTGGAGAAAGCCGGCTAACTGTGCAGCAACGGACATATTAGCTGCGTTGTCTGTGACTAAAGCAGCGTCTTTCTCTGAAATGCCCCACTCGGCTGCTACGTTACGAAGCAGCTCCGCAACATTTGGCCCTGTGTGACACTCTGACATGGCTCTTGTTTGCAGGACGTGAGAGGACAATGACCAATCTTCTGTAATGTAGTGGACTGTTAGAGTGACATACGACTCCGTTGCCCGTGAGGTCCAGGCGTCACACGTAAGAGCGATTCGTTCAGCTCTGCTCAGCTTCTCTTTGACGCCTGACTTCACTTCGTTGTAGATTTGAGGAATGGCAGTCTCTGAAAAAAACTTCCTTGACGGTATATTATAGCGCGGCTCCAAATTGTAGACCATATTCCGAAATCCGACATTTTCCACTACGCTGTATGGGCGAAGGTCTTTGCACATAAAATGTGCAATTGACGTTGTAATTCGTTTTGCCTTGTCTGAGCTGCTTGGAAGTTTGTTCAGTGATCCATCCAGGGTCCGCTGACATGCTGCTACGGGTCGTTTGGGTTGGTTAGTGTTGATATCGGGGTGATGGCGCACAAGATGAGCAGTCATGTTCGTCGTGTTACCGCAGTAGGATACGGGTCTGCGACAAAGTTTGCAGACAGCTTTGGTCATGTCTAGCTCCGTCTTCCCGGGAACTGTATAAAACCCGAAATGTGTCCATACTTTAGATTTAAAATTGATGGGCGCAGGCCGTATTTCTTGCTCGTTTTCTTCCTCCATTTTCAACTTCCGTCTGCTTTCCGGCGTTTTTCCGTACACGGATATGACGTCACAAAAATCGATTCCGGGGACAAAAATCGATTTTTAAAATCGCCGCAAAAAAAATTGCGATATGTACATGAATCGATTTTTTTCCCCCACCCCTAATATATATATATATATATATATATATGTATATATTAATAAAGGAAAAGGTACATTACCAAGGTACTATTGTTAAATGCCAGATATAACAATGGCAACTGTAAACACATACATGCATGTTTAGAATTGAATTCCATCCACATAGCAAGTCTGCCTTTATCACTACAGGTTTTGTATATTATGATCAGGTCTCACAACAGAGCAACAGTGGAAGAGTTTCTAGTGTCTGTTTTACTCTGTTCTCTTAAACACACACACACGCACGCGCGACACATCTCAACAGCTTGATACAAGCCAGTCTAATGCTGCAGCCCAGATGGATGCACGAAGGCCTGAGGCTATCGAAGCCATCAGTGTGATGCAGCCTTGAACAGCACAGCAAGGAGCTGTTAATTCAATGTTTCCTATGGGGGGAAAATCAATTTGTTGCAACTGCTGTACATTTTCAGCTACATTAGCCTAAACTGATCACAATAATTTGTAATCTGCGCAAGTCACTTCTTCCTTTTGATGCAGCATGGCCATCAGCTATTCATATGTTGCCCTCCTCTCTGATAGTGTCATAGAAGTTGTTATCTAATATTTTCCAAGCTATGAATAGCTACATATGTCTCGGGCTTATGAGTTGCCTCCTATCAATGTGTCATCACATTAAGGTCAAGATCCATTTGCATTTACATGTAATTTTATGCCATCCTCTCTGATTGCAGTCCAACCCAACCCAGCTGTGTTGATGGGAAACCCTATTCGGGCATTCACACCACCCTTGGGTGGCACACCAGCTGGCATGGGCAAGTCACCCAGTCCTGTTCAACGGATAGATCCTCATACAGGCGCCAGTATCCTCTACGTCCCAGCTGTGTATGGTGGCAACATGGTCATGTCCATGCCCCTGCCTGTAAGTTTCCTGCTTGTTCAGTTTCCTGGTTACAAATGTTAAGCTAGTGGGCAACTTATGCCAGTCAGGTGTCTATAAAAAAAAAAAAAAAATATATATATATATATATATATATATATATATATATATATATATATATATATTAGAAAAGAAAAGAAAAACTTGCACTGCAATGAAAATGTGTGGAAAATGTGCATGTTTTGTCAAATATAATATTTATTTTATGCTGGGAGAATATAATTTTTTGTCCTCAAAATTTGCCAGCCCAGATTTTTAATTATCCGATCAAGCATTTACTGTTTTTGTATACCCTCCTTTCATCTGTAGGAACAAAGTGTATATTAACCAGCTAACCAGTGTTATGTGTAATACAAGTGATAAATAATAATATCATAAATAATAATATAATAATATCATAGGTTTGCTCTCACAGAACATACTTAATTGTTGACTAGCTCTTTCTCTATGTGGAGATTTATTTTTTCCTCACTAATTATATACCACAGGATTATTATTTCCTTTAGTCATATTACCTAAATGCAGTCTTATTGTAGATTAGTTCTGTATTATTTTGTGACTCACCTATGTATTAGGTGTATGTTTCTTATGTAAAATTCCCTTTTTGTATGGACAGTGGAGCTCCACATGGTTTCTAGTTCAAAATTAAATGTTAACTTAATCAAAGTATGCATAGGCATTACCATTCACCCATTCACCAATGTCATAGATCCTAATCGGTTTGTGCACATGTGACCGTGGTTCAAAAGAAAAAACTAAAAGTTGGGTATTTGTTTTCATGTGTTACTGTTTGTCATTACCTGTATTGGTTGGGTCCTGTCCATAATCCACAGCATTATTATGCCCCTCTCCTCTGTCATGATGACTTGATCAATAATTGTTCAATATGTTTGTATTTCCTTAGTTGCCATGGCCGGGTTACCAGAATCGCTTTGCTGTGGACCCTCGCATCATGAGCCACCCGGCAGCGATGGCCTACAACTTCAATCTGTTGCAGGCCCAGAATCGAGGCTCCCCCATCCCTTACAGTGGAGTAACCCACCCCTCTCATCTGGGAATGGGTCAGCCCAGCCCTGACAAGGAGCTACAGGCAGACCCAATCAGAAATGGTGTGCCTCAACCAGCCAAAATAACAATTGCTGTAAAATTATGGCATCAAATAGAAAGAAGTGACTGCATAAAATAGCAAAGCATATGGCAGTAAGTTTGTTTTTGTATTTGACTTCTTAGGAAAATTGGAAGGATGTCCGAAGTCAGAACAGAGCCGTCTTCAGACACCTGAGAGGAAAACCACAGATATGAAGGAAAAACAGGCAAGTTGTTGAGATTTTTAATTTATTTTTCGTTTTAACCATACACAACTTGTCTTTTTTATGTAGAGCTACACATCGTTGCTCATTGTGTTTGGGTTGGTGTTTACTTTTTGCTGCAGGGAGATTTAGATACAGGCCAAAGTCGAAGTCTCGACTCGCAGTCGGATGGGCTTGGATTTCCCAATGCGCTACTCCATCGAAAAGATCCCTCAGCTGCCCAAAGACCCCTCAACTACCACCTGGCCCCACCTAACCCAGCTTTTCCTCCACATCCTGCAAGTGGAAGAGCCTTCCCCCCTCAGTATCCAGTCTCCAGGCTTCCTTATCGGGTCAGCCAGCCTCAACATCCAGGGATGGCTCCACAAAGTCAACAGCAGCAGCAGCAGCAGCAGCAGCTCAGCCCTGCCTACACTGGTGGTAGCCACAATGCTTCCTTCTTCAGTGGCCCCATACCCCCTCATAGGGCTGTCCACTCGCCCACTTTGGATGGACCAGATCCTGGAGGAGTGGAAGAAATGAGTAGCTCCATTAGGACTCCAATGGGCCACCCAGGGGGGCACCACCCAGGCCTGTCGCAGCACAACAGGGTCAACAGCTTTGGGGAGGACGGACAGGATGGAAGCCTTGGAGATAGTTTGGGTGAGTGGAGCATCATATTTGTTTTCCTTTTGTTGGCCAAATCCATGAAGTTAGAATGTGAAATGGTAATTTGCCCACTGAGTCATCAGAACATCACCAGTGATTTTAAAACTAATCACATTGTTCCCCTATCAGATCTCCAGGGTCCCTTGGCTCTTGACGCCCTGAGCCAGCAACAGCAAGCAGCCAGACTGGGCCAGTGGGGGGAGGCGGCAGGTCCTTTTCTCCAGGGCAGCGTCGCCTTCCCTCTGCCACAGCAGCTCGCCCACCTTGCTCAACCCGGAATGGCTCGCTTCCCCCATCAGCTGCTCCGAGCAGCTAGTTGGGGCCTTAGTGCCAATATGGAGGATGAAGCTGTTAGTTCTGCCTCCACTGGTCCACCTTTCACCAGGTTAGACTAAGCACCTGTTTGTATTGTCATTTTTAATTGTCTGGTAACTTGACAGTAGAGTTGAAGTAATAATAATTTCGATTAAGTGCCCTGTAGAGCTTACTTAAAACATAAGTGCTTTAAATAAGTGCTTATATCATAACTTTTGCTGTATCTTCTTTTTGTTGGCCTCTCAGTTATTCTTCCCCCTCATTATTGTTCCAAAGAAGTTTTGTTTTCCTTTCTGCTGCTTAAAAACATAATACAGAGTTCAAGAAATATATTTTTATTTCCCAGGTACCCAGGCCTCTTGAGAGAGATGCACCCACAGGAACAGCCTGAACACAGGGAGGCAGCTGAGATGCAGCCTCCACCGCAATCGCGTCTCCTCCAGTACCGGCAGTCCCAGTCCCGTGCCTCAGGAGACCCTTCATCCTCTTTAGCCCCCACCTCCAATCATGCTGGCCCTTTCCCAGCAGGACCATATTCCCATGACGCAGGCCGTGATCTCCTCAACGACAACCCTCTCAGCAACCCAACTCTCCAGCAGCAGCATCCAGGGAACCCCCTGTATAATACTGGTAGCTACCCACATCAGCCATCAGCCCATTCTGCCAGCCCCCCTTCCTCCCAGGTCAAATACCTACTGCAAGAGGCCCAGTGGCCTCATGGTGGAGCTGCGTCAGTGAGCCCACCACAGCAGAACCACCTGTTAGGAAACCAGGGCCACAGCCTTCCTTATGGACTGCCCATCATGGCGCACCCCAGCAGGCAGGAGCAAGTACACCTAATGCAACTTCACCATCAGCACCAGCAGCAGCAGCAGCAGCAGCAGCACAACAACAACAACAACAACAACAACAACAACAACAACAGCAGCAGCAGCACCAACAGCAGCAGCAGCAGCAGCAACAACAGCAGCAGCAGCAGCAACAACAACAACAACAACAGCAGCAGCAACTACAACAACAGCAGCAGCAGCAACACCAACAAAGTCAAGGTCCAGAACAGGAGTCCTACCACCCACTGTCCCCCAGAACATCATCAGCTACAGCCCTTCACAATGTAGATGAGGTAAGTTTTATAACTTTGGATTATTATTTGGATCCTTATCAAAGTTTCAAAAATCTTTGTATACTAAAATGAAATGTTTAAACGGGTTAAGGGGACACAGGCTTCAGTGCAGGGTAAAACTAATTCAGAAAGATGTTGCAGTGACTGTAATGTATTTATATTAAGCAATCATATATTGTTTCTGTGCTTGAAGGTACCCTGCGGTTCCCATAACATCCTGGATAGTTTGGTTCTCACTTTCTACCTTTCTGACAACTTCTGTAAATGGGGGGACATTTGGCATCACCAGTCTTAAAAGCCATAAAGAATTTAATTTCTTCCACACTGGAATTCTGAGCACTATAATAGATTTAGCAGTCTGGCTTTGTGCAAATAATGTGCTTTAAATGTTCCATGAAGTTGAGTTAAGTTCCTGGTAAAATGTAAATGGTGTATGTCGATAGGCGAATGTCAACCATCAAATTGCCCACTTTTGATAGAGATGCAAAATGAATATTAAGAAGCTCAAATGCAAAAAGGAAGAGGAATTGCACGTGTGTACAAGATAAACCTTTGTTTGCTTGGCTTAATCTCATCTATTTCGTCCTATTTTTATCAGTAGCACGTATGATCTGACAAATGCGTAACATGCATTAGGGATGGAGGGATTATACTTAAATGATTGCCGTGCGAGATTGATCTTTAAAAAAAAATGAGGTACTCTTGGTGTAGAATGTAAAAGTGTGCAATAGTTTTTTGACAAATATTAGCACAGGATTGTATTTTCTTTCATATGTGCCTCCATCACTGGATCAGCAGTAGTGTGGAAAGATATTGTGGTGCTTGTTGTTTTTTGGACCACTGATTCTTCAGGGCTGCAAGCCTTTTTTACTTTTAAGGTCATATGCCCACCAGTCTAACTCCCTTATCCATTGTTACTTTCTTTGCAGTATGAACCCAGAGGTCCGGGCCGGCCTCTCTATCAGCGCCGCATCTCCTCTAGCTACCCAGATGAGTCGTCTCCAGCCAACACCCACAATGCCCTGCCCCAACAGAGCCAGCCCTGTACGTCAGACCACCAGGACCACCCTCATCCACACATACAGCATCATCAGCACCCACATCCCCCCTACGGTTACCCCTCACATGACCTCTGGCCCAGTAATGGTGGGGGTCCCGGTCCGTTCCAGAACATTCCATGTAACGGAGCCGGCACACTCGCTCAGCACCGGGACCTTCTGGGTAAGTATTTCAAATAACTCTGTTGTTAAGCATCATGTTCTGTTACACAGTTGTTTCATTGTCTTGAGAACCATTCATCATGTTCCATCCTGTTCCAGCTTCCAAGGCACTTCGTCAGACGGAGGAGCAGGTGAAGGCCGAGGTCACAGCAGCACAGCAGACACACCCACACTCCCTCAACTCCCTTCAGCACCTTGGACAGTTTCCTCCTCTCATGCCCAATAACAAGCAGCAGCAGCTGCAGCAGCAGCAGCAGCAGCAGCCGCCACCGCCGCCGCCTCCACCACCGCAGGCTACCACAGAGGCCAACCAGGGGGCTCCAAATTTAAGCAAACCACCTACCATGTCCTATGCCAGCGCCCTTCGTGCTCCACCCAAACCCCGAGCTGTACGCCCTGAACAGGTCAAAAAGAACAGCGACCCTCTCTCCCTCCTACAAGAGCTGAGTATAGGAAGTTCAAATGGTAGCAATGGGTACTATTCCTACTTTAAATGAGTGTCACCCCTCCACATAATAAGTGATGAAATACATAAAAAAAAAAAATAAAAAAAAAAAGGCAAAACCGTTTCTAAAACACAAAAAAATAGTGCAAAGTGCATTTACAAATTGTTTCTATCAGTAGGTTTGTTTTCTGCATTTTGTTTCATTTTAACTTTTTATTTGTAACAGTCATCTTTTCTCCTGTTTCACATATCTGTGAAGAAAATAAGTATATATAATGAATGCATTACTGGTATATATACATACTCATTATGTATATATGAATATATACTTATATTATCTACACTTATATATGTACGTAATGCTAAAAAAAATTATAAAAAAAGATAAAAAATAAAAAAAGGTTTGATTTGGTTGACCACTTAGCTACCTGCATATTTTTCCTTATTGAAGTTTCTTTTGTTGGTTACTAAATAAGTATGTTGAAGTTTTTATCATTTTTTATTCCTCAGTTTTTGAGTGGACGTTACGTCTTGATTTTTCATACTACTGTAGTTGTGGTAAAGGACAAAAGCTAAGTGGTCAACTGACACAGAAACTACATGGAACAGTGTATAGAAGTAGATAAATTTTCCTCTAATCTGTAAATATAAAGAAAATAAAAGACTGAATTGTATGCCACAGACATGTCCTTAAATTCCTGTATCATACTAGCATTTACATAATTAATTGTTTTCCGTTTGTTGGCTTCTGATCCTTAATTCTTAGACATCCTGGGAATAGCTGGGAATTATTACAGTGATTAGTAGTAAATGTGATTATTTACTGAAAAGTAACGATACAAATATTGATTGCGTATTTTATTTTCACCATTGTCTCATCCGCAACAATAGATACAGTGTGAAAAAAAGTAAAAGTAGCAGCAACCATGTCATTCCTCCTTTGTTTGTTTTAAGGATCAGAGAACACCAGGCATCGCTTTCTATAAGATTATCCCAAACCGCTTCGCTTGTGGCTGATGATGCTCAGTCATTTTATTTTATTTTGTTTGTTTGTGTCAACAAAACAGCAGAAATTGTTTCAATAACTGTTGGGGATATGAAATGTATTTTTTTTTGTTGGCACTAATTGACATTGAGTTTTTTTAAGATGTTGCAGTACTCTGAAGGTTTGTGAAAGTGAAGAGGGAGTGGTGAGGTCAGAGTGATGTGTCATGATAGGTAAGTTGAAACTTAAGGGTGTGATCAACACTGCCTGTCAGACGTTTTTGAACACGCTTAATGTTAGCAATTTTTTTTTGGTTAAATCTGAAGTATATTAAAACTGTAGATTCGTAGTAAATACACATCAATAATTCACTGTTTGTGGCTTTTTATTTGATTGGAAATGGCCTGGATCTTAGTCACTGTAGCAAACAGCATACTGTGTGTTATTCGGATCATTGATACCGTCTATGGTCTGAATATACTCTCCCCGTTTCCAGATGCCTTTACATAGTGTGAGTGAGACTGCCCAAAGACCATTTGCCATTTCCTCTGTAAGACAATCTTTTAATCTCTGAATAATATCAACCATATAAGAAACAATAATTGCATATCTTTCCCATGAACTAATATTTGCTACCAGTCCCTCCAAAAATATTGATCATTCACCATGAAGGTCTACGTCAAAAGCATTTCCCTATCCCAATTTTTTTTTTTCAGTGTATTTGAAGCAAACAGATCCCCCATACTTTTAAACACTCAGCTTGAGATTTAACCCAAAAAGTCACAAAGTAAAAATAACTAGACAATATGCTGTTCAACTACGTATGACTGTTAACGTGTCTGTTTTTGGGTCGTCGTTCATGGCGCGCACATTGTTCCTGGACATTCAGAGCATTACATCATTCAGCTTTTTCAGTTTGATTTGATCGCCGTGTTGATGTGAAAGTGGTAGATTCATTCTCATCCCCCTTTTTTTTTTAATTGAAAAAGCTCTGACCGTGCGTTACATTTGCAAACGTCCACGTTACTTTCTTCTCAAAACACAGCGATGAACATACGCCAGAACATTCACGTCAGTGAGTTGCTGGACAGCCACACGGAGGCCAGGCAGCTCACACGGACATGCATTTTAGTGCTAACATAGTGAAGCCCCGGTGATCTGAAGTCCCTTGCAGGTTAAATATAAAAAGCTGTTATTATATCTGCCAAGGTCTTTTCTTTTTATGATGAAAGCAATACTGGAAACAGTCATCCAGTGCTCGGTCCTGTTGTGTCATTCTTTTTAGTTCTTAAACCGCCACTGCCCCATTTGCGAATTGATAAAACTGTAATAAAGACAGACAGTCGCTGGTTAATCTCTTAAGATGTCACCTCCCCAGAAAGCTAGTACCCCACAGCCTATAACGTAGATGTGTTTTTAACAGTCAGTGGAGAGCATCATGGTATTATTTGTATGTTTTTAAGTTTTGACATTGTAATTCAAAGGTCCAGATTTTTTGACTTAGCGGAGAACAACACATACTTGTAAATATGCATTTTCTAGGTATTTACAAACAAGAACTTTGGGACCGCCTCAATTTTGTAAAAGTTGTTCAAAGAAGAGGTATGCCCTTTTTAATTATGCAAATTCACAAAAAATAACAATTCTAGAAATGGACAACAACCCAGTTGGTAGTTGCGACATCTTGTTGTAACTTTTTAGATTTTTTTTTTTTTTTTTTTTTTCTTAACACGGTGTCTGGCTGATTTGACAAAGAGGAGAATTTCTGTTGCAGCTGTTATAAGATGACTTATTTCACTGTACAATACATATTTTTAAGTATATGTTGCTGGATTTGTCCTGTTTTGTTTTGTCACAGCTGTACAACAATCAACATGGATTTGTTTTTGTTTTTTAATGTGAAGAAGTTTTTCTTTTCATGCATGTTGAGATGACCTGGCTGGTTTTTATCCCTGTTTTTATCGGTTTGTATTGATTTGTGGATGAAAAAAAAATTTAAAAAGAAAAAAAAAAGCTTTTGTTCAACCTACAGAGTCAAATTTTGGTATATTATTTGATGTGTACAATAACTTGTGACATTATCAACAAAACTATTATAATATTTTACTAACATTTCAATCAAATATGTAATGGTCATGTAAGTTCTTTTTTTTCTTTCTGCAGTTACTTAGCAGGGCTGAAGCTGAGGTTGCTTCCTGGTGTGTCGTATTTACAAAGCTTTGGACATCTTTGTTTGTGGGAATCATTTTCCCCAAAGCAGTCATTGGCTAATCTCTGAAGTTGTGCAATACTAATATTTCACTGCTTCTTCACTTTTATTTATTTTTTTAAGCAGAAGAGATTGAGCCAAAGACGTCTTAAAGGGATTTAATTTAAAAATTTCCGTCATTTGTTGTCGAGGCTTCATTTTCAACCTTTCTCTGTTTCCAAAATTTTGACAGAATCTTTGCTATGAATCTAAGGATCTTTACTCTTGTAATGAATTTGGATTTGAAATGTTTTCATCTCCCACATGTTGCACCATATGTCATATAAATGAATTTCTTTAAGACATTGAATTGCTTTTTAAGGAAACACAGCAAAACCAACTTGTGTGTATGTGTGAGGCACATGGAAAGGGAGCAACCTTCTGCCCAGCCAGTAGAGAGCACTGTGTTCAGCCTTCTATAAACGCCACATTCTTCCTGTTATCTGTTTGCTCTCCTCCGTTCTTCCCTTGCTGCAGTGAATCAATGGCACACCTGTTCTCCCAGCCTCCCAGTTGGTTCCCCTCTCGTGGGTACAAAGTAATGAATAGATCTGTTTTGCTCTTCTTCATTTCAATTGGTGGTGGTTATAATAAAGGATTTAGACTGTGTTTCAAAGGTTTATTTTCTTTTTTATTTGTTTCTCTATTAAAGTGTTTTTATTGAAACTGCTTGAGTTTGGTCTTTTTTTAATCGTCCTCTGCATTATACAGTAGGACTGTAGAGAATCAGCTGGTCCACCATGTACAGGAATTAATAGGGGTTTTACTGTCAGAACACTTAGGTCTTGACAAAAGAATGTAAATGCACATTTTGTTCTGGGAAGATAATTTATTTACCAAATTTTCCAAAAACTAATATACTAATCAAACGTATGAAAGTGTAGCGTTGTATGGTGTAAAATTAAGATAATTCAACTTAACCGCAAGAAAACATGGTGCAAGAAGGAGATCACTACAGTTTCTGCTAAGCAGGACCTGAAGGTCTCATCCACCACCACTCATCCTCGTGCCTTGTTCTTTGGTACATGGAAGCAAACAAAAACAACACAAAGTAATCTCAATATAAACTTTTCCAAAGCGTATTAAGATTTAATTTTGATTACAAAGATATGGCACATAACGAACATACACAGAATATGCTGCAAACGTGTATAACTGGATTCCATATTCAATGAAAAACATATAAAAGACTTAAGAATATAGAAATTCAATTGCCACAGCTAATCAATTTTTTTCCTTTTTCTTTCACTTGTTTTTTAGTCAAATATCCGAAATGTTACGGCCGATCAAAAGGAATATAATTATAAAGAAACTTAATGGACTTTAGCTCCAAGCAAGCTCATAACATGGACAGTTGCTCTCACAAACAGCTGCAGGTTTTGCACAAGCATGCAGTGCTAAACTGCTCTCCTCGACATGCAGCTATTTCATACAGCAGGTGAGCAGGATGAAAAAAACAAATGTCTGGTGGAGAGACTTTTTCTGTCTCACATTACCCACAGATACAGTGCAACGCGGCAATACCAATTTGTTTCAAATGGGTCACGATGACGCAGGAAAACGAACAGAGAATTTTTTGTTTCATCAGTTCTGGTTTGGAAGCTGTCAACAAAGAGTAAAAGGCCTTGTATGTGCACCTGCTAGAGCTGAACCTTTTCCAACATACAGACTGTGTAGTGTTTAGCATTCTGCCTGACACACACACACACACACACACACACACACAAAATCAGTCATTCATTTAACGTTCTTTTAACGGGACGCCCTTCCTCTTTAAAGGTTCTTATTAAATCTAAGTAATAGAACACGTTTAACATTTAAATACACACGTCTCGACTTCTTTTTCTTAATCTATATTTCTCAGAAGTAAGAGATTCCTTGAGCGATCCCATACAAAAATCAACAGATGAACATTAGATATGTACAAGATATCATACATAATGCAGAACATAAAATCACATAAAGTCATGACTAGATGTCAAGGCCATACATGCACTATATCCTCAGAATGTGAACTCTACTAAAAATCTTAATGTCTTTTTAACTAATGGGTGTAAAATGGTAGGATGATGAGATCATGTAGACCAAACCAGACACATAGCCTAGAGGGACAACAGAAGCACACATTTGGACCAGGTTGGCTCTTACTTAGATTTAAGAGGATTGCCTTGTTTTACACTGGGAGGCATACAGGATAAGGCGAATATTTGAAACTCAGATAAACGGCCACATTGAAGTCACTGTGTTATTGTAGGTAGGTGAATTTCCCATTATGGCTATGGTCCATCCACCCCCAAAACCAGTTAAATGGCCAGCTCTTGTTCTGAAAATGAATCTCTACTCAAATCTGTACTAAAAAAACAATCTCATCCTTCATTCGTCCGTCTGTGTAGCCGTCACTCGACTTGGTCCGGCTCAGCATCCATGCAGGTCTCCCATGGATTCCTCGGCATCTGGGGCATGGAAAGGACCAGCAGGGCGATGCCGGTGAGGAAGAGGAGGACGAAGCCGGTGCAGGCGCAAGCGAACGACCAGGCATAATAGTACTCGATCCAGATCGTCTCCTCGCTCTCGATCATGCGTTTGACTGATTGGCGCATCACCTCCAGTGAGATGAAGGCGCAGAGGCCTGGGAAGGAGAGGGATGTGTGAACACACAGTTAGGTAGTTACAGCCATCGCATGAAGACAAAGTGATTTTTTTTTTTCATTCCAAACTGTAAACGCCATAGGATATGCATGTATCACTCAACTCACCTGCAAATGCGAAGAACATGCCGGCTGGTTTGAGGAGGTAGTCTCTCCCTTTGCCTTTCCCGCTAAATGATGCCATCAAACACAGAGAGCCCAGGATCATGAAGGCCAGACTGAAGATGGAGATGGCCGCTGCCGAGATGTTGTACTCTGGAGAAGAAGAAAAGACAGACCAAGAGTGTTGACATTACATTTCCTGTTTTTGTGCAACAATTTCCTATCGTTTGAGCTATCATTAGTGTCAGTTTAGGCTCAAAAGGGGATAAGGCTCCCCGATGTTTTCGGTTCAGTTTGTTGTGGGTTTTCTTCGTTTGTTCGTCAGGAGGATTATGGTAAACTACCATGGCCCAGATTGTCATGAAACTCGTTGAAAGGGTGTAGCGTTGGCAAAGGAGGACTCGTTTGAGAGAACATTTGAGAGACAGGTCATGGTCTTAGTGGAGATCTGTGCTCTCCGAGTGCCTTCCTAGTTAAATATTTTTCTTATAGTCGAGAAATCCCATTTAAAAAACAAACATGAATGCATTGGTTTGGAGACTTTTCCATCCTTTCTGTTGCATCCAAGCAGTTTGGTTGGTTCCCGCTGAAGACATACATCTTTTAAAAAATGAGTTTTATAAGTCAAATATAGAACGTCATCAGACTTGCTAAAAAGATCTTTTCATTTACAACTAGCTATATGAATGAGCTTTACAGATACAGGCTGTCTGTGTAACGGGAACAGCAGCCGGCTGTGTGTTGTATTTTCAGAGGGGTGGATAGGATGGTGAGGCCTTTGATCTGCCGCCTGTTTGCCTGTGAACCGTGCCCAGGGGAGCGGCACTCCTTTGGGAGAGGGAGTCCTTCATCTTCTGCTGGCAGGGGGAGGCGAGCCGCACCCCGAACACTGTGTTCTCTGAGATACTGCATGTCTGTGGAGCTCATCGGCTAGCTCGACACCCAGAGCAAGGTAGACATCAAAAGGACAGTGTTTCAGTCGTGCAGGGCGTAACCCTGCTGAGGGATTTCTCTTTCCTCACAAGATTGATGTTTTAAAAAGTCTGTAGTATCACAATTATTAATAATAATAATAATGTTTTTTTAAAAGCCATCATTCAGGCTAAAAGGTGATTTGAAGCCACTGTATTGCAGGATATATGTTGGTATTTGTGTGTCTGTGAGATACTAGACCTATATATATATGGCTTTGCTCTAGATGTATATGTGTGAAGAATCCATCTTTGTGTATACATAGTGTAGGTTCATCAAGTTCATGTAGACATTTTGCATTGTTAACTTGTGTTTGTAAAAGTTATGGAAAAACCTCCAAATGCTCAGAATCGTTCCTACAGCATTATTGATTTTCATCACATCTCATTTATTTTCTACTGGCGAACTCCCCATGGCAGACAAGAGTCTTACTGTATGGATGGATGTGCCTGTGGTGACATACACCCACTATGCTCATTCAACCGCGCTATTATGGTATAGGCCTGATGCCAAATGGCTCAGTCAAGAGTGAATAACACTGGAGGGGACTTAGGTCAGTGATGCAATCATTCCAGCAAACTTGCAGTGTGTCTCTTGTGTGTGTGTGTGTGTGTGTGTGTGTGTGTGTGTGTGTGTTTGAGGATGGAGGAGGCGTATGTATTCTTACATTAGCATCTCTGAGTTTAGGGTGTGGGTGTGTGTACAACTTCATGCACAAGACAATTCACATTTACACCCCAATAATTGAGTGTGACAGCGCTCCACATGGGCCCGGCCCCCTTACGCACATTACATGGGAGGGTTGTCATACAACTGAGTGGGCTCAGCGCGGTCACAGCTGGAACAATGCAGAGGCGATGGAAGAAATTGGAAGAAGGAATCTGGAACTGGGCTGGAACAAACAGACTGTAATTTTTTTTTTTTTTTTTTGGAATCAGAAAAGCAGGATCTGCATTTGCCTTTTGTCACAAACGCTGCATCATTAAGCATCACAGAGCGACTGTCTGCCACAAATCCGTGTATGTAAACTATTCATTGAAAATCAATAGTGATGTGATTGATACAGTATCACAAAATATAGTACAATCAATAGTATTATTGATATTACATTCTGTGACTTAGTGAGTGATCTTTTACCCCCAGCTGACAAACATGATAGGGGAAACAAACTTTTACATTGGGTGTCTTTCCAATATGATCCAGGAAAAGAAAAAGGTCTGAGTAATATTATAAAAATTAAAAACGTACGTTATGACATGTGGAAGCACATTGACTTTTAGCCTGGAAAGGATAAAGGAAGATCAATTTAGCTTTCATGCAGGACTTTATCGCGTCCTATGAAGATTTTCATCTTTGACAGCTGGTCCAATACTCCTGCTGTGACACCAATGCCTGTCCTGCGGTCAGAAGTGAAAATCTGAACCCACAGAGAGCAGCAGCAGCAGGAGAGGTCATTTGGAGATACATGATGCAGCCAGCATGATGTTCCACTTCACAAGGACTGTCTTATCTTAATATTCCAGGGAATATATTTTCAAAATGAATTCACAAATGAATCCCTTCTTTTTTCATGTTTCTACAGGATGAATGAAAGTTATGATGATAGGGGAATGGATCCACAAACAGAAACCTACCTTTTTGTGTTTTATATTCAAATATCTCAGCATCCTGCCCTGGGGTGAAGTGTCTGAAGTAAGTGCAGTTTTCCTCTGTGAAAAGAAAGAAAATAGGATTTAGTTCAAAGTTTCAGCTGCATCAATAAGTGTATATATATACACACTCTCTCAACCTTATAACTTCTAAGTAAAATATTCACCAATATTTCTCCAACTCTTGAAGAATATATCTTAGATTTGTGGGTCCTAAATGCTTCACATTGACCATGCAGCCACTAACTGTGTCAGTATGCAGTTTGGTGTTCAGGACTTATGGGAGTTTTTTTTTTTTATTTGCTGAAAATAGTTACTTGCTGCCGTAAAAGGGGTTGAGGAGAACAGTAAAAGCAAGTTGCAGCCTGTAACACCAAAACAATGAGATGAAAAATACGCTCTTTACTTAAAAGATAATCCTCCATGAGATAGATAGATAGATAGATAGATAGATAGATAGATAGATAGATAGATAGATAGATAGATAGATAGATAGATAGATAGATAGATAGATAGATAGATAGATAGATAGATAGATAGATAGATAGATCACGTTCATGTCGTCTCTAGCAGACGAGGTGTTAAACCTCGGGGATTTGCACAAATAAATAATGCAATAATAAGCAATGCAGATAATGTAGCATAAGAAAAAAAAGAAAGGAAAGCAAACAGGTTAGGTTTCCTGTCGATTGATTTATCTCATACCACATAGTTGGAGGGACATGCTTAAAAGTAGGAGTGCACACGGGCTGGCTCTCGTTCAACAGTTGCGGCTTCACTTTATGTGACACCTGTTTCTAAAAGCAGAAGAATGTCAGGGCGATGAGAAGGGAATCTGTTGGGTTGGTATGATCGTATGAGTGAGAATGTTTACGTACAGTATGTAACACCGGATCACTCTATCGCAACTCTCACGCGGAGCCAACCACTCTCTCTTTTATATGTACTTTGAAAATATGATGTAGTGCACGGTATCATCTAACAGCTAGAGCTTGATGACATGCGCTGGGATGGTAGATCATTTCCCTATGTACCCTGTAAACCATGAAAACAAGTTAAATGTGATGGTAGATGGCTCTACCAGGAAATAACACGGAGCCATTTGATAGAATAGGCACAAAACAATAACTCTGAGTCATATTTTTCCCGAGCCAAGTCAAGATTGCAATGTTTACAAAAGACCTATTTTGAAATGATTAGCTTTTAATGCTGTGGGCAAAAAAAAAAAAAATGTTTTTATGAATGAGGATAGGGACTGGCCATAAAAAGGGCTGTTACTAAGCAACAGGCTCCACTGGTTTCACTGTAGAAGGCACATAATGTATATGTGATAGCGGCTTGTCAACTAGCTGTACTTCTGAGCCTTGCATTGAAAAGAGAGGCTGAAAATGACCTTTGACCTTTATTAATTTCCCCCAAATATTCATGTTTTTAAGAAAATCCGTCTTCTTTACCAACTCTTTCCATGGCAGGAAACATGGTTTCACCTGTTTGTGAGATTTATTTTTAGCTCCACATTTAAAAAGTATCAGAACTACCAGCAGGCCAAGTGGCTCTTCATTGGCTAAATGGATGTCTGGTTTGTTAAGTGGAGCCACTCAGCATTGATTAAGCCTTGAAGTGGCTTTGAGGTCAATTTCTGTTCCGTAATAACACCTTTTTGTACCATCTTTAGAGAGGAACGCTGCCACGAAACACATGACAAGCTGGTGGTCATAAATAAATCTGTCGAAGCATGCTGCACACACCGACACGCTCTGCTGCACCACTTGTTGCTGGTCCGTGTCCTGCTAGGCTCTGCTGACAAGCGCTGTAAAGCCTCTCTTGTTCCTAATAGGGTAATCCGTCATCTTCCCAAAGATCAGCTCAGGACATCGGATTAGCACCATTTCTGCACAAATTCCACTTTTCTTTTATAGCTTTGGTGTAGCTGCTCAGCACATTTTGTCTATGGGGGTGGGAGAGCTAAGATTGGCCCAGACTTCTGAGCCCTGGTTTTTGTTTTGTCTGCTCTATTTTGGGTGTCGTAGCCTCTCTCATTCCTACAGCACACACGAGTGGAGTGTTGTTGGGTTAACACGAGAGCACATGACACCAAAACTTGTGTTTTTTTGACAGATTTATATGCTCAACTTTTTTTTTAACAAATCATTTACAGTTACGCTGGATTTGACCTCTGATACCTGGCGGACTGTGAGATTAAGGACACTCCAAAAAAGTTAACAAAATCCATGATTCAGCTGTAAACCCACAGAACCAGATGACACGTGTCTATTTCAGTGTTAAAGTCATCACTGGCACCTGTCCCCATATACAACACCTATCCTTGGGTTGGTGGGTTATTCGATATAACCTATATTGCCTATAAAGGCAAAATCCCAGAG
This sequence comes from Chelidonichthys spinosus, assembly GCA_029853015.1. Classification (NCBI taxonomy): domain Eukaryota; kingdom Metazoa; phylum Chordata; class Actinopteri; order Perciformes; family Triglidae; genus Chelidonichthys; species Chelidonichthys spinosus. The sequence continues at coordinate 12,970,488 of CM056824.1, read as the reverse complement.
GTAGCGCTTTCTTTTTGGACTATGCATCCCATCCATGGGGAGTGTACAGTAATTTGAGTGACCGTGTGGACTGCACGGAGACATGAAGCTGCGAGAGGGTCCCGTGGGAACAGTTTGGTGGGACAGCAGGCTGGCTTAGAGCTATGCAGGACTCCGCCATGCGGCCCCGTCACTCAGAGGGCCGCCGGGCTTGGCGTGAACACTTGACCCTCGCAGCTCCCACCCAAGACAGCTGAGTATTTATGCGGCCTATATTTAAAACCACAACTACTTCTTGCTGAACAGTTTGCATAACGTTATTAACAAAATCACACCCTTTCTGGTCCTGGAACCCTAGCAAATACATTACAGGGATCACTTGTCTTTGCATGATGCAGAAAGGCGGAGCACTGTACGTACCTGAAGACCAATAGAAAAAGAGCGTGCAACGAAAGCCACACATCTTTATTAGATAAAGCACCTTTAACTTAAATAACCCTATGGTACCTTTCTTTCTTGCTTTGAGCTGAAACAATGTGTAACGTGTGTCTGCATTCTCACCATCTGCACTTTGTCAGCAGTTTGCCTGGACAACAACTCGGCCCATATTTTCCAGATGAGTGTCCAATACTTTTTAAGTCCTGCTTTGGATCAGAGGGTGACACCTCTCTGAAGACATGTGGCTATCATAAACAATAATGTTCCTGTCCAAATACAGCTATTGAGCCGGGAGAAACCCCTGGTAACTGAGGGATGTACTCACTTCTCAAATAAAGGCTGTCAAGGTGGCCGTCACTAATCCCATGCGTGGTTGTGTACATGAAGGCCATTTATTAGGAGCAAATGGCTAGTTCTCACTCTTTGCAATGCTACTATAATAAAGTCATTTTCCAAATATTTACAGTATGCCCAGAGGAAGCCTCTAGAAGCATTCCCCTCTTGTCTTGACAATCGGATGAATTCCCTGCATGCCTGGCTAGGCTGAGCTGATTCAGTACATTCAGCACATGCCTGCCATGTGTTCACCACCGCCTTTAGACATCTCATCTCCTGGAACGACCCTGCAGGCAGACGGTGTCTGGGATTCCCCAAAGTTTAACAGCCACCATCCATATTTGAGCTCCTGTCAGCTTTGTGAGTTGGACATATTTGGTGAGGCTAATTTACTTAAAGCGACATGCTGAGTCAAGTAACCGTCACAGTCAGGTAATGGTTTCTCAGATAACGGTCAATTTGCCAGTGGCAACTGTCACTGCAAGTCACAGAGACAGGAGACGCTGCTCGTCAGCAACTGCTCACTGTTTATGTTCTTTTGATTCAGTTACAATCATTAAGGTTACTGGTGGAAGAGTTCTGTCCTGGTCCTCGTGTTTTTGGATGTAGATTGTTTCCTGTTTGAAAGTCACCATCTTCATGTGACGTATCTTATTTTACTTCCTGCCGTGTTTCTGTCTCACCTGTGTTACATTAGTTAATTAGTCCCTCGTGTATTTAGTCTGCAGGCTTTTCCTCTTCCAGCTGTCTGCTCGCTGCTGGTTTTTCCCTTGTGTTGTTCTTATTTGTTTCTAGTTTAGTTTTTGTGTTTTTTCCTTGAAAGTGGACTTGTTAGACTGTTCCCTCAGTTGCCTGTCTGTTTTGTAGTACTTTCTTTAATCCAGCCTAACTGTCTGGTTTGTATTTGGGTCCCTAACCTGACCCACTTGGACCCAGCAGACATTCTTTTCGAGGAAGAACTATATGACTTGTATTTCTGACTATGGAGATGCTGTTGAGAGGTGCAGATAGGGGAGGCTCTCTAGGAGAAGCTCTATACCTGGCTGTGCTCAGGACTTCCTCACCACCCCTGATTCCCAATCTGCGTCCCAGTCAGTTTTCTTCCAGTCTGCTAGCCTAGCCTCCACTCGGCTAACCTCAAGAATGCATCTCAGTCTGTTTCAGCTCCTGAGGCATATCCTGGGCCTTGAGAGGGCCTCGAAGATCCTTGTCAGCCACCAACCAGTATGCAAACCTCAAACCTGTCCCTGTGTTGGAGGTCCCAGACAACTCCTGTTCCTCTGGGCAACACAATCCAGTAGCTACCCCCCCTGCTGGAGCCCAACCTCTTGGTGCAAGCCAATTAATCTGATATTAAGTCTCGCCGCTGGTCTCACCTGTGTTTCATCTTGTACATGTATTCTGTGCTTTCACTCTTTCAGTTGTCAAGTCGTCTGCAACAGTTTCCTTTACATACAATGGAAGGATCTGTGTTATTTGAGTCTAATTACGAGAGACTGTATTCTGATACACGACCCATTTATTAATTTGTATTTTAATGAGGAGTATTCAGGTAGAGTTAATAAGCATTAAGAAGTGTCTTAATGACTAGAGAAGCATCCATCACAAACTAAAGATGGTTATTAGGGAACTATGGGACCTCTAAATTAAAGTGTTACCAATGGGAATACTGAAGTAAAGTACAACCTCAAAAATTGTATTTAAATATTGTATGTTCTTAGTTTGAGTTGCTAATTATGTATTATTTCAGAGTGAATTTCATGATTATGTTTCATAGTGTCTGTATATGTCCATATGCATATGGTACATATGCATATGGGCATATGGAGTTGTATGGAGAATAAATGAACAAGCTGGTTTTAATACTCAATGCATCTTTAAACAGAAAGGTAGACTGTTATGTTGACTGTTATGTTGTTTGCTTGGTGAAAGCTTGCAGTCTCTTGGGACTCCACGGCTAACTGTTGGTCATCTCTGGTTGAAGTCAATCCAGGCTCATTTATATAAAGTGACATGTAGAGTCAATAAATAAGCAACAATCAGATAATGGTTTCTCCGATTTCTCTCAAGATTACCAGCGTGTTTCTACAAGTCATTGAGACAGGAGTCACGGCTTGTAAACACCAGGTCAACGCTGATTAAATCAATGTTGTTCGATTCCAGTCTATAAGGACTGTAGTGGTATTTGGAAGTATTTCTGTCATGGTCCTAGTCTCCTCATGTGACATCTTATTATCCTGTCTGTTGTTTGAACCAGCTTGTAGTTAAAGTGCACCTTTTTCTTTAATTCAACCTACCTGCCTGGTGTTCTGCATTTGTGTCCCCTTTTGAATTCTAAAACTATGACAGACCGTGTTGAACCGAGCAGACATTCGCTTTGAGGAGGAACTCTATGAATTGTTTTATTCTCTGGCCTGAGTATATGTAGGTGAGTAAAAAGGCCAAGGCTGAGATTCTTTACCTGGCTGTGCTACGGACGTCCTCAACACCCCTGATGATTCACAGCCTGTCCCCCTGTCAGTTTTCCTCCAGCCTACTCGCTTCCAGTCTGCTCTCAAATCGGCTAACTCCAGCCTGCAGCTCAGCCTGATATAATTTAACCCTCACCCAACCATCTCTAGTTGCATTTCAACAACATAAAAAAAAAAACTTTCCTCCATTACACTTTCAGACAAAATCAACTAACAACTATTTTTAAAGTTGTAAAAATGTTTACCATGTTGTTTCCAAGGCTACAGGCATCTAAATAAAGATTACGATCTTTCTTCCATTTCACGAGGAAGTTTATATAAGTTTAAAATGTCATATGCCCCGACAACTGATCCTCTATTCTTAGATGCTTCATACCTCGGAGCTGTGTGCTGGATAGCGTAGAGGCAGCTCGCGGTCACAGACAAACAATATTAACACAGTCATGTAATTTTATCGGCCAGCTCCAGAAGGTTTTTCTCTTACCTCCAGGAAGGCTGATGGGTCCGCAGCCATGCCCCTGGATGTAATTTTCCGAGCTGATGTAGATGTGCTTCTTGCACAGCCTCCACAGGCCGAAGTGGGCCGCCTCGCACGTCTCATTGACTTTTTCCACCTGCGGGCTGAGCACAGCCCAATGGTCCGTTATCACCGCAGTGAACATACAAGCCATGCCCACCAGAAGCACGAAGATGGCAATCTTTATCTTTGTGCGCTTGTGCATGTTTCCAGGTGGGGAGATCTCTGCTCAGTGAATCTTCTTCCCCTGATGTAAAAGGATGTTCTGCAGTGTGAACACACCGGTCTGTATCCCAGGAGTTGCTTTCCTCAGTGACTGCAGCAAGCTTCCCAAAGAGTCTCTTCTCCTTTTCTGTCTCTCCGCCTCGCACTAGTGTCTTTTCTCCCCCTGTCGCAAAAATCTGTGCCTCTGGTTCGAAGGGAAAGGGGCCAGACTGCACTGTCCTACTTTCAGGTCCCCCTTTTCCCTACTCACTAAGAGTTGCTGTACAACTGTTGGGCTGCAAGTTTAGACTTACAGCTGTTGAGGTAGCTCAAGAAAGTTGATGACCACACAAACTGTCTGTCAGTGGGCAATGGTGGGCAACGGCATGGGGAAGTCTCCGCGTGGTGGTGGTGGTGGGGTGGTTGGATGCTATAAATGTGACCGGTGAGTCAAGTTGTCAGGCTGTCTGCTTATCCGGTTACAGCGCCAGTGGGTGGAGATGTGTAACATGCCATAATAAGTGGACTCGCCTTAATTGTTTGTTATCAATATGCACCGGCAGCGTTTCGGCATTGACGGGAATATTTTTTTGCTAGATCGTGTTTCCATTGACGTGCAGGCGCTCACTACGATGCCTCCTTACTGTATAAGGGGAACAAGGTTGTGTTTATAAAGAGTAGGAGGGCTCCAGCTGTCACACAGTAGAGGTTTCCTGATGGAACAAAACTACTTTTAGTCATTCCTGTCAGGGTGCCCACTTAACATTACGTCTTATAGTCCAGAGACCAGCTGTTTTCTTTATTGAGATGCTCAACCTGTCAGGGTGTAAATATTTAATATTATATAATATTAAACATTCTCTTCACTCGTGAGTGAACGTATCATACAAGGTGGTAAGGGCATTCATCAGCTGACTGATGTTTAGAACTAATCTATTTCACTGTACTGGGGAATATGAGTGGATAAGTCACCATTTAGGAGGTTATGTAGAAGTAACAATACAGAAAAGAAAACCTGCATTCATAAATGTTATGCCATGTGAAGTTCACACAGTTCCCTGCAAATGAGGCAACGTGTTGTGTGTGCGTGTGTATATATATAAATATAAACTGTATATATATATATAAATATTCTCATTTAGATGTTGTTATTGTTCATCTTTTTGTCTGCCTACGTTGTCTAATTCAGCATTTGCACAGAGAAAGTACTTGAACCAGCTCCTGCTCTGCAGTATTTAACAGACAGTAGGCCGTTTCTCATAGAAGACCTGTTTACTTGTCACAGAAGGAAAAACACAAATGAATGATGGCTGATTCCATTTAGCTGCTTCAGGTTCCTGGTATTGTGCCTGCTGGCTCACTCGCACTCACTGGAACACTTGTGCCATCATTAGTTTTATTAGTAACATCGGTGCTTTTCCTGCTACGGCCAAAATGTTTGCTGTGAGAACAGGTTGATGTCGCTGGCCATAGCAGAGCACAGCGCTCTCAGTCTGTGCAGAATGCTGAGTTCAGAAACAAACTCTTACTTTTTGATGTGTCAGCGCTTATCCAATAAATTGTCGGAGCAAATGTGTTAGTGTAACATCATCTCATCTAAAATGTGGCCGAAAGAAAAACTGCATCAAAGGTGCTGGAAGGAGATCAGAGAAAGTTATGTTTTTGCTTGGATATTTTCCTTTTTAATAATTGAAAATTGTATTCTGTTTAATTTAAGAGAACAAAATATTTTTGTAAAGGTAACATTTTCTCATGAAACTGAACTGTGAAGTCAGTAGTTTCGACATTTCGATTATAAGAAGACCTTAAAAGGTGTGCAAATCAGTATGATGACTCCCCTACATGAAATCAGTGGTATGTGTTTGTCTTTTTCAAGCCTCCGCCCACTGTGAGTTTCTTTGTGGCCTACTTGGCGTGAACACAGCCACCTGTGAAAGTGAAAAAGTTGTGACGGCAATGAAGTAGAAAAAAGAGAGAAGTCACTGCAAACCTCACACACTGACAAGCTAACACATGTCAGATTCATGGTGTGTTCTTATTGTTTGGAGAATTGTTTGGAGCTGTGTTCTTATAATGAGGAATCCTACTGTCCTGGTAAATTGCAGGTGTGTGTCGGTTGATCCTAATAGCATAGGGAAACACCATTAAAACATCATAAGACTGCAGGGCTGTATGCATAAAGAAATTGAAACACCAAAGAAAGTCTAAAGAAGGTGGAGCAAAGGAAATGTAAAAAAAAAAAAAAAATCTGTAGTTCTGAAGTAAAAGTACAACTGCAGGAAGTCACCAAATGAGCTATCATTGAGATTTAGTAGCATCCGTATAAAATAACAAAAAAGATGCATGTTACTCTTTTAGTGTTGACGTGTTAGTCTAATATTTATTTATTTTATAAGAAATGAATGCTTTGTAAAATATAGTGAAAACCTCTGACCTGGTGGTGCAGAGGTTAGCGCTCCCTCTCCACCGTGTGTGGAGCGCCACACCTGAGGCTACTTGCCATTTTGGCAACTAGTATAAGTTGCCAGCGGGCTGGTACGCCCGGGGGGACATGCAGAAGTCTATGCACCCCCGGGCGGGCTGGTACGCCCGGGGGGGACATGCAGAAGTCTATGCACCTGAGTTACGATGGACCGTTTTAGTTAGAACAATAACCTTGACTAAACAGTGTTTTTGCTGGCTTGAATAAAGCAGTTTTGAGTTACTGTTACCCTTTGTGTTTTCCCTTCCTGTACACCAGGTTTATTTTATTCCACTATGTTACTCCCTTCAACCCCTAGCCATACGGGGACGTAACAAAGTGGAATGAAATTCAGTCCGATTATCAGACTCCATGTATTGTATCTGCATCGGTGTCTTCATCTCCTATAAGGGCTTGGTGACTGAGACCTGTCCAGGGTTCATCCTGCCTCTCACCCTGTGTGAACTGGGCTAGGCTGCAATCACCCGTTGTTCCTTTGAACTATTCTTGACATAGGACGCCACTATGAAACACCTTATGTTGGCATTGTCTCCATTATATATATCTTAACTACCCACATGCCAATCTATTTTGGCTTTAACCGTTATGCCCACTAAATGAGTTGTAAGCCTGCCGGCGGATGTATTCCTGAGTGTTTGATGATTTCAGGTTCATGTTGGGTCATAGGGGAGCAGATTCAAATATGTTGAATGGAATTCATCCATTCAACAGTTTCAATCCATTTTATGACTTTTTTCAAATTACTACACTATGACTTTTGTCAACATGCTAAACTATGATTTTTTTCAAGACTATCAACATGCTATAGCCTACTATGACTTTTTTCAAGACAGTATACTATGACTTTTTTCAACATGTTATACAATGACTTTTTTATGACTTTTTTCGACATGCTATACAATTAATTTTTATGGCTTTTCTCGACATGCTATAATATGATTTTTGTCAACCTGCTATACTATGCCTTTTTTGACACACTTTATTATGACTTTTTTGACACTATATTATGATATGATTTTATCTGCATGCTATATTATGACGTTTTATGACATTTTTGAGACAGTATACTTTTTTCAACATGCTATATGACTTTTATCTGCATGCTATACTATGAAATGGCATACAATGACTTTTTATAAAAAAAAATTGACATGCTATACAAAAACTTTTTATACTATGACTTTTTTGAGTTTTTATGAGTTTTTAATGATTTTTAGAAATACTAGATCCTGACATTGTTCATGACTTTTTTGACATGTAATAATATTACTTTTTAGCCTTAAAGTCATATTATAGCATGTCAAAAAAAGTAATATTATAATATGTAAAAAAAAAGTCATATTATAGCATGTTGAAAAATTCATGAAAGTCATAGTTGGTATGTTGAAAAAAGTCATAATATAGTATATGTAAAAGTCATAGGATAATATGTCAAAAGTCACGAAAAAAGTAATCGTATAGTATGTTAAAAAAAATCATAGTATAGTATGTTGAAAAAGTAATGAAAAAGTAATATAATATGTTCCAAATAGTCTTAGTAGCCTATAGAATACCGAAAAAGTAATGAAAAAGTAATATAATATGTTCCAAATAGTCTTAGTAGCCTATAGAATGCCGAAAAAGTAATGAAAAAGTCAGTTTGGTATATGTTAAATTCATCCATCCATCCATTTTCTACCGCTTATCCTGTATTTAGGGTTGCGGGGGGGCTGGAGCCGATCCCAGCTGTCATTGGGCGAAGGCAGGGTACACCCTGGACAGGACGCCAGTCTATCACAGGGCCATATGTTAAATTAAAAAGGAGAAAGAGATATGTCATATATGGAGTGTGTGGCATAAATTGTACCCCTTAAACATAATTAGCAGAAAGACAAAAAGGTGTTAATTTATGAGGAAGAAAAGAAAGGAGTTGAGTGGGTCAGGGAAAAGGCATGGCACCCGGTCTCTTATCTTACTGAAAATGTTGCCCCCTGAACAATATAGTTGAATAGCCCTGGGTTGGGGTTTGTAATGGGGATACTCCATCCAGATTGTATGTGTGAAATTGGGCATTACAAATAAAGCTGACTTAACCAGTTAGCATAGGGATAAAAAAAAAAGCATATCAATAATCAAAATAAATAAATGTTAATTAATGTGCATTTTCTTGATTTACATTTCATTATGTCAAAAAGTAATCACAGTCTTCATGAATTATAATGCCTTAAAAGAAAATCAAAGAGCTGTTCAATTTCCATTCCATCCTTTTTTTTTATTTCAGAGTATTTTTTCAGCAAAATGATACATAACAAACCTCCCATGGCAATATTTAAAAGACACTTTGTATCTACAGGCTTGGCCATATCATATATTATACATTATTAATAAATGCTATACTACCATACATAGGCTACGCCCTCAACCGAAAACAGACAATGTACATAATGTTTTCCACGCAGACCATGGAGGGTTGACGGTTGTGCATGTGAAGTTAATGAAGCCTAATTATGGAAAAAAAAAATACTTAAAGGCACAAGTGTGTAGGTTTTGACGGCATCTACTGGTGTGGTTGCAGAGTGCAACCAGATGAATACCCCCCCGCACACAGTAATGCAAACTACTGAGGCTAAACTTCATGATAAACATAATTATGAATATGACATTCCATTTCTGTTAACAGAGTCCCAAAAATGCTACACACTGTACCTTTAAAAGAACGAACAGAAATCTCTTTGCACCAATCTCCCCATTATGATTCAATTAGGAGTTTTTTTCCCAGTATTCTGACATCGTGTCACAGAGCTCTAATTCTCTAATGTACCAATTTACCATTTTGAAAAATGTTATCTCATTGATCTGGTTGCCTTATTATCACACATACTTTCTTACGGTTGATTGTTTGTTATTGTTTGTTAAATAATTGGATTGTAATAAAGAATCTAATTCACTGCAGTGGCTGAGCATCATTCTTATGTGTTTGTTTAATAGGAGAGAAAACAGCTGAGGAGTTACGCCCTCCCCTTCTATACCATGTTTAAAGGGTTAAATATAGGGTAGTATTCACATCTTGTGATCAGCCTGCATTTCTGCAGACTTTGCAAAAGTAATTGGATACATTACACTACACCATGACGGTCTGTTGTGTCGTGGCCGATGAAAAAGGTTAAGACCCAACTGCTGCTGGCTAAATCCAGTCTAAGTACAGTGGTGGATGTCATGCTGATGGATGCCTGTGGTTCCTGGATCGACAGCATGAAACCAATATATCAACAGGGAGGGAGGAATCAAGCCTCCTGCTGTGAGGAATCTCTGCCACTTTAAATTTTCAAAGCGAGCGACTGTGGAGATGGGATCTCTCTGGAGGCTATCGCATCTGGCTTTCACATTCATCCTGTAAGATGCATGTGCTAATACACAGTATGACGGAAACCTAATCCAGCGTCAGATGATGGCTCCATTTTATATAAAATGTTTTCCCAATTTGAAGAGAAATTCTTTACACCTGCAATTTATATTTGTAATATTGTTCAACAATGAGCCTTCATCATCCGTCCAAGTGTTAAACCCAAAATATCTTTGAGTAGCACCTGATAACTTTCAGTAACCATTCAATTATAGCTGTTAAAGGGCTTTAAAGGGCGTAAATGTTTATTGCTGGCTGTTACGGTTTATGGGTGTATCAGATTTAGTATAAAGATAGCTGTAGTGTGAACCACTGCTGAACTATTTGCCATGCCAACAAATCAAATTACAAAGACTGAACGAGAGTATAGTAGAAGACACCCCGAAGCATTACTTTATCCGTCCTACACAGTGAGGTGCCGATGCTAACGAGCATGTTGGCTAGTCCTGTGACTGCACGGAGAGGTGGCTCTGCCATTTTCCTCTCAATTACCAGAGGCAAAAGTTGCTCCAGCGCAGACAGGAGGGAGCAGGGCCGCAGCTTTATTGAGGATGAAAATATCTGTGAGGGTCCATGGCATTCACATTCAGAGGGCTTAGCAGCCTGGGTGATGGACAGAGGAGAGGGGTGAAGAAGACTTTAATTCAGGGCTGGAATGGGAAACAAGGTCATCAGACCATTTTGGCAACATAGAGTAGTACTTCTAGTGTATTCTATTCTAAGTCTATTGTAATCCAAGGCTTCCCTTTCTCCATATCAGTGACTTGAAAGACAACTATAGAAGCTTCGCGGAGACTACATGCCCCGCTTTAACCTGGTCGAGTGTGTTTTATACTGAGAATTTGAAGTCATTTGAACTTTTCCTAACCTCTCACACACATGCAGTGCTCACTTTGCTCCAGCTCTTGGTTGGAGACAAGGAGACAAGTGTTTTGAAGTCTGGATGAGCACTTGGGAGCCTGTTAGTTCAGTCAAGCATTAAGATGGCTGATTCCCATTTCCTTTAACATCCTGTGGTTACCCCGACTGTCTGGCAGGCAGTTTGCTAGCGGAGTCTAGCAGGCCGATCAGCCCTGCGTCATTAGCTAAATACTCCCCCTATGAAGAAAAGCAAACTGGTGCAGTGGAGAAGTCCTCAATTCATATTTTGCATAAAATCACAAGCTTAACTCAAAGTGAAGTTACTACTTCCCACTCACTATTTAGTAGCTGTTCTTGTGATGCAATGAAAATCACAGTATTTGACAGAAATTCAACAATATCAAAGACTTGCTATTCTAAAACCCAAACGAACACAATAAGATTCCTTCATAGACCTCATACAACAACTCACAAACAACAACTTCCATATGCGATTGTCTGATGATAGCAAATGCCCCCTGCTGCATGCAACAGATGATTATCTGCATGCCTTCCGGCTCTGCACGCCTCCCCATGTGTCCAATCTTGTCAACCTGGGTGACCTCTTCTGCACTTAATGTCACACTCTCTAAACGCTCTAAACTATTTATTTTAATAGAATAAACTGTGGCTAAGAAGATCATGTTGCTCAGTTGGAAAGATCAAGGGAAACTACCCATCATGCACTTGGCTTAATTTGTCAACAGAACACTTCACTCTGGACACAGAAACCTAACAGGGCTGAATTAAACCATGTGACACAATGAGCTTGTTGCCTGTAAATTGCACCTGATGTGTCCTGTTTGCCCCGGTGTCTCCTTTTTCTGTTGTAATGTGACAAAATACAGTTTTGGTTTGATGTTGTTCAGTGTGCCGTATTGTTATTGTGTCTTCTTCATACATCTACATACTCTACAAAATGGAACCATTTGTGAACCATTCAAGAGACAAACATGGCTGCCCTTAGGCATGATAGTGCATTTTTTTTACCCCAATATCCATCATGTAGTAATAGCTTCAGGAAGTCACATACGGGGCGGTAAGAATACGAGAAATACTTCAAATGGGGAGTTCTGCATTGGCTGCAAACACATCAAACAGCCTCTGAATACAAAGGCAGTCACTGCCAAAACAAGAGTCACTTTAATTAACAGCAACACATACAGCGTGATCTCACCCTGTTTTTACACACAACAGTCTGTCTGCCTTGGGTAAGGAAAACCAAAACAACTTGTTCTCTCTCGTTCTACATCTCTAAAAGTAAGATTAGTTTCTCCACACATCGTCCCTGAGAGAATGGAGCACAAACGACACAATCCCTATTCTTAATTGTTTACCGTTGTCACACAGCATACTGGAATGTACTGGCATTGTGTGTGTCAATTTTGTTGATATTTACCTACAGAAATCTCTATGTCATAGCGTGGCAGTGTCTCTGAGCCATAACACACATTTCACATACTGCAACGCACATATTTATCACTTGAGTCACACACAAGCTTGAGAGGTTATTGAGATACAGCAGAAGTGTTTAAATGGCAGTCGAGAGGCTTAAGACCATCAATGGTGTCAGATTAAGTCAGAATCTGTTACAAACAAACAGTACAATACAATAATACTCAAACAATCACATGGATCACTTCATTTTAGCAAACACTATTAAAACATTTTTTGTCTCAGAATAAAAGAAAAAAAAAAACTCAATTTCCCAAATAGTATACAGCTATCTTTTACCTGAAATGTAATATTTAGAATCGTTAAGTCTATAAAAGCATACTTTTTGAATCCATCCTTTAAAGAATGCCAGAGCAAGTACACCATGTTTCAGTCTTTCTGTAAGAGAAGTCACTCACAAATACTGGGTATCACATTTTACAATTAAACTCTTCAAATGTTGCTACGAAATGCATCCACATTTTACATACTGAGTCATAAAAAAGTTGTTTTTAACATCGCCTTTCTTCTTCCTCCAAATTAAATACAGATCGGCACATTTCTGTCGCAGGAAAGGAAAAAAATATTTTGAGCTCTGACCTTTCAACACCGTTGCTGCCTGAACAGCCCCGGGGAGGAATCGTCCTTTCTCATTGACTGTACAGTATCTAATGTGTCCCATCAAGCCCATTTCACACAGTGATACCCTCCTGCCCTCATACCGGCGTGGTCCTCCTGTTCACTCCATCCTTCAGACTGTTCTGGAAGCAGTTGTGTACTTGTAAAAACCCGGAGTCCCTCTCTGGACTGTAGGGCCCTGCAGTAGCACCTCCACACTTCAGAGACTCCTTACTGATGGCGTACAGAGATATATCCCCCATCGGCAAACCCCCTCCTAACCCTGCCCCACCCATCTTCATCCCCACCGGGGAGGGCTCTCGGGACGGGTCGCTCGACCTGGAACTGGAGCGGGACCGCCTTCGCCGGTATCGGTAACTAGGGATGCGGGTGTACGGCGAGGAAGATGAGGTGGCTTTGATGAAGTCACGTCGGGCTCGGAAGCGTGTCTCTTTGTTTTTCTCGATGTATATGTTGACGGCGAGAACCCCCACGGACTCCGCCACGATGAAGGAGAGGGCACCAAAGTAAAAGGACCAGCCGTAGTTGTATTGGTTCTTCTTGTCCTCGTCTTTCTTGTCACTGGGATCTCCGGCGTTGCTGGAGATGTAGACGATGATGCCGATGATGTTGCTCAGGCCTGAAGTGAGGAGCGAGGAGAGTGGAAGAGATGGAGAGAGAAGCGGAGCAGTCAGAACGTTTCTGACTGCATATGTACAAATAACAAAGCTAATTTAAGAGAAACACTGGATTCAAGAAAATATGCCATACGGAAAAAGTCTATTTTTGTTAAAATATAGTAAAAGTCAGGGTGACTTTAAAAGAAAGGAATATATTTGTTGTTGCATGTTTGTGTCTCGTGCTACCTGCAGCCACAAACAGGATGCCAGCAGTGAGCAGGATGCTGTTCTTTTTGTTATAGATGCGTCCAACCCCGACACACAGGCCTCCCAACATCAGCAGAGCGGTGCTGAGAATGGGGAATAGGCTTGATGCACGCACTATACCTGTTAATATGAGAGAGAGACAGGGAAGGAACACATGACGTAAATATCTGGATCTCTAAATGCACCACATGGTCACCAGCTAGCTGCACATTTGATCTTTCTGCTGTGGTAATGGGCAGAAAATGTTCTTTGCTGTAACAGCTGCTGTTACAAAACAGTAGGGTTGCAGAATGTAAAACTTACACTATGGGCTTAAACACACTAAAATGCTCTAAAATGGACATCATTGAGGGTAGGCGTGTTTCCTTGCTCCCATCCCTGTTTTTTTTCTACAGGTGTTTGGGTGATTTTCACCTGACGTTAGTGATTGAGAGTAAAATATTTTTTGGGTAGACTTTACATGGCCGTCCTGTCCAGGGTGTACCCTGCCTTCGCCCAATGACAGCTGGGATCGGCTCCAGCCCCCCCCGTGACCCTAAATACAGGATAAGCGGTAGAAAATGGATGGATGGATGGACTTTACATGGCAGGGACAGCTAAAATGCAAATTACCTCACGGGACAAGATTCACGTGTCCCAGGAACGGGTGGACCGAAGAACACGGCCTAGCTCCATTTTTCAGACTATTTCAGTAACAAGTCCCTAATTTTTCACTGATTTTAGAGACTTTTTATAGGGTCCCCCCATGATACCTTTTTTTCATTTTATGAGTCGTTGTATAGGGGGAATAAAAGAAGAGTACTTCAATTTGCCATGAATTGTTTGTACTTTAATATACTTTGAGGAGAAGTATTTTTTATGAGGTATATTATATCGGGTAAAATATACTCAATGTTAGTGATGGTGGTACTAAGTGTAACGTTAGGGTTCTAGGGTTAAGAATCTTCTTTGCTCATCTTTTATGTACAAGGATGCACTCATCACATTTCTTATGGCACATACAATAAGTATTTGTGCGTAACACAGAATGTAAACAGAACTTGTGTTTGTTTACAAGAAAACACAGGGAAGCTTTAATTAAAATGTCAGCAGAAGAATTATTCTTCCACAAAGACTACACACACACACACACGTTCAGTCATGGTACTATTCATGTGCCAATCGATGACATTTCTAACTTAAGCCGTCCTCAAAATGACAATATATGGCACGCCTTGCTGATCCACGTAGTAACTCTGCCATAAGAAATTCATCATCTCAGACATCAACAAAGACAGAATCAGGTGCTGTGGGCAGACACTTATTAGCGTAACCTCTCAGGGTGACAAGTCTTCATCAGTCTGGCCAAAAGTCATGTTTCAGACCTATTACAACACGCTCCATCATCCCTTTAGCGCCAGTTACTGTTATGACATCAGGCCTGTATCAGAGAGGGATAGAGATGTCATGACACATTAGGTACTCCTGTGAGAACTCCATCACCACGTGGAGGGGAAAAAAAAGACGACAGAGGATTAAGGGTTTAAATGTTTGAAGATGAAGAGGTTGCAATGACTTACGTAAGATGTACTCTGAGCTGTCCGTATCGTAGTCGTTATCCTCTGGGAAATGATTGATCCGGAAACAGCTTCCTTTGTTGATACCTGCCGAGAGGCCAGAAGCACACCAGGTGTGAATGTGACTGATGGCAGAAACAACCTGAGCAAGGAGGAAATACTGTCTTTATAACGGAGCGGGACATGAGATTCTCCAATTAAGAGAAAAGGTATAAAAAGGAAGTTCTTGTTGTCCATCCGCTGACTAAACTTGCAGCGTTTATGCTCATAAGTTATGGAAAACTGGAGCCATTTTTTTGAGGGAAATGATATCTAAACTAGTCAGCTGTCTGGTCGCCTAACCATCTCACAAAGCATTTGAGGACAGGATGCTGAGGATCTGATGTTCTCAAGCCCTCAGGCACCTTTTATTCACAGAACAAGTCTCTTCACAGAGAAAAATCTTCCTTCCACATTTAAGAGAATAAAACATTGGAGCATTATGAATATTGAACAGTTTAAATTAAAAGTCAGACGTGGTGATTTCGCTGCTACATGCTGTCACGTCTGCCTTTGCTACAGTCTTGGACAGCCACAACACACCTGCAGATTCATTCTCTTTCTTATCTTTGTAACAGGAGGGAATTCTGTGGTACAATGTCATAGTTTGGATGTTAAGATAACGTCAAGCATTCTTCCATAGACACAGTATCCGAAAAAGCTTTCACTTCTCACGTGGAAAACCTACAACTTACAACATGGACCGACTTACATCTGTTCAGCAGATTTGCCTGATTTAAATGAACCACCGTCAATTCAACAAGTTCATCAGTCGTCAAGGACACACACACAATGCATTAACACTCAATATAAACCCAACTAATCCATAAGGTACCTTTAAAGCCACTGTATGCATCACAACCACAGCCTCACTTATATGAGCTGTTCCAAGTGGCTTTATGCATCCTAGTTAGCATAGCCTCGGGCTGCCTGGGATTTTGTGATAGACTGCTCATCTTCAGGAGTTACACATTTTGTGGCATTAATGATTCATGAGCTCGGACATGCATTCACTGTGTTTGTTGCGCCTTAAGGATACAAATAAGAAGGTTGTTCCACTTAATATGGCAACACGGCTTCATCCCAGCCATCTGCACATAATGTCAATGTCACATTTAGCTAAATGTTTATGGTTAATGTCTGAGACGACTGTGAAAGAGAGTAAAAACAAAAACATCCTTGATAGCCCCAGACTATCTTCATCATCTCCTCTCTATATATTCACTCTTTTTAAAGTCTCATTCTCTTCTTTTCATGTCTCAGTTACCCACTTCTCTCGTGCCCGTGTTGTAAAACGTTTTTCTTTCTAACACGCTCTCATCTCCCTTTTGATCTTTTATGTACAGCACACCGAAACACAGTCTTATCAAATCAGCGTTACCGTGTAATTGGATGTTTGATTGTCTCATCTAAAAGGATGGAGGAAAACACAAGTGGCAGGTGAAAGATAACAAACTCATTATACAAAATCATTTTGTACAATCAGACACGGAATGAAGATGTCAAAGTTAGATAATGGTGTTAATGAATAATACAGAGAAGACCAGCGTGTTAATAACCGGAGGAATGATGGTGTGTGTGTGTGTGTGAGAGAGAGAGAGAGAGAGAGAGAGAGCTCAGTAGGGGAGGTATCTCCCCAGAGCCCATCTGTCTGAGAGACCAGAGCCCATCTTTTATTACTCAGCATAGCTTCACCATGGCAACCTTCCTCCGGCAACCCAGAATCACATTTCTAGCTAGCTCAGAGGACGCCTTTGACATCTTGCTAATGCATTCAACACACACACACACACACACACACACACACACACACACACACACAGCCTTTATGACACAGAGAATACAAACAACTTGCTGAGATGGAGGATCACAGCAAATCAACAGGATGTGTCCATTTGAAGTCCGACCAAATGTCTGTTGGAAACACTCTTTTAGTGCCACTCCAGCAAGTTCAGCGATCAATGGCAACTGGTTTAAGTCAGAGTCGTATATCAGCAAAAATGGCTGCAGAACACTTAAAAGCTTATTTGCCATCATTGCTCACCTTCAGTTAACCTCCTTCTACAAGACACGACACCCATACAGACGTCAGTTTGGCACATGAGAAAGACGCCCGTCACTCCTTCTACAAGGTTAGCAACAGAAGGTGCAACTCAACAGGTTGTATCTGAATTGTGATAAAAGTCTGTATAAAGCAAAAAATAAATGAGTGTTCTGAGAAAAATGTGTCATCACAACCTGACCAAATTTTAAGGCAGAAAAAGCAGGTAAATGTTAAATATTTAATAGTAAATATTATTGCATGAACTGCTTTGACTCGTGATTGGTTTGTGATTTGGTCTGTGCTCCAACTGTGTGCAATACGTGTTTTGTTCTTTTGTATGGAACGCTTTCATCTGTGATCGCTTGCTTGTGCTTGCACCTACTGCAATATGTTTGTATGTCTTTTTTTCATTTAACTGGCCTGTAATTTATTTATTTTTATAACAGGCCGGGGACTACTGCTGGAAATGAACCATATAGAAAGCTGCTACCTTAACTGTACAGTTAAAGGGGACTGTCCTCGTAATTATAAACTAATAAACTACACTTAATATAATTAGGTTTTCAAAATCATGAAAAATAAGCAGCATTCTCTGATTTGAGTGAGTGAGTGAGTGAGTGAGTGAGTGAGTGAGTGAGTGAGTGTAGACACATCCACCAATATGAGTGGTGACATAGAAGATGGTGGAAAAGAGGACAGATGCTTAAGCACAGCTTGCACTCCATCTCCTGCTGCTGCTGCTGATACTCTCAAGGGTTTTAAGCAAGAGAGAGGGAACGTGTCTTTTGATTAAGGATATCCACAAATAGTGGTACATCTACATCCAACTCAAGTAAGAGTAGGAACAGTGCAGAGCAAAGAGGTGTGGAGTGTGACTTATATAATGGCTATGACACCAACCTCTGGGCAAAAACCTCTGTTTGGCTGCAAAGCATGAATGAGCATTCATAAAGAGACCTGTTTGTGTGGAACGGCAGATCAACCAGTCTGCATTCCATTGTGGCGTTTACAAAGCGGATACCTTACAGCATGTGACTCCATGATTTCCCTGCTCCTGAGGTTGTCTGGCAAATTGTATTAGTGTCTCAGTCTAAGTTATTTACTGTCAGATCACAGGAACCAAAGCATTCAGAGCGGAGGTTTCAGCACCAGCAGCGGTGAACAGCGTCACACAGGCAGGGCTGATGGAAGGCGTCACTGGTGACTAATCTTTCACGGATCAACCGATTAATCTCATTGATCGGCTTCTCTCCAATGAAGCAGTGGAGCCAACGGTGTTGCACACGTGCCCAAACGACAACTGGCGCGTTGCAGGAAGCCCATCCCCAGACTCCCCGTTTGGGATCATGGATAGACAGCAAAGCGGCTGAGAAAATGTTGCCAGGTTTTCTTGAAGCAAGTCAGTGTTAATACGTTATACTTGTACAGCTGAAAATAATTTCATCGTTCTAAGCTATTTGATGGAAGTAGTTGCCAAGCAACCACATCGAGTTAACGAGACACTTAGAAATAATTAGGACTCGCCGGCGACATTTCATAATTGTAACAAAATTAAAGACATAAAAAATACATAAGACTCGGCTCTATGTCATGATCAGTGACATATTCAATGCTATTTCATAAGAGAAAGTGACGCAGAACTATCATTACGCACGGACAACATTCCGTTTTGCGCGCAACAAGCAGCCCCGTCCCTCCATTTCGTCCTACTTAACGTCCACGTAAGTTATCCAACGCTTTTCAACTCGTGCATTAGAAATGCATGATGATGATGATGATGCACCTCTTGGCAGGCTTCCATTTTTGGTGAGGTGTCACACCTTCGGAACAGGAAATGATTTGGTACGAATGCCAAAAGGACGCCCTTATTTTTCATTCAGACTTTCCGATTTTAGCGTTCGCTTAAATCCCGTTTATTCACCGACAAAACATGTAATGACCATTTGATCGATCACACCTCGTAGGCTACAGTGTCACCTCGCCGGGACACAATTAACAATCAGAATATATGTTTGACGTAACGGTGCCAATTAGCACAATATACAAAAGTATAAAGAAGTTTATGGAATAGCACTTACAAAGTTATTCCACTGTTATTTAATTATTATTATGTTTTTACCTTCGATACAGCAGATCCTCCACAGTCCGGAGTGCGTCAGGTCGCCTTTGACTTTCTTGCTTTGCATCTGGGAGTCGTCGGCCGACGCGTTGGTGGCGTTGCAGATGTGCGCCCGCGAGTAAAGCCAGTAGTCGGTGCCGATGGCGATGGTCATGAGACTGAAGGCGGCGAAAGCCCCCACGACGGCCAGCAAAGTCTGAATCCCTCGGTCACACCATGCCATGGCGTCTCATAATGTGTGGACTCTCCACAGCAGCTTACGCACGCGGCGAGGAGCGCGTGGTGCCCGGGATCATGTTGAGAGGGAGCGCTCGCGTCTCGCGGGTTTTCCTCTCGTCAAACACAGTCTCGATCCTTAACTGATGGATTTAGTGATCCTGACCTTCAGTCGGAGTTCAATCCAAGTTTCAGAGTTTGACACGATTCCGTTGGATCACTTTGAGTGGCGAGAAACAGCTCCTACAGGTGGGGATCAAACACGGAGACGCATCCTCTGAAGAAGTGCGCTTTTATAATCAAATAAAAAGGAAGACCACAGCATCCACGCATTCACACGCGGCGACGCGTCTTTCTGTTCAATATTAAACTGTAAGGTTTGACAAAGGGGTGCGCGTCGTTGATCCAGACCACACCTTCCGCGGCTGTAGGCCAGCCAATGGGAAACGGCGGCGTGAACAGCTGCTGGAAGAGGAAAACCTCACACCTCCACTTACAACACACAGTAATCTGAGATAGCAGGAGAAAGACTTTCTCCTTAAGAAAAGGAGGCGTTAAAAACAATTAAAAAAACAGCTCCACTTATGCATCAAAACACATAAGAATTGGGTTTTAAATGTTTTCCAAACATCTAGAAATCAGGTAACTCACCACTGACAGCAGAGGGGAGATTAGAGAGTGTGTGGCTGAACCATCGTAGCAGCAATTTAAAAGAAGTTGAAAACATCCCCACTGATGATCAAAACCACTTTGAAGCCGGTGCAGTCTGCTTGCAAGATTAATCGGCTCATAAAAGAAGAAAAGTAAGACATCTTCACCACAAGACACCTTAAATGAGTGTCTAAAGTCTTATGTGTGGGCCACGCCTGTCAGTGTAAGCCATGGCTGCTCTCTCACACTGACACACAGTGAGAGAGACAACCAGCACCCATGGGGGCCCGCAGGGTTTGGTCCGGAGCTGCTGCCGATTGTACTGCCCCATCATCCTGAAGATCCCAGGGTCTGAGTGACTTCTTGTCCCTGCAAGGGGATTAAAGAGTGTCAGCGTGTGAAAGCTCACTAGTATTTTTCATAATGAGACAGAAAACATGTGACAATAATGTATTTGTGGCTTCTGCTCTCAGTTTGAGGAGCGATGTGTCCACTGGACTTCAATCCTCTGAAAGGGGGAGAGCGGAGGAGTCATAGCAGGTCAGCGGACAGAGACAGTTTGCATCGGCAAACAGAACATAACATATTCTGCACAACTGCTCAGAATCCACCTACTCATTTTCTTTCTTTCCAGCTCAAGTCGATGCTGTTTTTCTTGTTGTTTCAGTTCCAAATGTTGCATTGCCTTTTAAATTGGTGCAGGGCTTAACTTTGAATTTTTAAATCATAAAAGGCTGAGCTTGTGTGATATTTAGTGTGGCATACAATAATTTTCTCTTTTCAAGAGCAATGGCGACTGCTCCACGTGGACAGTGTCCAGTTCAACATGGGGGCAGAATTAACAGTCTGGTTTTCTAACCTTTGAGACAAGCTGGATCATTTGCATTGATCTGCACAGAGGTCAGATCAGAGAGCAAACAGGGTCACAAATGAAGCTCGACTTCTTTACAGAGTAAAAGGACATTAATAGGATTCTAGGTGGTTGTTTGCTTCACAGTTTGTGTAAAGATAAGAACAGCAGTAGTAGTTCCTGAGAGGAATATTGCTTCTCTTGCTTATCACTAAGCAACAACATGCATGGATATACTGTACATAATAATAACGAGACGTTAGTCAAATGTAAGTATAATTTGCACAGGAGTCTGCAACATTAACTTAAACAACTGTGCCAGTGACTATTTGAACATGCAACATTTTATATAAATATCTTTCGTTTGTCTATAAATATAAGCAAACAGTTTTGATCAAAAGTTCATGGAGCCCAAAGTGACATAAGTAAAGGTCTTGTTTTATGTGACCAACAGTCCAAAATTAAATGATTAATTAATTATAAAAAAAATATAACAATATTTCAAACTAATATGTGTATAAGGAATTATAAATCTCAAATTATCGTCTCTTCAAGTAGAGTTTTGTATAACACGTAAGTGTTTTTGCAGGAAATACAAAATCTTGTGTTACAATAAATAGCTCCTAATTTAGCCAATAATTTATTGTAATAAATAGATCATTTGATTAATGTTAAAATACGTTAAAATAGACATAAACATGTTGGTGAGATATAAGTTCACAAGGAATAGTTAATTAAAAGTGTATTGGTCCTTTAACATATTACATGTTTCTGTGGCGGAACCAATGTTTGGTATCTTGTTTACCTGCAGCACATTTTAGCATGAACAATGCATGAGGCTAAAGGATTTCAAGAAGTTTAATCTCTTTCATGACAAGCGGCCAACAAGGTATTTCACTTTTGTAATTAGCAGGAAGGTAGAATTTATGTCCATTTGTCACCTTTGGTACAGGTTCTAATGTATTTTGTGTATATGTGTTTAACGTAGTTCTCACGGCGTATGTGGAAGGCGAGTGGAAAGAAAGAGTGAATAAAGAAGCACAAATGTGGAGAAGAAGCCTGAGAATAAACGTCCGTTTCGAGAACGACCTGTGTCCTACAGCAGCTACTGTTCTCGAGTCAGCCCAGATTCTGGGCAGGTACATTCTACAATTGTGCAATAATCATATTATAAAAAGGCATAGTTTTATAAATCCAAAATAAGCCAATGAAAAGGGTCCAGTGAACACTCCACCGAGCGGAGTCCTTCATCACATTACTGAAGCCCACTGGATCAGGGTGTAGGAACACAAAGGATCCCTCTTGGCATCTGAACCCCCAGACTAAGAAACTAACTATGAATCCCTATAAATGAACTACTCATGGTGTTTTGCAGCCACGCTATCCTCCTTCATCTCAGTCAGTGTCTGTAATTATTTCCTTCATACCACATTCTTTGTCCTTGGGCTAGTTTTGCATCCTAAAAAGATGTGCCAGGGTGCTGCTATGTCTTTGGACCTGTTTGCTTCTCAGCTGCCTGAATGGGCTGTAGAAATGAGAGCACACAGGCACCACTGATAATGAGCGTTATACCCACCGTCATGTTCCCAAGTTCTTTTCAACTTCGCCGTGTTCTTTCTTCACTTTCCGGCTTCTCCGCTCTCCCTGCTGAACTTGAGCAAGTGCTTTTGGAACGACTTGCCATTTCACTCTGGTAATTGATGTCTCCTTTGCCAGCTTCCTCTTTTCTCATGGTGTTTTCTTCTTCCATTGCATGTTTCGGCCCGTGCCAAGAGCGTCTCTTCTATGACCTCGCTGAACTGGCTTCACAATTATGGCAGTTTACGTGTTAGCTGCTTTTTTGCACTTGTTTTCAACGCAGCTTGAGTAACTGAGAGATTAATGGTGTGCAGCACTGGTGAATATGCCAATGTGCCAGGGCTATTTAAATCGGAAATTGGAGAGCCTATCACGGAAGTCATTGGTTATTTTTTTTTTTAATTCAGGCGGATTTTGGCAAAACATTGTGGGGTGAAGGAAGGAATGGTTGAAAGGCAAATGAGAGAAAGAGGGAAAGAGTAAGAAAATCCAGAGGAAAGGGGAGGAAACATTAAAAGTTTGGATATGTAGAGCAGCTGTACCAGCTGAATATGGTGGTAATTTCACATTCATAATCATTAGGCATATAATATTTCAACTCTGTGAAAAAAGGCTGAATTACAATTTAAACATTTCTATTGTGGAAAGAAGATAAATATACAGGAACATACAGGGTGATACAACTGCTCATTTCTCATGACGATTGTAGGAAAGATTCCAGATAATCTTCCTTTGAAATATCAACAGGATGTTGAGAGAATTTAAAAACATTTATGCACCACAACTTTCCCATTTGACAATGCGTTAAGAGGATCATAGTACAGTAATTATGAAAAGAAGACTAGGCTAGTACCCAGGTGTGAATGTAGAAATACATGAACAGTTGGCACATTCAGCAGAAAACATTCACACACTTCACAGCCACTATGTTAAACATAATGAACATCTCTGTTGTCATGCTTGTGTTTAGTATCGTTAGAGGCGAAGCAAAGACACACGGATGCTGGCTGCTGTAGTCACCAGCGAGTTGTGTTTGCAGACGGCGCCCGGAGCACAACAGAATGATAAAGAGCATATGAGATTGGGCTAAAAGTAAACAAACACAGACTGAGCCCTTTAGGCTGCCAGAGGCGTGCTATGAGAAGACACGCAGTTTAAACCAGCAATGTTTTCCCAATCTTACAGTAAGAATACAGCTTTATTTGTAACTGAGGTTTTATCTGAATAGCTTTGGCCATCATTTCTCTCAGTTGTTATAACATTGGGCTTAGATCTGGGAACATCATGAGACAGTCAGATCGGCCAAGAAATAAGACAAACCAAGAGTTTAGTAAGATTATCTAAACACATGCTGTACTTGGTGGGAAATAAACATACGACAGTCCGTTACGCCTGATCTCAGTGATCATCTTCTTAGCAGAGGGTTCAAAAGATAGAGCAGGTCTAGTTTTTATTTTTGAAAAGGGGTGCATATTGGAGGGCTGTTCTTCAAATGCTAATTTTCGAGTCCCTCGGGTCCAATCAGGCTTTGAATCCGGCTGTGCAACATCACTGATTAAAAATAGTGAGTTCTCCCTGAATATTTCAGGAGGCCATGCAGTTCTATCAGCTAAACCTTCGAAAAAGGTAAAAACAAGCACATCAATTTACTTTATAAAGCGGTGAGTATAGGTTTAATGAATGGCCTACTGTCTATGAACAGGTTGCACACTAGCCTAGGTTTTTAGGTGTCAGAAGCCAGAGATACTTTTTGCACCAGTACGGCTATTTACACTTGGGCGTATACAGCACAGTAATGACGAGCACCCAGGGGTCCGTGGCCAACAATGCTATTTGCACCCAATATTTGTTGCCTAAAGTGGACCAAACTGTAAGAATATACCACTAATAACAAAAGAAAATAAAAAGTAAACCTAATGGAAAAAATGGGCTTCTCACAGGAGTCAAACCCCAGTCTATTGGTTAATAGTACAGTGTTTAACCAATATATCCAGCCCTACATACAACCTTACTGTGTTGCCCTTTATAGTACTGGCTACCTAGCTAAGTAGCATATTCAACTTGGCCGGGTGTAAATAGCAAAATTACTGTCATGTGACTTTTCTCATCTGGGTGCAAATAGATACTTTTTTATCGTGATTTTATATCGTCCCATCCCTAATATGTAGCGCTAGCTGTGTTGCTAAATTGTGAGTTAGCATAAAAAGCACATGTGTGTGTATAGCATGCTAACCTGCTAATTAAAGACATTTCTGGTTATTTTCAGTATGCATACTATTTTTCACGCCACGGGACAAAATGTTTGTTGCATATTACCTGCTGGCCACAGGTGCCAACTGCCAAACAGGAAGTGAGAGCTTCCAATGGGCTTAATAGCATAGGGAACTCAGACTGTACCATTTTGAGTAGAGTAAGGCCAGAGGGAGTTTATATTGTTTCGGGGAATAGCCTAAACCCTATTTTCATTGTTCTTATTGATTTTACATAGAAGTTCCATTCCATTGCTTTATTTATCTATTTCATGTATTTTGTACATGTTTAAATGCAAAGAGTAGAGGCTCCTTAAGTGTTTTTGATATTTTGTTGACTTATAGATTTTTTTTCTCTTGAAAGGTTTGTGTTTTATTTCAATTGTGTATATATTTTGGTTTTCAGCTTGAACTACTTGGTGGTGTTGTGAATACAAATAAAATAAACAGCGGGTGAAGATTCCTCTGGCCTCCTTGTGTTCTCCTTCAACCGCCCTCGAGCCACTGCTGACAACAAACCCTGACGCCTCCAATCCAGCTCGGACCTTTGTTGCATGAAATTTCAACACACGGACAAATCTTGTTAACACACCACATCACTATTATCTCAAAGGCACACGAATATCACCGATTCTTACCCACGTAGCATCAGCTACAGTGACATGCGTGGCACTGTGGAGATAAAACTAATTTAGCAACATCTACAGGCTTACTCTATTGTTTCTCATCTACATGTTAAATCATTCGTAGGACCTTTTTGAGCGTTTTAGCGTAGCATGGTAGGCGGACTATAGAGCACGAACAGCTGAGCTCACTAGCAACATTGTGGGCTTGAAATGGGCTCTAAAGTGTGAAATCAAAATCCCTCTGACAGCAGAAGAAACAAAGTAGATTAAAAATGAGCTTGTTAAGGCTTACACATATGTTGTGATTATTACTATTGTGTCCTATACAGGAGAAGCAACAGCCTTTCACACTTCGATGTGCATCTCGATTCATCCTTAAAGAGCTTTGGTTTGTTCTGGCCTTATGAGCAGGGGGTTCACAGCTGGAGTGAAACAAATGTTCACAATCATTGAGGAGTGAAAAATAGCTTATCAGTCAGTTCAGTGTGAAAATAAACACACACACACACACACACACACACACACACTCACACACACACAGCGCCATCGAATCATGTTAAGTCAAATCCATTAATGAGTCACTTAACAAGGCAAGCACAGAACAGAAAGGCCATGGTGTAGCTCAAGTCCAACAGGAAACATTAAAAGCCACGACTGCCACCATTAATGAGATGGCCCGACAGACAGACAGGCAGACAGACAGAGCGTTGGGCACCGCGCTGCCAAGTGCTCGTCTTTCAGGCCTCCCTTCGTCAAACGGAGATGGACCTGCTGTATTTACAAATAACCTATTCAACAGAAGGCGAGAAAAATCCACCATCCGTCGGGAAAAAAACACGTAAACAGATAAATGGAGAAAAGAGGATGAAAAGGAAGCAATACTGAGGGAAAGAGTGTGTGTGTGTGTGTGTGTGACTGTCATACATTATTCATGACCCTCTTTCCTTGGTCCTACATGCTAAACTCATGGGAGTTACTGTATGTTTAAATCATTGTGGCATTATAAGGGTCTTCTAAGACTGGCTTCTGGGCCTTCTTTTCCCCCTCAAATTGAATTTATTCACATTTATAGAGTAGGAATACATTACTTATATCATAAAATGTTATTTATTTGGCATTTATTCCTGTCCATACCTTCCAGTTGGTAGATTCAGCAAAGAAAAAGCCTTGAAGAATGAAAAATGAAATCAAAATAATTAGAGATTACTGGTACTACAGGGGACATTCATATTCAAATTGATATTTGTATGTCGATGCCACAACAAACTGTAATTGGGAAGTTTAATGCCGGGTGTGACTTTTAGTCCCACTGAACATCTGCCAGGCTGCACACACACTGGAGTACAACACAAACTAAGAAGCGATTGTCCTGTTTTTCTCACCAGCTTCCTCCACAAAAGCTGCTGTGAGCAGAATCAAGTAGCATGAAACACTGTTAATGCACCAGTGTGACAATTACTAGAATAACATCAGCCATAGTCCAAGTTTTCGGCAGACATTTCTGAAGAATAGCATATGTTTTAAAAACCCATATCGTGACTTTAGTCATGTATAGATGTGAGAGCATTTTATGAAAATTGATGTGCCTTTCAGTCGTTTGGGGAGATACAGCTTTCTTGCCATGTGTCAGCTTAACAGCCACTAAAAGTGGTTAATAAAACATAAGAAGAAAAAATGGATTTATACCATATTGAATAGTCTCATTTGGATGCGGTTCTTAATCTTGGTCTGTAATGTTTTAGTTCTGACTGATGTTGCTGGTTTAAATCCCTCAACCACAGAATCCAGATCTGTTCAGAATGACTTTGGGCTCCAGGCAAAGCTGGCTGAACATTTAAATTCATACGCGTAGTTGCCCTTTATGGAGATAGTGGCTGACCAGACTGCCTTCAACAATCCACCAATTTATTGTGGCCTTGATCTAGTGGCTCCATCTGCACTTGGTGATGCAGACACCACACATTATGTGGCCCCGGGCAGAGTGAGGGCGCAAGGCCCCAAGATGAGCAGAGGACTGAAATGGGTGCAAACGTGCCCTGAAGCCAGCCGACTAATTGAGCATACTGAGGGATGATTATGTGCAGCAGGAAGAACTGCAGATAGGCTGTTTGCTTACACATGACCACATTTCACCAGTCCTGGCTTCCTTACACTGGCTACCTACTGTTTTTTTCAATTGATTTTAAGATTTTGATTGATTATTGATTGTGTACAAAGTCCTTGTTGTTACATAAAGGTGATAGAGCCTTTGCAGTCAGGGTCCCCAGACGATGGGATCATGGGATCATCCCGAGGAGATCAGGCTGCAAACTCTGAAAAATGGATTCGTTTTCTGGGATTTTATTTGTGCTTCATGACATTTTACTTCACGTCTACTACTACTACCAGTACTAATCTTCTACTACTACTACTACTACTACTACTACTAATAATAATAATAATAATAATAATAATAATAATAATAATAATAATAATAATTCAATTTATAAAAGTCCCTTGAGTGTATTCAAAACAAAAGTTACAATGGATTACACAGAGGCAAGAAATATAAGTAGAAAGTTACATTGTCAGTCTTTAAATAAAACGTCTGTATACATGTTTGGAAATTAAGACATTTCAAAGACAGCTTGTAACTTTTCTTTGCAGTGTGTTGTAGAACCATTTCTCTCATTGGAGGAGAAAAGCATCTGAAATCCACAACATGGAAAGGGCTCGATACGGATGATCTAATACAAATGTCTAAAGATTTCCAATTGTTCACATACCATGGGAAGCTGTGTGTCTCCTCAGATGTGACACTAGATGGAGCTGTTGTCAAAAGATACTGGGCTACCTCTCACCAGCAACAGCCAGTTTCTGAAGGACAGAGGAATAAGTCTGCTTAGGATGTGATAATGAAATAATAAAACAAATAAATGTATGCATTAATTTACTGTAGCAGAACAGGGACATCCAAACACATAAATACTCTATCTACCACTACATGTGTTTTGCATCAAGAGTGAACTGTGCAACACATGGCGTCATCGTAGGTGGTAATCAATTTGGGAAAGTGCCAGATCATCAGGTCAATAGATGAAACTGCTCGTTCATTGGTATACGATACAGATCGGTTCTTTCCATCCTGCTGATAGCCGCCATTACACCTCATTCACCCAGATGGACGAGTGCCAGCTCTCACAGTCGGAGCGGTGCTGGATCCACTGGCACCGTCTCTAACGCCCTTATCTCTGTTTGAGGGGAGGCCCGCGTTAATGTGGTTTAATAACCCCTAAGAGGATTCACTCTGTCCTCAAAGGATTGTTCTCTTACAGTGCAAGCCAGTGGGAAAGAAACGTTACATTACATGATATTATTCAAGCACTTTTTTGGGTTAATTCAGCAGCTGTGTGACCAAACTCCACACACAATACAGTGATGTACTCACTGATGTTGATATTCTGTTGTATTAAATCTACACCCACTGAACCAGTGTCTCGTGCATATTATTACCGCTCCATCTCAACGGTGGATGGAATCATAACACACATTTACTATGGGTTATACTTGGACACTTTTATAATGAGACTGACCTATGGCACTATATCAAATCTATGTTTTCCTGGCACCAATAACAATGAGAAGCCTCAAGTGTATTTACCATCCCATATTCTTAATCGCCCAATATAACAAGGTTTAAAACAATAATTGAAGAATGCTGTTTTTGAGCATTTTTCATGTTCAAACTACATAAATAGCCTGTAAAATATAAAGAGAGAGCTAGTATGTACTGTGTTTAATCCTTTATAAGAGCTATAGGTAGGAAGAAGAAGAAACCAACACATTGTTTATCAAATCCCATTAAACTTTATTTCATTGAGTATACATATTCTATTGCACATATAACATCATGTAAATGACTGATTGTAAAAATACACAGATATTGACATTTCATGTCTGACAATGACACCATCTGAATACTTTACATTTATTGAAGTTGAATCTTATGCAAACGCTAACATTCTCAATGTGATACAGGAGGTAAAGCAGCTGTACTGCAGATGAACCTAACAACAAAAGAACCAGACTTTTTACATTTACTTCCTTCTATAAAAAAAAACCTATATACATACTAAATTCATATTTACAACATTTAAAATAAGCAAAATGAAAGTGTGAGCGTAGCTTGGCACAATTGCTGCTGCTTATTTGCTTTATGTACTGCAGATGGAATATCATGATCCAGTGCTGAAATGTTGCATGCTATTAATATGTGGAGGTCACACCATGCAACATTAAATACTGACAATAATTATATTTGTAATATATCAAACTAGCATAAAATGATTATCATGAAGAAAAAAATGCTTCTCTGTATATTATTTACTCACTCGCTGACTTAATGCTGCATGAAATGTATATATTCAACACCTGGATACAACTTCTTCCTTGGCACACTAAGGATCGCACTAGTATATTAGTATGTCGAGCATCTATGTTAGGCGGGAGGGTAGAAAAATATGCATCTATAATTTGGGTAAATATGTCTCTGTAGGGAGTCAGAGATCTTTAAAAAAAATCTCATTTAGCATTTTTTCCTTCAGCACATCTTACATTATTACAATGGCTCCATATCAAAAGCGTCTTTAATACCACATGACTCGTTCACATTCTCCATCAAAGCCACGGCCAAACAAAGTCTAAATATGCTTGTTTTCTTCTAACATTTTGGTTAAATACACTTGTTGTCTTAAACGCATCATTAACTAAGACTATACAGGAATCATAGGTTCTCTAAGAATATAAAAGGTTCATATACATCTGTTTTGTTTGAAACACTGATGTAAAGCAGTCCTGTATTGCTCTTAGCAATGGGTTATTAGAGCAGGTAAAGCATTCTTTTTTTGTTGTTTTGGCTGTTTCCTTTTCTCTGCAATAATATAAAATAATACACTTAATGTTTATATAAGTTTTAATATATTCAGATATAGGCCTTTAAAAATAAGTATGTTTCTCATGTCTGGACAAGCAGCCTATAACAAGGTTTCACTACTTTAATCTTTTACACAATGAGAGTCAACCACATAAAATGCATGTAAAAACAAAGAAGAAATATAGTAAGGCTGTTAACTGAAAGTCAGTGTGAGCTGCTAATGTTTAAAAGCCACTCAACTCTCCCAGCCTGCAACAGTTTGTTTATAAAACCGTACACCACTGGAAACGACCCAGTGAAATGCTTGAAAGTCACATTCATCATGTGTTTCATAAGCTCTGACCGAGTTCTAGCATGTGACACGTCTGAAACAGCTGGGATGTGTGTGAGATCACAGCATAGCACAAGAAAAAGCCATTTAAATGAGGGGTGAATACGAAGGATGTAAATTACACTTGCTTGCTTTTCACACTTAAAAAAAGTTTTCACAATTTTATTTGGAACCTTATTATGAAAAGTGTGCACAGTTTGTGCGATGATCTTATGGTCAAATTGGGGGTAATGTTTGTAAACCATCCTCTAGCATTTATTACTGATTACTGATTGGTTCTGAAAACCTTGCACATGCCCACCACCTCAATGCTTTATGCCTACAGTAGTGTGGTTTGAAATACTGTTAAAAAATCTACCAGGATTACGACAATAGACAATACTACAAGAAAATAGTGGATCTGCTCACTGCAGGTTGAGGCTACTCGAGTTAGTCCTATCAACTTCACCCTACTGTTGCTAATTCAGCAGACTGGTAGTCACCTGTCGCTTAAAACTAAAGAAAAAGAAGATAAAAGTACAACTTGGTCAAACTCACTTCTTACTCTCCTCGAAACAAGACCGAGCTCAGAATAAAGTGGCTAATCCTCAATTAATGTGCTGCTCCCCACAGAAGCAACGTGTTGACAGAAAAAATCAGCAGTAGGGAGGGTAGAGTCAGGACTTGAAGAGGGGAGCGATTCAAGCTGGATAATATCAAGCAATCTGACTAATTTTATCTCCAAACTCCAGATAAAAATGACCCGTACGGTGCAAACACAACCACGCATCCTCTGCCTCAGCAAGGTGAGGAGGACATTTGCTCATACTCGGGACACTTGAGGAGAGCAGGGTAGTGGGAGGAGTTCATCTGGAGGGAAGCCTCAGAGGAGATTGCGGAGGCGCTGCGACCGCGTCCGGCCCAAGCGTCTGGGTGGAGGAATTGGCCGGAGTAATCGGAGCAGTTGCTGAGGCGAGGCCGGTAGAAGCCCTGGTGAGGCCGGTACATTTCCTCTGCCGTGTAGCGCTTCATGAACAGGTACACCGACATGACGCCTGCTGCCTGGAGGGGCAAAGAGACGCAAAGTTCACTCTTTAAAACGCATTATTATCACGAACCGTTGTAAAATTCAGTTCACTGTAAACCAAACACCCAACAGCGTTTTTACCGTGAGAGTTTGTTTCACAAATTGCATAAAAGTAAATAGTTGCAGATTTGTGCACTCATTTGATGATTTTCCCTCTTTAACCATCAGCAAATATCAACCCCCTGAAGTGAACACTTGAACTGTGGTTTAGATGAAGGCGTTCCTGCTAGTGTACATGTGACTTCTTTTTCTTCCTGTTCTTTAAATGAAATCAAGCGTAATGCACAGCATTTCCTGTCAGTTTGACAACAGATTCATCTGAATGACTAACAGTATCAAAAGCAGCTTGCAGACCGTGACTGGTTGAAAGGCAGAATCCGTTCTCCACAAGAGAATCAGAATTGTTTATTAATCCTTAAGTAGAATGTTTGGTGAGGACTATTCCTCACGGCACAATACATGTCTTAAATATCTGAGGGAAGGGATTTGGCGAATTAAAGACACTAAAAGATGCAAGCATAACTGAGAACATCGGCTGAATACGTAATTGTTTTGTAAATCATGAATGCCACGGATGAGAGATGTAGACTAGCAAAAGCACATACATTAAGCTCCTTGACAGACAAGGTTTTAGTCAAGTCTTTTTGCCATAATTTCAGAAAATCTGTTTGTCCAGTTTTCTTCTTTAGTGCAGTTACCTCAGTGAGCAGGAAGGAGATGGCAGCAAAGGCAAATGACCAGCCGTACTTGTAGCTGAAGTAGGCCTCGTTAGTTTTGGTTCTGTTCAACATTTCGTCATTAATGTTGGAGATGTACAACACCAGACCGACCACCAGAGACAGACCTGAGGGCGGCAGAGAGAGAGAGAGAGAGAGAGAGAGAGAGAGAGAGAGAGAGAGAGAGAGAGAGAGTGACACAATCTTTTATTTACTTTACACAAGAAGAGCATCTCACAGGTCAGTGCCTGTTGATATATTGATTTAGAGATGTTGTGAGCAAAAGCCAAAGCAGGTACCTGACAAGATGAAGAAAATTCCAGAAACAAAGGCGAGGATGGTGCGATGGGGTCGGATGTGTCCGATGTTACTGAGTACAAAACCGATGAACATGAAGAAGAGGCTGACCAGAGGGAAGGGTGTGGCAGAACGGATCATCTCTGGAAGGAGACAACAAAAACTCATCAGTTTGTTTCATTTGGTTTAATTGGTCTGACTCGTCATGGCAGCCTCTCGTGGGTTTAGGACACGGTTCCTTGCTTCTATCGAGATGAAGCTGTACCTCCCTACTGTGAGCAAACCGTTCGGCACCTCCCAGAAGAAAAGAAAATATATCCGGACCCCCATTTCGTTCTCCATTACACAAAATGCCAAACCTCCAGCTAAGTGGACCAGATGTCTAAGGCTGTAACCTTAATGGAACTGGTTATTTAATGAGTTTGGTAAAGTTTGGATAGTGGGGGAAAACTCGCCTATTACAATCTACCTTAGATATTCAACACAAAGTGAGCAAATTCAGGACTTCAGTTCTGAATTATGAGTAACAAAGAATTCATATAGTAATGCGTTGACAACCATCTCAGAGATGTTGTGAGACATGTGAATGTACATCAATGATAGATGGTGAAGATACTTCTTTGACATTAAAGACTATATTTGACTGAAGACCAGCATCAGTCTCCATAGTGACGGCTGCTTGTCTACACACTACCAGTACTTATGTGTATCCAAGCGTGTTCACCATTCAGGTGGTCTCTACGAAATGAAGAAGGCACCCTTACATTTTTCATACACACCGAGCTCTTATCCTGAGTGAACTGGCCTGAGGGACTGAGCCAAGAATAGTCCAAACTACAACACAAACCCTGAATGGGTTGCAGACTGACATGTGCTACCTCAACGACACACATGCTACAAGACACGTGTTCCACCTGCCAGTGATGAGGGTCACTGGTCCCCATCAAACATCCTAGACCAGGACTACAATGTTGTGGTGCTGTGGGTGTAAACCTAAACAGCCCGTACATGCATTTACCTACCTCTCAAATTTTGAAATACTCTTATCAACATCACTGTATCCTGTTGACCACTCACTAGTGTCTTGCAGGACTTGAAAGCTGCTAAATACAAGATTCTGAGACTTTTGTTTGCCTTTTAACGGCTGTCAACATGGAGTCGGCTGAGCCAGCAGCACGTAACTAATCGTGCTGACAGTGCTAACAGTGTTTATCTGAGGGGGAACAGGAGGCTTGGTGCCACATGATATTACACAAACCACGTCGCATCAAATGATATCTGTCAAACAAATTAACACCAAGGAGAAAGCTAGAAATGAGCACCTAAATGAAACACTTAGCTGCTCCCTGCTTTACTGCAGCTAGATAGTACGAGTCAGCTTGAATGGCTCTCAGAGCCAACGATAGTGGAGTGAAGGTAATACCATTTTAAAAGCAACCCTCTGTCCACCGAGTTGCCACTTTGGTTCACAGCACAAATGAAACTAAACACCGAGAGCCAAGTGAAGCACGGCCCATATAATAGTGAAGTGTGAACAATTACGTACTCAGGACACTAACAGTGGACTCCGAGGTCATCTGGACATTAGTAGGCATCACATACTCGATGGTAAAACACCGGCCTTTCTCCTCACCTGGAATAAAGGACAGGGAGAAGATTCATCTTGTGCACTCCCCACACAAACACAGAAGCATATACAGTATGAATACAGCCAGACATCTTGTAGACTTTGCATTATGATAATGATAATTATGACTTTACATCACAAAATACTAGACATGGTTTATTTTCATGTGCAGGAATGTGGAAACACAATTGTCAATTTATCAAGTTCTGGAGGATCAAGTCCTTCATGGATTTAAGGTGTTGTTGGAAAAGTGTTTGTGTGTGTGTGTGTGTGTGTGTGTGTGTGTGTGTGTGTGTGTGTTCTGCATCCAGAATAAAGTTAATGAATGCAGTTAAATAAAACATTGACCTTTAAGGTAAAGAGCAGAGGGGCTGTTTCACGTGGTAAATACTATATATTTAATTAGTGTGGCTATTGTTTGTTGAGAGCATCATTTTAGTAACTATAAATCAATCATGAGATCAGATGAGTCAGAACCTGGGTGGTTTACCATGTAAACACCTTCCTGTCAGAAACCCTGGGATTTAAATCAGTAGATGCATGAATGAATGAATGCATCATGACTAATAAAAGAATGAGGACTGAAAGAGTGAAAATGAAATAAGACGGGCAAACTGGTTTGCAAGCGATCATGTACCTGCTTCTAATCTCTCCCCCACTCTCGCTTTCTGTTGTGCTTTTGGCATGGAGTCAGCATTTGATGTGACTAAATGGAAAACATCCTCAATGTTCCAATCAGCCATTATATAGTGTAATGGAAGGTCTCCGTGGTTCCCTGGGGTTCCCCTCCCCTGGGTTATTAAAACATCACTTAACACTGAAAGGTGTGGAAGGCTTGCTCATTAACAGTCACGCTTGTCGAGCTTTCTGTTGTAGCGTGGCGGTAAAGCTGGTGTGTCACTTTTTTTTAATTATTTACTTTTAACGGATGGTTACTGTAGTCATCAGTCCATTCAAATGTAACTGCGACAGAAGGCGGTAATGATTACAGAAAATGTTGACTATGCTTCATATTGTAAACGTGATGGCTCGTTTTCAGTCAGTCAGTCTTGACTTGACTCCAATAACAATAATATTCCAAATTTGCTATGAAAAACATTTGTAGTAATATCGATAAAAATAAATTAAATTTCAACAATGCTCTCAGGCAGCTACTGCAAAGACATACAGTGTAATTTTATGATGTGTAAATGATGCTTAAATGCTAAAAATACAAAACAAGACAAATTCATTTCTTCCATTTTCTCTCTGCCGCTCGCAACACTGATCTGTTGGTTCGTAGAGATTCGGACAGCCAGGGAGGGGAGGGAGATGATCGTGCAGGTGGTGAGGACATCAGGATGGAGGAGGCTTCCTTAGTAGGCATTAGGTGGTAGAGCGGGTTGGCCAATGTTCGGAGGGTTGGCGGTCGTTGCGTCCTTGGGCAAGACACTTCACCCAGCTTGCCTGGTGTGAATGTGTATGACTGCTGTATGTTTGAGGTGGTGGTTGGAAGGGTCGGAGGCACTGAATGGCAGCCACGCTTCCGTCAGTCTGGCCCAGGGCAGCTGTGGCTACTATTGTAGTTTACTACAACCAGTATGACTGTGTGTGAATGAATGAAAAAAGTGGCATACAAATCCAATCCATTATTATTAATATTATTATTATTATTATTATTAAGAGCAACACAGTTGCAGCTGCCGAATGTCGTAAGTACAGACTATGTGAATGTGTGAATTTATAGACTTATGATATCAAAAACCCATATAGAGCACAAGTACATAAGACTATAATGAGATTTGTGTATTCCAATAATTGAAAGTGTTGTTTACCTCCTAGGGGGAAATTATGGTATGTAACTTTAGCCTCATTCAGCTGCAACCCCAGCAGTGTGAAACTAATAAATAGCAGGAATATGAAAACATACAACAAACATTCATAGATATAACACGAAAACCCAGGGTTAAACCTGAAGTTACCTACTTCATAGTGCAGGGTCCTCATTTAGCTTGTCTTGAGGATTGAGGGATACAAATACTTTTTTTTTTCTGCCTTCATACTAACTCACCAGCCAAGAAGCAAACCCTCCAGAGGCCAGAGTGGAGGGACATGCGTACCTCGGTGCTCTGGTTGAGGGGGAGGATGACGCCCTCCTCCAGGTAGAGCCAGTAGTCGGTGCTCACAGCGATTCCCAACAGGCCCAGGGCGCAAACAGCGAAAACGCTGCTCAGCAAAGTCAGCGCCTTCCTGCCACATAGGCTCATACCACAGCCTCAACAGCAGGGGGCGCCACCGGCAGAAAGGGGAGCTGGAAGAGGGAAAGAAAGGAAAACATCTTCATCACATTCCACAAAGTAAAGTTATTATATTATAATATATATAATATAATATAATATACTGTCCCTGAGGGAAGAGCATTAAATCTTAAACTTAATTAATTAATTAAACAAATAAGATATAGAAACATTCAGAAAAGAAAACTGCAATCACTTCCAAAGCTGGATTTATATTTTTGAGCAGACCTCTTGCACATACTTTTCTTTAAAAAGACTGTTAAACACTCCTCAAATAGCTAAAGAAGAGTATATCTTCTCATCACTGTGACAATGATCTGATTAACGCACGACCATGTGATTAGTAGTTCTGGGCTTGTGTCTGTGTCTGTGGGTTGCTGGGTGGTGGGACAGTCTGGATAATGTTCTGAATCTTTATTCAAGTTTAGAATGGAGCTATTCCACGGCTGAATCTAGCTGAGATGAGTGGAAAATGAATGGAAAGTAATAGCTGGAAATATATTAATAGATAGCCTTAACAAAAGGACTTTTTTTTACCCCAGCTGACAAAGAAATCTGGGAACGATCCCCTCTCTCCTCCAAATCCCTCATTAGAATTTGAATAACCACATTGTGCAGGGCCAAAGCCTTAGTGGGGCATGTTTGGGAAAAACATTATGTAAAGTTTTCCATTTGACTGCCCTCATGCTGCACTGATGATGCTCAAAAGAGAATTGAAAGACTGCTTTTTCACTACATTGAGTGAAGCAGAAGCAGCGCTGCAGATGGTGTACAGTATGTGTCAGCATATGAATCGCTTGTCACACAAAGCAATGGATCCGTTCATAGTAGTTCATAGTCCATAGTAGCTGATGCCTACATTTGCCGGAAGCCGGAGTGCTTGGGAGCTTGGCATAGTATATGTGTCGAAAGGAATTGATTTCTGCATAATGAGTTCTCAGTGGGCCGCCATATTGAGCACCCACTGGGCGACTGGAACGATGGAGTTGATATGTCAAAAAGGATTTTGAAGTTTTCATAAGATTCATGGCATTTTCTTTCTCTCCATGGATCAACATCTTGTGTCGTGACATGGATGTAAAGCCTCAGTAGAATAATAAGGAGATCTCCACACATCCGTCAGCTTGCAGAACCAGAGTCAGACAGAGTAGTCAGATCTTAAAGGGATGAAGGGTGGTGCAAAAGAAGATGCAGCAACCGATGTTTTAACTAATTGCATTGTTTGTTTTTTTTAGCAGAGGAGACACTTTACATGTTTCCTGGCTCTACCAATATACAAACTCTGGGATATCATTGAAAATAAGACAAAGGAATCATCTAATTTCATCCATATGGTTACATGATGTTCAAGATGTGTGCATCCTAACCATACGCTCTGGACCTTATAGTTGCCCCACTTCTTAGATACAAGCGATAATAAATCCTAGAAGCTGCAAGTCCACCACATACTATTAAAGATATGTATGCTATAGACATGCGCACAGCCCATTTTGTCTGTCTATGTGTGTGCGCAGGGGCGATCACACAAGGTTGACGTTATTATAATTAATCGTATTGAGATAACCTTGGGATAACGGACCATGGCATGCTTTCATTTTCTAAAAATGAAATTATATTTCTAAGATATGCGACTTCGACAGTAGCTTTGATTCAGATCATGCATGATTTATGAGTTAAGTTAAGACAGCCAAGACAAATTAAACCTTTTAAGAAGACTTGTTTCTGATATTGAAGATATTGTTACTGTTACAACTTGCAATTTCATACCAGGAAAACAGTTTTGTTAAAAAAGGTAATGCAAACTCTCATCTTGACTGTTTTTTAGCCATAAATTAGTGTTTTTCCTGTATCTTGAGACTGGACTGATGCATAGGCAATCAGAGTTCAGTAAAGCACAAAGGACCAACATTAATGAGAAAGGATTATCATTAAACGTCAGCTATTTTTGACCATGGTGCACCATCAGTGGTGAATCATTTACACTGTCAATGGCTGTACTTTCAGTCATTTACTCAACCACGGGGATACTTCTAGTTGTACAGCCCCAAAAAACACACTGCAGTGCCAATTCCACCTGAATATGTGGAAAGTAAAAATAAGAGGAGCTGTTTAGGCTGGTGGTACCTTTCAAGAACCTACAAAAATAGACAAGGACACTGTATTGATGCCATGAATGATGGAATGAATGCCATAATTCATATTTATGTAACTCAATCTAAATTTGAAAACTAGAATTGTAGACTGTTATGTAGTATGAATACAGTCATGATTGGAATAATTTTGCTGTGATATACACCTTCTATCCTGTGACCTATTCAACACCACATAGATTATTGTTACGGTTGCTGCCAAGCAGGTTTCAACACAGACTATATCCACATGGTTAAAGTCAGGAGGGGTCAAGGCAACCTGACACCTGAAGCAATACAGACTGACAAGTAACCTGTTGATTGGATAGCACCGTTAGCGGCGTTAAGTACGAGCTGGTGGGTCAGGCCTCGCCATGTTGAGAGCTCTTGAGGCAAACGGAGTGCTCCCAATATTGTACCATGCACCTTTAAATAGTCACTTTCACCCTCTACCGGCCAGTTAAGAAGAGGGAGGAGTCAACAGTCAATGATGATATAAAACAGTAACAATATCTGTAAAAATAATAATAATTCTTACTTTCCACGTTCCAGTTAAACACAAACAGGCATGTTTTTATTGACGTTTCAGGATGAGAAACCTGCCCACACTCTATACACACCCACACACACATACACACACACAAACACACACATTTTCATGAATACTAATAATTCTACATATTCTTCTAAAGGATTATAAATAGTGACTGATCTCGGTTGAGGAAAAAAAGGGTTTTATTATTATTGAAAAATGTCTCATTAAATGTTCAAAGCCACTACAACTGACAAAAAAGCCTTGTGGTCCCTCCATGCCTGCAAAGGGATATACAAAACATCCTTTCTCCTGCATGGAGATCAGCATTTCCTTTAAACCTGATTGAACTTGCGACTAGACAGTCCCCTCCTCCCTAAAGTGGTGATTAACTAAGCAGAAGCTTTAATGCTGCAACAAAACAACATTAATGAAGTTAAACTATAACTCTTTTCTCATATTTTCACAGATGACCTATAATATCCAAAATGTAAAAAAAAAGAAATTGATTAAAAGGAAACAAATGAAGTTTACATGTTCAACCATTATAATGTGATACCAGACAAAGCCACGAGGAGTCTAGAGGCTTTGTTTGGATATAAGGCAGATGCACAACTCTGCTAAAATAAAGGGCACATCGTCACCAAAAGTATAGGGCATTCCTCCATCTACATCGTTGGCATGCACCTAACCTTCTGTCAACCTTAATTTAAATAGCTCACTACCGAAAATACAACATCACATGCCTAAGTACACACAATGTATACTCTCTGACCTTCTACATGCACACTTGCTTACAGTGCTTCCCCTCTGGGAGGAGGTACATGTCACTAGGAGGCTGGACAGAGCGCCTTAACCTTGCCACTCCGTTGTCTTCACATAACACATCTTCAGTATTACAGTCACTGCTCATAACCCAACAACAAAGAACGCTATAATTTTCAGTATTTTGACTGTCCGGTAACCCAGTATGGGATCAGATTAGTGTCAGTGTTGACCACATGGATTCACAAATGTATTTTGGGATTTATACATAAATGACTCAACGTAAAATATGTATTTTATATGAATTATTATAAAAAAACCAAACATATAGCTAAGCTAAGCCTTAGCCAATGTTCGCTAATGATGCCAGGGATGATACAAGCAAACCAATGATAGTGTTAACGCACCTTCACTCAGCCGCCATAATGCTAATATATCAAACTAATACAGGCTGATCATATCTCCGCTGACGAAATAGCAACCTGAGCAAAATACATTAGTGTTTTTCTGTCATTGCTTGCTCTCAATGTTAGCATTTTATTCCCTCAACATTAGCTTGTTTTCTCCATTTTGAGAGGAGATAATCCTGAGTAGTAGTGGGTGTAGTGTCCCCTCTAGTTAATATTGTTAGCTCTCTTTGCATGTTTTACCTCATTTGAACTGTTGTGCTGTTAGCACTGTTAGCTGCTAGCTGTCAGCTCAGCCGTCAGCATGATGAGAGCTGTTGACAGTAATCAAAATGCTCCCAATCTCATAAACAGAACCTTTGATATTGTAACCACTATGACAGTCTTGAGTTGTTTTTGAAGAAGTAAAATTGTTTGAATATTTCAAATGCATTCGGGGTCTGAGAGAAAAATGTTTGTTTTGTCTATACACAAACTAATGACATGTCCAAATAAAACACACAACCACTTGTGCAGTTGGGAAGAGTATGTCTGCTATGTTTGCATCAACAATTTAGTAGAGCTACTAACAGTGTGTATCTCATTTAAAAAAGGACTCTTCAAACCTGAACCGAATAGCCGTTATTGTTTTGTCTGCTACCCAGACTATGTGATGCTAACAGTTAACATATCACAGGACAGTTTGCCTGCCTCCAGGAAGGGATTTAACAAGCTAAAATGATTTCTCAGTAGTATAATTTTGGAGATGCCTCAGCCCTCCCTTGAAGGCGTGCCTACCTAAAATGAGAAAACACAAATCAGTGCCGCGAGCCAGACAACACATCATCTGGCGAGAAGCAGAGAGAGGTGGTGGTGATGTGAGCTGTCAAGACGGAGAATGAAGTGGAAATTTGTGTCATATTCTCACCTCTTCTCCACAACAAAATCACAAGATTGAGGGCACGAAATCAGTCAACTGGCTGTTAAATGTTGTTACAGATTTGCTTATGAACAGTTGAACCAGCTGACCCCATGTAGAAAGTGTTCTCTCTCCTCGCCCTCAAGACTCTAGAGCAGACTGCATTAAAACACAGCACATCTGTAATGTCAGATCCTCTTAATTTGATGGGGCAGCTCTGGATATAGTCCATGCCTTTCATGCTCTTCCAAAGGCAGTTCCCTTATGTCTTTTAGCAAATGGTTTTGGCTTTGAGCTGTCATCCCCCGCATAGTCCTTCATACAGCATCATGATCAGAGAGGGTATGGAAAGCATGTCAGTCGTCTTGTTCTCTGCATTTTAATATCTTCTGATGATCATATTTATGTAGTAACAATGGAAGGCTGAGCATGCATCTGTTCACTGCAAAAGATGTTTGCTTTACAAAAATCTTGTGTACACTTTTACATGCCACATAGACACTTTCGTAGAAGAGAGAGGGCTCCATATAATCGAATAATAAACCAATGGCACAGTAGTGAGCTCTAAAAGGGTTGGCACCCCATAGACTGGCACAACAACAAAAAACAGTGACCCACAGTACTAACATCCCATTTTTCCATGTTTGTTGTGAGAATGAGTCTCCCATTTAGAAGTGCTTGACTTGGCTCCGTCGCCCGGCAACCCTACAGAGGGAGGCCTCTAAATTAGTCAAGCTTGAATGAACTGATGAGCGAGTCCCAAAACAAGACTTCCTATTTGGTAGTGCATTTTAAATGCCGGAGCAGGGATACAGAGAAAACAGACAGGAGCAGCAGAAATACATCACAGAGGATTATGCAACAGAATATAATCATGGCATAATACACACAGTCATGTAGGCACTTAGACACAGAAAAAATAGAAGGAAGACAGTGGTTTAAATGTGACTGAGGGATAGATACACACACACACACACACACACACACACACACACACACACACACACACATATATATATATATAATATATATATAATATAATATATATATATATATATATATATATATATATATATATATATATATATATATATATATATATATATATATAAGTAACCTCCTGCAAGCCACACCATCTCTGCGTAAATGTGTGTTTTTTTTTTAAAAAAAGTCGTTAATAGAAGAGAAGTGTGTTTACAAGATATGCATCCTCCAAAATGACCAAAATCTTAAAAAAAATAATAATTCAGACGTAGTGTTTAAAAATAATACAATAAATGAAGGTCAGCAGACAATTTAAAACTAATGCATAATTGTAGTATCTGCATTCATCCGGGGTCTAATTGTTGGCTTCATCCTCTGGGATGTGATCAGAGCCAGCTGCCGTTTAATCTTTGGCTGGAGCTCAAATCTCTGTCCGCGGTGCTGAAGCTCTCGCTAACTGAACAGCGAGTCAATAACGACCTAAGTCACCAGGACGCATCGGGAGCTCGCGCGTCCAAACTCCGGTTTGCACACGTCTCTACTGGGGCTGGAAAATCCAAAGTAAATGTTGCCTGGTGAGGTTCGTGACATGTGGGTGTTATTTCCGTAGTGTGGGTAGACCACATGAAGTAACGCTATTCTCAACAGCTCTAGTCTCCTCTTTCTATTATCTAATAGTAAAAATAAGCACTTTCTTTCTTCAAAGCACAGAGTCTTATATCAGTGAACTGGGATTATGAGTACATATAGTACAAACATATAGCATCATGTTTATTATTTAACCTGGCGACCTGTCCAGGGTGGACCCTGCCCTGCGACCCTCAACCGGATAAGCGGCATAGTATGCAAATAAGATACAGTTGAGTTGACATAAAGCAACAAATACATAAAGGGCATGAAAAACAAACAAACAAACAAAAAGCATACTGTTGATATGTGGGAAACTAAAACCGCGCGTTTCTCCGCAGAAAATGTCGACTATAAGAACGAACAAGAACAGATAGAAACATCTTTTACCTTCAAGAAGAAGACTCGTCGAGGAAAGCGCTTTTCTCCTTCTTCCTTTGCTCTTTCTCCTCTTGTTTCTTCCCGTTCAGTCAGTCCGTGTTGTCTCCGGTTTGAGCTCGTGTGTGTGTGTGTGTGTGTGTGTGTGTGTGTGTGTGTGTGTGTGGCGGGCGGGACGGGTGCTGCGCAGCTCGCGCGCCACTACTATAGCAACAGCGTGGCACGTGGCTCCCAACCTCTGTTTCCAGGTGTGCGCGGGGACAGTAGGGAGATGCCGCGTGCATG
The DNA here is from genome assembly GCA_029853015.1 of Chelidonichthys spinosus. NCBI lineage: Eukaryota > Metazoa > Chordata > Actinopteri > Perciformes > Triglidae > Chelidonichthys > Chelidonichthys spinosus. The sequence goes on along the minus strand of CM056824.1, from coordinate 12,926,682 downwards.
TGATGTGTTAATAACAGGTTGGATGTTGATGGTTCCAACCAAGTTTTCTGCAGATGTTTTGGCACGATAATTAATTATTATTACTTTAGAATTTTAGGCTCAAATTCAAAATGTTCCTAAAAAGGTACAACTTATAATTTATGTGTCAAAATGTGCACAAAAAAGCTAGGGGTCACATAACCCAAAAGCAAATATTCAACTGAAATTATAAATAAAGGAGATTTTCATCCAACTGTGAGGGAGTTGAGCTTTTTGGTACAGAATTCTATTCTTATAACACAATTGCTATAGTAACACAGCAAACATGGCTATGTATTTGCTTCTAAAAAAAGGTCTGCAGTAGGAAGACACAACATAATGGTTTAACACTGACTCTGCTGAGAAGCCTTTTTGTCAGTTTATTTTTAGTTTATTTCCTCAAATTCTTCCCTTATGTTTCTGCCCCTTTGAACTGGCTTCCCTGAGACACAAACTGAGGTTTTGTTTGGATTTTGCATGTCGTGCCTTCAAAAACTAAAGGGAATATTCTTTTTTATATTACCACATCTTAGGAAATTGTATTTATGTGACATCTGGTTTGTACTTCATGTTGAAACAGACTCTGTCACGTGTTTCTACAGGAGGTCAGGAACCTTCTGTAATTGCAGAAAGCAATCACTGGACACATAAAGGATGTAACCTTCCTTTTTAAAAGCCAAGCTAAACATTTCTGTTAAATGCTCCTCCAGGCTGAACACTGACTAACAGCAAGTTTGTAACCTTCAGCTATTTGATAAATGGCCTTTGCTGACCAAAACAAGGTGAATTGAGAAGAAGGCTTTGAAAATGAAATGCCATAATCTGCCCATGGTATTGGACTTTGTACAGAACAAAATATGCTAGTTTTCTGTCACTGAACTTCTTATATCTCCTTTGGGAGAGAGAGTAATGTTTGGGTTTAAGCAACTTAAGAGCAAAAATATAAACAAATTGTCAATCAAGGTTGCTTACATGAATGCAGACTCAATTTAGACACAATTTTGAAGACAAACTCAGAAATACACCATACCATAATTTTTTTGTTTTTCTTTCACATTCAACATAAATCATTCACTCGGCATCAGTAAAACACCATGACTAAGTCATTATTCACAAGGATGTGGATGTGAATCAGACTGTAACGATAATGACTCTGTTTTACTTAAGGCAAGACAATATGGTCGTATGTGACTTTGCTCTAGCAGTTTCATAACAGATGAAGATATGCTGAAGATGTGTGTACATCTTAGTGTATATATTTGTCTGTTTGTGTAAAAGCGGGAGAAGGAGAGAAACCAGTGGCGTGAAACATATAAGGTGTTAAATAAAAGCTCACACACCAGCTGGTTCCACAGTCAAAACACTGCAGGGCTTTCTCTAATCACATGGCAGCTATCCATCGCCTGGAACGAGCACAAGTTTTAGTCCAGTATGTGTCTGCATTGCAGCCACATTACAATTCAGGAGAGAGAAAATAAATCCAGTTTAAAATCTAATTTTGAATTGATTAAATACAAATACACGTGTAAGTTATAGTGGCATCTAGAGGTTAGGTTGCAGATTGCAACCAACTAAAACTTCTGTGTGCCAAATGTATAGAACTGTGGTGGGTATAAAAAATATAATAAATACACTGTTCCTCTGAGTCTAGAACATATTGGCTCACAAGCTTATTGCATTAAAGAGCAGTAGAGGATTGAAAACTTGGTGAAACAGCCATGATACTCCGTTCATTCCCCTTCCGGCCACTCTAAGTCACCAATTAGGACATTGGCCGCCTGCCAGCAAGGAGCAGTAATTGTGGAACCTTGTTGAAGAAAAAATCAGTAAGATAGATGAAAGCTATCAGGTGAGTTGGGCTGAGTCAGAGGATTTGTATTGTGGCTAGAGTTTTGTGATTAACAAGAGAGGGGAGAAGAGGTCAAGGTCAGAAGAAATTAGTGGAAAACTTTTCATTGATCAATAAAATAATGGGGGAAAAGCAGTAAGAACAGGAAACTGCTTTGATCTATTCTCCTTTTCATTGCACATTACAGTTTAAAATGAACATATGCACCTGTTTGTCCTTGTCAATCCTAGTTGGACAATAAGTACCACAGGATGATATATGAAAAAAAATAACAGCAGATGATGCACTATAATACATCGAAGAAAGCACTGCACTTCACCTGTGTGTTGTGGCAGATATTTGGTGAGGTGACAACAGTTCTCAGCTCCTAAAAAATAAAAGGGCTCCACGTAAATGGAAGAGCCCGGGTGTGCTCACAGCCTGATTTAGGTGAGATAGTAGACCTTGCCGTGCCAGTCAGGCAGCCAGGCTGTGATGCTCCTCGTCCTGACAGCAGTGAGTGCTACAGTATTGTCATCCATCACTAACAGCCCTCTGCCTTCAGCAGGACTCGGGTTCGCCCATCCAACTAATGAAGGAGTCTGGAACGCACACACAAACCCACAACGCTGCAAACGTGTGTCATAGAAACACTCTCACACGCCCCCATATTCATACATGATCATAATGATGCATTCAAACACCCACGGAAACGGCACTGCATTGACATGTATGAGTAAAAACACACATGCTACTGAACGTTTAGTGCAACATACTGTTAAGCTAGGGGAGGTTCTTTGTACAAGTTATGTGTGGGACAAAAAGAAATAACTATGCGTTTTATTAATAGGAATATTTCTACTAAAGCAATGGTTGATATACGGTAAAATAAAATACATTTTTTGAATGAGGAAACTGACAGGTGATCAATATGATCCTTTCCCAGCTGAGGGGAAACACAACATCTGCACCGAACTGTAGTAGTCACAAATGGCAAAAAAAAAAAAAACTATGAAAATAAACACTCAATTCTGGAAGTATGGATCTCATTTTCCTTTTTTTTAATTGCATTATCATACATTAGGTACAAATGACAATCAGTTACAAGGTAAGTAGCTCAGACTCATTTTAAAGGTTTCAGGCTGACAGGGGAAGAAAACAAACAAACACCATTTGCAAAATACAATATATTCTTTCTTTTACAGTTTATGTAGGTATCTACTGTAAGTCATTTATGTACAAGGACAGGGGTGAGATAATAAATGAACAGAGACAGGAGAGTTAAGAGACGGTGCTGTTGCATGGGTTAAGGGATAAGGCATTCCTGCACATCATTGATGCTGTGCTCTGTACGGCCAAAGAAGATGGCAGCTCACCTCAGCGCTCTCATCTCACAGCCGACAGGACACAGTACTGACTAACTACGACGAAGAAAGACGTTTCACGAGATTCACCTAAAGCAAAGGGAGGATTTAAAGAAAATAAAACCCAAGATATCATACCAGACCTCTCCCTGTAATCCTTCCATTTAAGATCAAATCATTACATCAGAAGATTTCTTCATTACCTTCCAGCCATCTTCATTAATTAAAATAACAACAACAAAAAAGGTGAGGACATGAAATAGAATGTAAACAAAGTAAAACACCAAATACATTTGGCTAACTTCTTTCCCATGGTTCGGCGAGGAAAAGGGTTGGAACTGATGCCAACGAGTGAACAGCACAAGAAAAATCAACTGCTTTCCTGACCAGATGGGATTTAAAGGGTGAAAGAAGGAGCAAGCTGTCGATAAGGTGATGGATTGACTTGGCCCAGGCACTGAGGAAGGAGGTAAAGGGAAAGAGGGCATATAAGAGACGTCGAATGAGGGACGGTTCAATGTGATGAGGCACAGGGGTCGTCCTTCAAACATGCCATCATCTTTCCTTCCTTCGTCTGACTAAACCCCCCCATCAATCAGCTGTTCATTATTCCGTCACTTCCCAGATCATCCTTTGATATCGTTGATATTAATTAGCTCACTACATCATAATAGGCACAGGGAGGTAAAGGTAAAGCACGCAGACACAAGAGGATGAGTCAAGTCGTAGATTTATGCCTGTAAAGCTTATTGGCGCCAGTCAACAAAATGAAGCACTAAAAGAACATCAGATTAAAAGTACAGAACGTGGTATAAAGGTATGGATTATGGATGTTTTTTTTTAAATCAGAGTGAGGATGATGAAGATTAAGAAGAAGATGTACAGTATATCTGTTCAAGTTGGGAAAGGCACACAAGGGGAGAGTAAGTCATCTATGTCGTCACGCCCACACTGACTGTGACGTTTTGAAAACGGTGTTAACTTCGGGAAGGCAAGCAATCAGAGGTTCTATTAAAGGGATGGATCTATTCAGTCAGCACACACGGAGGTGCAAGGTAGGCTCAGACAAAGGGCAAGACTGTTGCTGAGTGAACGCTGAGTACGTTCAAGGAATATCACTTCTATGAAATTCACTGTGGATGTTAAATCAAATGCTCTGCAATTCTGCTCAAAGGCTAGGAGGCAGGAGAATCTAGTACCGTGTATCATCATAGTGGTTTATCAAAGAGACTGGCATCGTAAAGCTTACTGACAGAATGTGCACTGGTTCACTCATGGCGGCATGCTATATGTTATGTGTACAGCAGGTGTGTCTTTAGGCAGCTCTCAGCCTGCACAGGGAGAGAAGCTGCCAGACAGAAAACATCATCCGCGTGACTATAGCTAGTGCAACGCTGCTATTGTCGGGTTCTGGTGTTTTTCCAGGTTTGGCACATGCAAAAAAGGTTATATACTATACGAAACACATTAGGAGATCACGACGCTTAGAAAAAACACGGAGAAAATATTACAAACGGTTCAATTGTTTTTCTAATGTGATACATCCTTTGAAACATTCCTGAATTTCTGAGCAGAAGCTAGAGAAATAAAAACCGACAACACCGACTGCAACAACAAACAGCGAAAGCAAAAAATAAAGGGGGAAAAAGGAACAAACATTTCACAAAGTGACAACAACACAACATTAAGATTACAACATAAACCCCCATTCATGAGACACTGAGGAGCGAGTGGTCCCACTGGTCTAGCAACGAGCACTGCAGATCTGGATTCACTGTTCCACATGGCCCTAAAACGGTAAAGGCAAAAGGAACCTGGGGCCCTAATGTACATATATCAAGCTTCTACAGAAAAGAGCACCAGGGACTACGTCTCAGGAAAGTCATTTAGTATTAGTATCTATTTAGATCTATAAACTGTAATAAACTCTATGTTCTTTAGCAATCTGCATTCTTTTGGCAAAATCACCGTTGTTCCCCACTCTTGCTTTCACACACAGTTTATAAATTAGGACTTCTGTGTTTCATTACTGTTGCATAACTCATTGAAACTTGTACGTGTGATTTGTGTGCAGTACAGTTACAAAATCCTGCAATCACGTCTCAAAGCATCTGCTTTATGAACAGCACTCTGGAGGTACCAGACTCTTCATATTTAGCCAATCTAGGACAGTGCTGAAAGGTGACACTCCACCTTCAATATATCTTCTGAGAATCAAACAATCACCTCCCATAGGCTTGAGGTTTGACACTTCCCACCTTCCTTAAAAAGCTGTCACGATTCACCGTCAACAGAAATCCAATCTATGGCGATTGTTTTTCCAAGACGGAGGAAATGGGTACAAGCGTTCAGGACTACGAGGGCTGACTCCGCCCTCTTAAGTACATCACTTTGAGGTTGCGCTGTAACTCTTGGGGTTTTACACTTCGTAACATGCAGCCTTCAGCCCATCACGTGCACGAATGATGTCCACCAACAACATGCGGGTACAGAGGGACAGTCAACATCCAGACACGCATCCAATTAACAACACAATTTTCAGTCAAAATCATTGGATATGAAAAAAGAAAAGTATTGATAAATCTGCCAAAACAAGTGAAACAGACATATTTCACAACTTGCTAAATGTGGACTCTGTTGAAGACATCCAGCTGTTACAAAGTATGATCTGTACTGGGTTACTTGTTTAATTTTTTTTTTTTTTTTTTACACATACAAATATCGGTTTATATAATTAATGTAATAAAAGCACATTCAGGTGTTGATATAAAAACCGTAACTTGCTATACTCTTTTAAAATAACTGATTATTTACAAGGAGTTATGTGCTGATAGTAGACACATTCACATGTTAATCTGATCTAATGGAATAATAGGTATAAGATCAAAAAAGAAGAGTGGAGTAAAAACAAATCTGTTCATGAAGACATCAGAAATGAAAACAGATGCACAAAAGGAACCAAATGATTTAACCAATGATGATTGCGTTGACTCCTGATGAAGGATGAGTTTGTTGCCAGGACAACACGTGTTGTATCTCCCCTTGAGGGCATTAAACTGTAGGCAGTATAACATTGTATGGTTAATACACAAAGATATCATGGTGTATTGTATTTACCAAAAATGTCTTCCCTGTTCCTGTTGAGACATTTATGGCCATTTATGATGGGAGGTGTTGTAGTTATGAGCGTAGCATTGGGACAAAGACAGTAGTCGACAAAGATCACTGTTAAAACATGACAAACTGAAAATGTACAGCTTTGCCTTTTTTTCCTCCTAAGGTAGATAAGAATAGTCTATCAGCGCCTACATGCTAAACTGATTACTGTGTGTCCACATAGGTCAACAAAATGATTGACAAGGGAAGTTTACAATCTGCAGCGCAAGGGGTGTGAATTATTACTTTTACAAGCGGGTTAAATAGGGGGATAACAGTGAAGCAAGAGACGTTCAAAATCGGAACCAACCCCCCGAAACACTTTCATACCTGCTCGTCTCACATATTTGCATTTTTTACAAGCTGCATATTATCTAATTGCACAACTTCAGTTGATTTGCTACGCACACTGGAAGTCGAGACTGGCTAGAATCAAATTGTAGTAAAATAGAATGTTTCTACCATCGCCATGAAATCAAAAGGGAAGAAAATCTGTAAACATGATACAGGAAACATTGAATCACAAGGTGCTATTTCAACGCCTGCACCACCCGTCCGTTGGATTTTGGCTGTCATATCTCCACTTCCTTGTGGAAGTGTTTTTCAGGTCATTACACAATATCTGCATGGTGATAATTATCTGTATTGACCCACCAACTGGATCGGTGGCCCGTAATGTTCATCCATTGAGATTTGTAAGAATGAAGACCTTTTTTGAGAATAAGTCAATCCATGCCTTAAACGCTATTCTAGCTGAATGCCCCTTTATATTATAACCTTGCTCGTATCATATACAGGCATAGATTGATGTACTCTCTAAATTCCATCACATAGTGGCATAGATAAATAAAGCTTGACATCCGTCTTTCTCAGTGCCTCCAGTTACGGTAAACCTTTAGTACAAGTTGCAGCAGTAAGGGAGGACATCCTTGTCTACAGTACATGCTCATCATTAAGCTGAAGGAAATGATTACTTGTGATGGCTAGGAACCAATATAATCGTTATAATATAAACTGGCAAATATACTGTACAGAACTAATGTGCCGCCTACAAATAAAACTAATACACAAAAAGGTTTAGCGGGCCTTGGTGAAGTTGTGGTCAGACGTTAGGTTGGCGGTTGCTTTAAGTGGGTGGCAGTGAGCAGGGAGGGTTTGTTTCCAGGGAGGTCTCCCCATCCTTCTCATAGGCTGCTACTGAGCACCGGGTTTATGAACTGCGGGTTGATGAAAGAGAACCCTGCGAACTCGGCCTGGTCGATGTTGGCGATGACCAGCTCGTCCGGCGGTGTGAGCTGGGGCTGAGTGCGCGTGAAGAACTTGTCAAAGTTCTCTGCTGCTTTGCCGCACTGTAGAAGAGGGAGACAGGAAGAGGGAAAAGTTCAGACATGAGGAAAATAATATGAAGAGTGCAAGCTGACCGACAAGACAGAACGTGAAAACTCTGAGGCACAGGAAGTGCGTGCGTTGCAATTCGACGAAGGCGAGAGACATTTGGCAGAATTTGTGCTTAAATTCTCGCATCACAAATTTGCAAGAAGCACATCATCGAACAGCAACTACTAGTAAAGCAACCACTAAAAATCACACTGGGCAACTAGACAATGTGCATGGACAACACGACAAGCAAACCCCCCCCCCCCCCCCCCCCGGCCTACATCTAAATGAACATTTCACAGCTGATCCCCCACTTCGCCTGCTGCAGGAGAAGGTTCCCGACATCCGATTACATGCTCTACATCTCATTCACCTGAATCATTGCGTCGTACCCTTCTGAATACATCGGCGCAGCTGTGGAACAGCGATGCGGCTTCAAGTAAACAAGGCCCAGGATTGATTCCATGAGAGGAACATGTGTCGGGGCCTCTTCCAAAAGGCACGCAGCGTTTGCTCTCTCACCTTCCGTGATGCGACGGCATTATCTCGGCTCAGAATTGACACGTAGACAACTTTGTGCATTTGACCCTCAAGACTAATTATCTTACAGAAGAATGAAAGGATTGCTTGAACCAAAAATAGCAACAAAGGTGCAACAAAGTCACAAAAGGGTTAATTAGTTGTGTTCACAAGAGGGAGGCAGGCCGTCAGCATTTAACAACAGACATCAAAGGTGCTTTCGCCTTTGCGTGACGAGAGCGTGACCAAATTAAATCAAAGACGTGGAAACGGATCATGTCGCATGGTGGATGAAGCAGCACTTAAGAATATTTCTGAGCAAAGGAAGGTCGTGTGAATGTTTGGAGACGTGGGCGTGCATCTCATTTTGTTGCTGTAATGAAATTCCCTCTGATTAAAAAAAAAAAAAAAATCACACAAAATTATGACCAGCGTATTCTAGATCAAAAAAGACATTCGGAGCATTAATAAAGCAGCAAACACCTATTTGTTGTGTAAAGAATGAATAGAATGAAGCTTCTCTCCCTCTGTGTGCTAACAGCAGTGCTCAGACTGCGGTTACGGCTGATTTCGGCGTCCCGGCCCACGCAGGAGAAGAGAAGAGCCCACTATCCGTTTCTCTGTCTACTTCTGCTGTAGTTTGTACTGTTGTACTGCCAGCCCAGCCATGTTGAGAGCCGTTGAGAGGCAATCTAAATGCTAAATGAGACCTGGCATCGTTTCACACCACACATAGGTTTTTCCTCCTTCTGATGCCCGTTAGTATTTTGTTGGCTCACATTAAAACGGAGAGGTGCGATACATACTGTGTGACAAACAAGTGAGATTTGCATTATTTGTCACCGTCGCTCAGACCAGAGGAAAAAGAACATATCGCAAGACTTAGTCATCTTACGTTTGTAACGCACTACCATGCAATACGCACATTATTAGATCCTTCAAAAAAAACTACACCAATGTCTGTAATGTAAGCTTTTTTGTCAAATAACCATTTCCAACACTAGCTGTTTAATCTCCTTCCAAGCTTATCTCGTTAACGGTGCTTTGCAGTGATGCTGCGTCTGCCACTCAAGATATCCTTTCAGGATGACTTTTTATGATGACAATTTTAGAAATAAGTATGTTTTTCTTTCTTGTGAAAAAAAGAAGCATGTTTTTGTTACCTTAAAATGACCTATTTTAATCTAACGTACATAGGTAGCAGGTCTTCTTCACTGAGCTGCTCACCTTATTCCTACAGTAGCCCAGAACACACAAACTAAACACTGAGCTGCAGATAGGGCCAATAACGTTTTTGCTTCAGCTATCGTAGTTTTCCGACACGCATGGCAAATAGAGAAGTTTCAGCTGGTTGCAATCTGTCACCTCACTGCTAGATGCCGCCAAATCCTACACACTGTACCTTTAAAGGAGAATACATCTCCTAGTAAAAGTGCATCATATAATTCTAAGCCAGCAACAGCACTACACTTTATGCTACACTCCTTCTTGCAGGAATCAAGACTTCTGTTGATCACTTTACACTGTTTTGTGTCAAATTTCTAATCAGGACTGAGGGTCCACAACTGGCAAACAAGGATGGATTAGAGAGGTGAAGTTTCTCTGTTGTCAGCTGCAGTATGTCATTAGGGAGCAGCGGAGGACATCCATTACTTGCTGCATGTCTCTTCTTGTCTCTTCTAAATGCTGTCTTACAAGACAAAGAATGGGCAAGAAGGAAAGAGAGAGGCTGCAGAAGACATCCTTCTCCTTCCTCATCAGTAAGTCCACCTACACACTGGGCTCAGCTCGATGGATGCACGCATTCGCAAACACACAACTTCATACGCCCAAACACATACGTCACGGTAAGACCCAGTGCACCGTTTAATAAGCAACCGGGTTCCCTTGGGAGCTACTGTTCTGCAGCTGGCTGTGAGAATAAGTGCAGCCAAACGCCCATAAGGCTCCGATGCAGGACTTGAACAGAAAGAAAGGAGGATGGCAACCGTAGCACCTTTGGCACTGTTGATAGAGAAATAAACATGGGAGCGTTTAACTCAAAGGGTTGTTGTGATTGCAAAGGCAATAATACACCAAACATTCCACTTTTAGACCTTTCTCTCGCCTCAAAATCCCAAAAGACAAGTTTATCTCATTATTCGTTAAGCCAAGTAGAAGCATTTCTAACTTTGTTTTCTGATGTGGCGCTGCTGTAAGCGAAACCCTTTTGGTGTCCGCTGACTTTTGCTTCACCCGTCGTGTTTACTTCTTCAAAACAACCCAGCAGTCAGAAATCTCCAACATGGAAACGTCCGTCCCGTCTCTGGACGATATGTGCCTTTAACTCTCTTTCAGGGTCCACAGTAACTGACTGACTTGACCCACATGGGTTTGATTGAGTACAGGACCTGAACCCCCCCAGTGGGATCCATCCACACTGCTGAGCCCTCACCTCCACGGATGATTTGTTTAGGCAGAGTGTGTGAAAAGGACATTTTTAACCATTAGACATCTGTTCTTCAACCTTTTTTAATTGCTGTTACATGATATTCGTGACCAACTCTGACCTGGGTTTTGAAACTCTTGACTAACTTGTGACTCATTGGGCTGCCCCACATTCACAGACAAGTGTGTACGTTTGTGTTTTATGCATCCACGTGTGTGTCTCTGTGTGTCGAGGAACGTCTGCTTGTGTTTGTCAAGCAAACACACTGTGGTATAAAAGGTACGGACATTTCTACTTTTTGTTTCCCTTTGTTTATTGGCGAGGCCTGACAACACACGTCAGGTGATTTAATGGAAGCGGACACATCAAACCATAAAAAGAGTGTGTTTGTTTTTTTTATAACATGTCCTCCCATGACTATTCTCATTGACAGTCGACGTCCAGTCCGAGCCACTACCGCCCTGTCAGAGTGGATGCAAAGGACCTCAGGATGTGTGTGTGTTCTGTTTTGAATGTACTCTCTCTTCCCCCACACAGCAGGTACTTGATGGGGAATCGCCAGGTGCCGCTCAGACCTCCACGGACACTTGCCAGCACCAAGATGGTGCTTTTTCACATCCCTAAAACATTAACTCCCCCTGACAACCGGGCTTCTGCTCTCAGGCAATGTTCCTACCAGCGTTCAGAGGAAAGCATAAAGGAAGGATGTGAGACTTGTGTTCAGTTTTCAAGGTACTGAGTACTGAAAGTCACAATCTGAATACAGGACCTTCAACAGAACTTTTGTAGTAGAGCTGCTCTCATAAGATAAATGAGGCTCAAAAAAGATTATCTTGACAAGAACAAAAGGAGAAAATTAGAATTATGAACCATGCTCTGAAAATCTGCACCACTGCCCTATGGGATTTTTTGGGGAGAAAAAGGCTGTCCTTACATCTCCAGTTTGTTATTGTAATCCAGCCAACCCTTATGGGTCGGGATCGGGACCAAAGCTATGATGCTGTTGATTCATCCTCCCTTACACGGTGACATAGTGTCCTACATGGGTTTTTGACCTACTTTCCTTCATCTTTAATCTCTCTCTCTCCCTGTACACATTACAGACATGCACGGCTCTGCACTCAAGCATATCAAAAGACTCAGCTACTTAGGATGGTAAATGAGCGCCTGTCGCAATAAGAGTTGAGGGGTATGACCTCCCACCCCTGAAGTCACTGGCATCACAAGCTACCTGTTATCGTCATTGGGTATCAATCATCACAACTGAACATTGTTTAATGAACATTTAACTGAAACAAAGATTCTCCATACAAGTGCAAGTAACGAAGGCAGTAATTTAGAAGAGATATATTTCAGGTCATTTCACAAACACAGAAATGGTCTCGGATTATCTACTACTTTTTTTCTTCACTGCCTTATTTGATGAATGCATAATGTGCAGTGAATCACATCAACTGCTTACTGGTGCAGAAAGCTGAACCAAGCAGAACCTCAAATGACCACTAGTGCTTTGGCTACTGTGTACAAATGTTCCAAAGAATTTAACTTTCTTTTGTAAAAGTTCACACGGGAGAATATTTTCAAGATGATAATTTCATATCAAATCAGGCTTTGGAAGCAAACCTCAAAGCGGTAACACATTGGGCCTTTCACCCACATGTATTCAAAATCTGCTTCTACTTCAGGATTTATGGGAAATGTGATCTGAAATCCAAATGGTCATGACCCCAACTCATGAAACTAATAATTTAACAGACAAAATATAGACGTAAACAAACTGAAAGTGCTCCCTCTTATGTCTGCTTCAAAGAGGCAGACATGCTCAATCAAGTTGCAACAGTCTGTGCCTCTATTGCTCATTCTGTCACGGCCACAGTGAGTCACAACTCATCCATATTGCCATCACTTTCTGTGTGTATGTGCGAGTGCGTGTCCACGTATCCCATCATGCGCGCCCATCGCTCGCTTGGACACTGTTCCAGGACTTCTGTGCGGTGACTAAGTCCTCCCACTCTTTCTTGCCCTCCCTTCATTCACTGCTTCCATCACTATCACTCAGCAGCTTCCTGTTTGACCTACTTCCTCCGTCCTTCTCCGCTCCCTTTGGCCTTGAAGATGTTCGGCCATCCACAAGTGGGCGTGGCCATCAAGAAATTAGCTGGATTTCATACTGACACTCCTCAGTGGTTGTGGCTGGCATTTCATTATGTGTTTGTTTTGTTACCTGCAGTATAGTCGTCTGACTACAGTAGGAGTTATGAATATGGAGCAACAATAACTGAGCCACTCATCCTGACACACACACAATGTGTCCACCGTGCTGTCTGAAGCCCCGGTCCAATACATTCAGATGGTGTCAATGTCCCAGCTGGGAGCAGCGGGTGTATTGATTGCAATTCCACAGATGTCACAGGCGGGTGAAGTGAGATTGAGCGGGGATGGGAGAGAGGAAAGAGGAGGAGGAGTGGATTAGAGAGCCAGGGTTAGACCTTGTGATGGGTGAGAGGGAGATGTATAATGACAGCCGTTTGGTGGTAATGGTCTCTGGAAACGCTGTATTACATGGCATGGTGAAATGGACAGGAAGGATGATTATAGAGCAGGTTATGGTGGTAAAAGAGAGCGATCAACAATGTTTTCTTACTCTCTTATATCGTTCATCGAAAAAGAAAACAGACCCATGCAAGCATGCATTTGCAGAACCACATGCACGTTTGCATGCATCCACCTGTTTCCAACTTCAGCATGGACACATACATAAGCACAAAAGCTTCCCTTTCGCCCTCCAATATTGATTACACCCCCCCCCCCCCACACACACACACACACACACACACACACACACACACACATATAATAGACACAGAGGCGAGATGTGCATGCAAAGAAATCTTTCTGCTCTGCTTGTTCTCAAACTGTGTTAACCTTCACTTTCTGTCACCTTCCCAGGCACATACATACATGTACTCACACATACACACACACAAAGCACACGCAGCATTTCCAGGGCACCAAGCACA